>JANVCC010000040.1:7171942-7318098 GCA_025345505.1 Todiramphus chloris collaris
GACCGCGAGAAAGGCCCTAATTTGGTTTGCCTCCGAAAAAAAACCCCAAACTTTGAGGCCATCTCTACAGGACAGAATGAGTATTTTGGAGCGAAAACCTGAGATAATTTAGGTGACACAATTAAAATGACCTTTCTGAAGGGGTGAATCTGGGCCTTAGCTCAAAAAATGGAGGTAATCTCTAGGGGACAGAATGAACACTTTGGAGGAAAAAGCTGCGGTAAGTCAGAGGGGACTGAGGTGACCTATTGGACAGAAACCACGACACGTAGCGATTAGGAGTTGGTGCTTCTGCGGCCTAAGTGTGGTGTTCTCTTCCTCCTCCTCCTCTTCTCCCCCTGCCCTTGGCAGCAGCCGTCGGCGAAGAAAGAAGAGGTATCATCGTGGCACGGTGAGACAAGAGGGAATGAGGAGAAGAGCGGTTGCGAGCTTGGCCCTCTGGGCCAAGGGCCTTCCCTGTTGTCACAGAAAAGCCTGGTGGGCACTTTTGGGGTGCCCTGGCTGGCTTTGCTTTTGCTGGGTGACCTCCCTGTAACCGGGGCTTGGTCTTTGCTTTTGCTGTCGTTGGCCTTTTGCCGTCTTGCTCCTTTGGCTGCCCGGGGAGAGGGGCAACCCTGTAAGGAGGGTGAGAGCCACCATCTCCGCACCCGAGGGGGAAACGGAGCTCCCTGGACCCCGAGGCCACCCTGTAAGCAGGGCAGGTCCCTTTCCCCGTCCCCTGGCCCGCGTGACCCCCGTGAGTCGCCCGGCGTGTGTCGCAGCATTTGCCCCATGGCCACCCGTGAAGGCCCTTGGCGTGTTGAGGCCCCTGTGGCCTCCATGCAGCCCTGGGGGCAGGTCTGAGGCTCTCCTCTCCTGCTTGTGGGTAGGGCTGGCTCCCCAGGCATTGGCCGCACAGGGCCGGCTCCCTCTTCTGGGTGTCCATCCCCGTATGTTGGCGTGTGTGTGGTTGTCCTTGTCGGTGTGAGCATGCTTGTCCTCTAGGTCCCCTTTCAAAGCGCTGCAGCTTAGGCTGAGCTTCCCAGGAGGGAAAGAGGGGCTCTGTGCGGTAACAGGGGGGGTCCCCTCGGAGCTATAGCAGTATATGAGTTGGTACTTTTGCAGACTAAGTGTGTTCCTCCCCTTCAGGTCAGCACTTCTCAAAGAAAAAAAGAGGCATCGTGGCGTGGAACGGTGTGGCAAGAGCGAGGGAGAAGAGGAGCAGCGTTGGACCAAAGAGCGACCGCGAGAAAGGCCCTAATTTGGTTTGCCTCCGAAAAAAAAATAAAAACTCCAAGGCCATCTCTACAGGACAGAATGAATATTTTAGAATGAAAAGTTATGTTTTTTCCCAGTGCTTCAAGATTGGTTGGGAGGTGCGATGTTGGTACAAAGAGCTGCACGGAAGGACGTGCCCTGCTATTGTCAGATGAGAGTTTACTGGGTGCTTTTTTGTTGCTTGGTTTTTATTTTAGTTATGTTTATACCTAATTATGTGGTTCTATTTTACATCCATGTTAAGTACTCTAATGAACGTTTTTGCATATATGTCTCTTGCCTGGTTTTTTCTGTTTTTAGATAAAATGATTTGTTAATACTTATACTGCCTCATGATGAGCCTTCATCTCCAGGTTTACATTAGTGTTAGATCAGTGAGGCACTCCATTTTCAGCTCCAGCTACTCCTGGACTGCCACAGTGCTCCCCAGCAGACTCCAGTAGTTTATTACTGGTGCTGCCACACCTTTCTTTCCTGTGTGTTTCAGCATTGTTTTTTTCAGTAACTCCTGTCCTGGACCATTCCTTTGTTGTGTCTGTGTCTTTATCTTGTGCTTTGGGACAGCTTTTTCTTCCTGAATTCCCCTCACGTGCTGGAAGGGTTACAAGACTTTAAAATAAGATTATTTTCTTTGTCAGTGTCCCAGTAATGGAAAGGTCCCATTGGTCCCAGAGTCATCCTGTGTTTGTAATGGAAATTCTCCTGTCGTCTTGGGGCCGGTTCTCGCCTGCGTCCTGCCGTTAGATGGCAGCATGGCTGGGTGTTCCTGGCTTCTTCTGTGTGCATGGTACCACATTTGGACTGCAAAGGAGGGAGCATGCAAAAAATCCCTTTATTTCTGAGGTTCCAGGTCTTTCTGCTCTTCTCCCACTCAGCTTCCTTAGTCAGCCCTTTCACTGCGTCTTTTGTCTAGAGTCTGTCACTGTCCCTCTCTCACCACCTTGCTGCCCATCTCCTAGATCCACAATGATCTCTGGTGTTCACTGTAGCCTGTGGCATAGGTGCCCTGCCATGGTAGGGAGCCTCAAGGCTGCCTCACCTCTCATCATATCCTGCAGCCTGGAGGGGGGCCCTGGTCTCATCGCATGGTCTCAGCTCTTCAGTTTGTGATGGTCGGCCATGCTCTCCCTCTGCTCAATCACCAGCTCTCTCTCATCACTCTGGAATCATGGTGTTTAAAAAAAATCTCTCTCCAGAAAGTCACAGGGGTTGGAAACCCACCTGGTCTAGAGCAACACTGCTGCCTTTAGCTCCTTTTTGACTGATGAGAGGTGGTCTGAGAGGCATGTGGTGAAGTGTTAAACAGTTGGTACTGTCAGGGTAAAAACTCAGGAAGTGGGTTGGAGGGAATGAGGTAAAACAAATTTTGCGGCTTGAAGTCCTTCTAAGGGCTGCAGGAGTGGGACAGGATCTTTTCTTCCATGGCTTGGGCAAGGCGAGCAGTTGAGTGCACAAATTTTCATGCCTTTTTGAAGCCATGAGCGCATGGTTCTCATTCAGTGTCTTTGCTGTCTCGAAGCATGCATAATTAATAACCCCCCAGGGTGCAGCATGGGGCCATGTTAATTTATCTATACAGCGCTCACTGGGTGCGCAGGCAGCTGGCCAGGGCTGTGCCAGCTGTGTCACTGCTCCCATAGCTCTGCCCTCCCCTCTCCCTACAGCTTGTTTACTGTCAGCTCGCACTCAACTGGAGCTGCTCTTGCTGGCAGTGATTTGGGGGCAGTGCCCCTGGCACAGGTGGTGCAGCACCATTCTGCTTCTGATGATGCTTGGGGTTTACATGGCTGGTAGCATGCACAGGGGGACAGGGCATGGGTGGGGCCTCTAGTGCATCCCCAAATGAGTAGGGGTGCCAGTGTGCACATACATGTGTGAGAAAGCACATTGTATCCTTGAGTGTCTGGGAGGGGTGTACCTGGATGTGTGCACACAGGTGTGAGGCCTCTGCTTTGGGGCCATGCCAGAAGGCCGGGGGGGTATGCGTGCGAGTGTGCGAGCTGATGTGCAAGGTGCCTGTTGATCTGAAGTGCATTGACATCAGTGGGAGAGGGTGTTTGTGTGCTCTCCCTCTGCTCTGAGAGATCAGACACCAGAAGGAAGGAGATGTTTGGGCATCTTCTGCCTGCTGTGTGTGCATACTGATGTGGGGGGATGCACAGGGGTGCACACAAGTGTGTGGGGCACATGTTTGTATGGATGTCCACACAGGTGCTGGGATGCTGGTGGGTGCTTGGGGAAGGGTGATGCCCACCCATCCACACAGATGCAGGACGCTTGCACCCAGCTGCAGGGGGATGCACACCCATGCACACAGGTGCAGACCCCGCCGGTTCCCGGAGCCGCAGGTGCCCCCCCCGCCCCAGCCACGCCGCCTGCCCCGGCCAGCCCCGCCCCGCCGCCCGCCCGGCGCCCCGCGGTGTTCGGCGGCGGGCGGCCCGGGCGGGCGGAGGAAAAGGAAGCGGTCCCGGTGCTCCCCCCCATCGTCGCCGGGGCCGCGCGTTGCCGCCGCAGCTGGAGCGCGGCGGGAGTAGAGCTCGGGCGCGGGGCGCTCGGCACCGCACGAACCTGCTCGCAGCGCCGGAGATGAAGAGAGTTTGCACGTTGTCCCTCTGGCTCTGGCTCGGCATTGTCTCGGAGGCAGGTGAGTGATGGGGGAATGCCCCGCTGCGACGGGAAGGGACGGGACCCGGCGCTGCCGCCTGCATGTCCCCCTGGCTCCGCCGGGACCCGCGCTGCCTGCCGCCGCGTCCCTCAGCCCTGGGACGTGTCCAGAGTGCCGTTCCACGGTGCTCCCCGTCCCGGGTTCCTCCGTCTCCTCTGCGGACCGACACAGCCTGGCCCTCAGTCCTCCAACCCCGCTACAGCTCCGCCTGGGGTGCCCGTGCTCCATAGGGGACCGACACAGCCCATTCCTGACGGGGACGCGCCGCGGTGCCTGCCCCGGGCGTACCCGCCGGCTGTGATAGTGAGAGGATAGAACGGGAGGACTGTGCTGCCGTCCATGCGGTGTCCGGGACCGCGGGAGTGAAGCCATGGGGGAGCGCACGCTGTGCCCGTGTCATGGGTGTGCTTGCTGCAAGGTGGGAGAAACTGTCCAGGACTCTGGCAGGGGAGGATTTCTTCCCCTAGGGAAGCACCCGGACGGGAGGGCAGAGTGGAGCCTGACTTACAGCTCTGTTTATTTATTTTTTGATGCTTGGAGTCATCAATTTGTGAGTACCAGGCAGCGAGCTGGGTAGGAAGGTGTGAGGAGGCAGTGGTCTGCACGAGGGTCACTGGTCCACCTGGGAAGTCACCCAGGGCAGATATTGGTGGAATGCTTTTACTTCCCATAACGTTTCTGGGGCAAAAGGCTGTTGGGCAGTGAGTTGAAACCCCTTGCCGCACCTTGGGTCCAGTGGATGTAGGACTATGGCAGAGATGGAGCTGTTAACACTGTTTCAGAGAGCAGAGACTGGGACAGAGCAGAACTGGGTGGGCCATGCTGGGACATCAGGGTCAAGGCACCAGCCCTACTAGCTGCTCAGAGGGAAGCTCTTGCTTTTATGAGTAAAGCATTGGTAGCCCAGGCCAGAGCGGGACCGATAGAAAGTTAGTAATGCTGTAAGCTTGGAATATGGGGAGGTGAATTTTGGGAGCATACGCAGAATTTTCTGTAGCCTCAGCTTAGTGACTCACTGTCACCATCAGCATTTGCTGCCATTGTTGAAGTGAGCTCATGGAAGAGCTGCAAGTGTGGCCGCCAATGTGCAGTATCGACAGCATCACCAGCAGTGGCACCATCAACCTGCTCTGCCCAAAATGCTGCTGATGGGTTTGGTGTCACGGGGCCAAAGGACTCACCAGGCTGCTGGAGATCAGCCCAAGCTCCAGGAGACAGGGTGGAAAGGGACCTGCTGCTGGTGGCATCGCAGCAGGAGCTGCTCTTGTTAGCAATTTGTAAAGCATCATGTAGCTGTTTTCAGGTTCTTTCATCTCCTGGAGGTGCGGGGAGCTGTGCTGTGGCTCTGGGCAGCGTGGCTGCCTGATGTGTGGGGCCTTGAAAGCGCAGGGCTGCACAGAGCTTTGAAGCTTCCCAGCACTGCCTGTTTAAGGCAGCAACAAAGGGCAATGGAGAGCTCATCTGAGGGATCGTACCCTGGGTATGCGCTTCATCTTCCTCCGTTCTACCTGAGACAAATTTGTCAGTGCATTAGAGGACCTACAAATTCCTCATTAACCATAATCTCAGCAGGCAAGTATTTGTTTCCCTTGGAAGCAGGGATGGGAGTGTGAGACTGTTCCACATGGGGAGGGTGAAATATTTATCTCAGGATCACAAAAGGTCTGCTCTGGTTCTGCATCCTGCTTGTTCCTGCACCCCGGTACCTGATGAAAAGGGCTGGTGCTAGGAGGGGATGCTGCCCGTAAAGAGCACATGGGCTCTCCCTGCATCCCGACTCTGTAGTGTTCCCAGGATGGAATGGAGCGGGGGAACCGCCCTTTGCAGGCCGTGAGATGCAGGGAGCAGGTGGAGGTTCAGCCCCACCATCCCAGAACATCTCAAGGTAACCGTTTTGTGGATGGTGATGCAAGCATATGCTCCCCTGAGCCACCATACTCCGGGCTCAGAGGAGCACTGACCACCCCACAACCAAATAATGCCCCTGGGGGCTCTGGCCGGCCACTTCTGAGTGAATGCGCTCTCGTTTTGAGGGAAGGGCCTGTGCTTGTGTAGGACCTGAGCCGATTACATTGGCTGCCACTTCCTGCCCTCCAAGAGCGCTCAGATCTCCCTGGCTGGGTGTTTGGATAGCCCCATGCTGACCATGCCAGCAGCAACATTCTCCTTCGCAGCTGGGATTTGAAGCAGTTGTTTTATTGCAAGTAGTAAACATGGGCCGTTTCAGCAACACCCTTTCATAGGAAAGCCTGTGAGTGTACAACAAACCCCACTCTGGCTTAACCCGGTCACTTGTTAGTGATGAAGCAGAGCCAGGAACAAGGAACAGGAGGTTGGTGGTGGGAGTGGTGTAGCCCGTGTTTCCTGGGGGCTGCTGGAAAGGGGGTAACCGTGGCCCTTGCGCTCCACCGTCTGCTTAGGGATGACTTCAGATGAATGGGCTGCAACTACTGCCCTGGGATTTGGCTCAGGCATGCGAGCCTGCAGCTTACTGCCTGTACAAACAGTTGCTGAGCTCAATTTGACGTCTGGTCAGGGGGACACTTCCCCCAGCAGCACAATGTTCCTAGACAGTACGGATGGGGTGGGAGGGGGCTTCCTCCAGTGTATCCCACCCGACCCCTGCCTCTCTCCCGTGGACTTGCTTCACGTGGGATCGCTGTCCCCGGGGTGTCTCTTGGCCCCATGTTGGTGCAGTGTTTTCCAGGGCAGGCGTGGGAAGGGCAGGTGCTCCCAGTTGGCCAGGAGGGAACAGGCTGTTCTCGGTGTCCTGGAGTAGTTCCTGGGGAGGGAAAGAGAGAGCGGGATCCCACGGGAACAGCAGCAGGAGGGGGCTGTAGCCAGGCAGCCATTTCTCCAGTGCTGTATGGGGCATCCACGGCACTACGGAGGTTGTTTTGCAGAGTGTCTGCCTAGCAGGAGGGGGCTCTTGATGGGTTCCCAGGTCTGCCTAGCTCCCCTCAGCTCTGGGGAGCAATGTGAGCCCTGGAGATAGCACCCAGCTCACCCACCTTCTCCCCACCTACTTGAGTTGACACAGCAGAGGCATTTCCAAATGAACAGGACATCTTTGGATTCAGCCTGCTGGACTGAAACAGCCCTGGGCAATGTGGAAGGCTCTCTGCCCCCCACTTTGGTCAGGCTGTGTGTTTAAACCCAGTGGTGGGGCAAAGCTGCAATAAGCCTGTGGCGATGGGGATCCTGGGGGTTCCTGCAGGCATGGGGAGAAGCAGAAAGCCCTGTGATGGCTGGACCCCACAGGCTGTGCTGCCCACAGAGAGAGGGGAGCCGGAGCAGAGAAGCAGTGGTTGTGGTCGTTTCCACGTAAGGAATGACAAAACGTCACAGGGCTCTTGCACTGGAAAAGACAGGCCAGGGCATTGAGACAGAGGGCTGCAAAATCACGACTCTCCCGGAGAAGGCAGTTCCTGGTGGGTTCCCATGCTGGGAGAATGTGGAGCATAGTGGGGGGGGCTGATGGCTTGTTGCTACCATGAATCAGCGGAGCTCAACACCATGGGGCCCTCTGGGTGTTAGATGTTTGCCTGGGTCTACAGGCAGTTGTGCATGGAAAAATACATGGGTTTGCAAGAAAAAAATCCACAGGTGGTTAGTTAAAGCTGAAAGCCCACTGTCCCTCCCCAGACTGTGAGCCAGATGTTCCCGGTGCCCCGTGCCATGTTTCACCTTGACCTAGCCCAGCTACCCCTGCGCAGGCAACTCCTGCAAATCTCCACCTGGGCAAGGGGCAGCACGGAGCCAGGCACACAGCATCTAGAGGGTCTGACACCATCTGAGTGCTGGGGGGACCACAACTGCCTGGTGTGTGCTAGTGTCTGCTAAGGAGACCAGAGCTGAGCCTTTACCCTGCGCCAGAGCTGGAGTTATCTTTTGTCCTTCATTAGGAAAAGAAATACTGCTGCAGCTGCACTGGCATCTAGTGACTGGTTAAATTAATTCCAGGATTTTTATTGCCTGGGGCTATCCCAAACCTTTGTTTCTTGTTTCACGTTGTTAAAAGAGAGGGTTAGCTGGCTCTCAGGGGGGCTTTTTTTCTCTGGTCAAAATAGTTCTGAAGTTTTCAGCATGCAGCATTATTGCCCATCTGTGGTGCCTCATTGTTAATGCAAAATAGTGGAAGTGGAGATGGCCTGTGGTCAAGTCGGTGAGGAGGCACAAGCCCTCGAGCCCAGCATGACCGCTGGTTTTGTTGAGCGGCTGCAAGCAAATCACTCTGTCTCTAGGTGCAAGTTCAGCAGAAGGAGGGTGAAAACCTGACCCCATGGCGGCCAGCGCTGAAACTCCCGCTAAGTTTTATAAACTGAGCATATTAAGTGGGGAGTCTCTCCTAGAGTTGTTTCCCTGCTGAGGTAGCAGAAACAGGTTTCAGCCAGTGACTTGTATTTCACCTTACAACTTCTCCCACATGTGAATTGTTTTTCTTGCTGCGTTTCTGCCACCTCCTTCCAGGATGAGGATCTCCAGCGTAGGCTTTGTGGGCCAAACCTGGAGGTGTCATGGGATGGGCGTCATGTGCTAATGAGAGAGGGTCAGTTTAGGGGGTCAGGAAAAGACTCCAAACTGGGGAAACGGAGAATGGGATGGTGGCAAAAGGCAAGAGACACTCTGAGCAAGTGCTGTAGTCTCCCCTTCTCCAAGCGCATAATAACCAGGCGGCAGCTGCTCCCTTGCTTTTGCTTTGCTACAGTGAAACTCCCGGGCTGTCCCCAGGAAGGACCACAAGAAAGAACTGCGTAGGCTGCATATCCTCCTGGTCTTTACCCCCGTTGCTGCTGGGCAGAGCCCTCGAGTGCGCAGAGAGAACGAGGAGATGAGATTTTACCTGCCTGTAGCAGCCAGTCCAGAGATGATTACAACTCTTGTCAGAGCCTGGAAACCCCCAGTTTAGTTGCAGAGGCATAAGTGAGAGAATAAGCTCAGCTCTTCTCCTGGTCCCAGTGCATGCAGAGAGGGAAGTGGTCAGAGTAGCTCAGTGATGCTTTCGGGACTTCTTGTTGCCATGCGAGGTGTAGCCTCCCACCTGTGTGCAGGCATGTAGGGGTTAAGCCTTCTCCTGGCCATGGCCGCAGTTGGTTGGGCATCACGGAGTCCGTCCACCTCAGTCTGTGGTGCCAGTGCCATGGCGCCCACAAATCATCCTAGCATGGCCACACAGCATGGCAAGGCTGCCTGCCCAGGCAGGCTTTGGGGGCCAGGGCATCCCCCTGAGGAAGGGTTAAGTGAAGACGAGCAGTGCCAGTGCCAGGCTAGGTGTCCAGGTTCTTTCTTGGCGGAGGTCAGCGGTGGTTCATGGGAAAGGAAAAATTGGCAGCTGGGCCGGATGTCCCTGCATTTCCCCTCTTCCTGCAGCCGCCTGAGCGACGTTCCTTATTTAGCTTTCCTGATGGACAGGAGGAATCTGATGGCGGAAACTGTCACCGCCTGATAACAGTTCAGGGACCCCTTTATGATGGGCGGCACGGCAGGGAACAGGGCAGCGTTCCTTGGTGGGAGGGGAGAGCCGGGCAGGCAGCTGGGGCTGCCCTTTGCACCAGCTCCTTGGGGGCAGCTCTGCATAGGGAGGGAAGGGCACTGCCTGCCCTTCCCGGTGTGCTGGTTTGCTGTTTAAAAGTCTCTTGAGGCCAACAAGTGATGGCATATATGTTGGCATTTTTTACTTCTTTTAGGTGAGGCATCTGAGCTGGTGGAAAGAGTCATGGATGGGGAGAGGGGAGGCATGGAGTAAAGCCACCCTGCCAAGGTCTGAGGCTAGGCGAGGCTTTCCACTTAGTGGCAATGAGGACATGAAGGGATGCTTCAGCAAGAGCTGAGAGTGATGAGCAGCCCTAGGAGTTGAATATGCACATCACTACTGGGACTGGCTTCCATGCAAGGGTGTTTCTGACCAAGCAGATAAACACTGCAAAGGACATATTACTCCATGGTTTATTGTCTCCAGCTCACTCTCCACAGAAGGTGGCATCTTGGTAATGTTTGAGCCATTCTTTCATATGCGCCTGTGACAACCAGCCCCAAAACCACAAAGGGTACTGAATGCTGCCTGTATTTCAATGTATTCATTGATTTTTATCTTGTATCTGAGTAGGCCACCAGGCTGCTCCTATACCAATAAGACCATTGTTTCCATGGCAATTAATGTATTTTAAAAGGGCAGAATGTACAGCGAGATTGTATTTTTTTAAAGAGCTAGCCCTGAGCGGGGCAGCCCGTGCCAGTGGACTGGATGCTGGACTCTTCATCTGTGCCATGCACAGATTCACGTTGCTGTGCTCTGCGTGGGGATACGGAGCATGGTGAGCTGTCTCAGCTGGGGTGGGTGGCACAGGACTCATCCGGACCCATGCAAAGGCTACATTACAGCCTCACAACCCTGAGATCACCAGTCCTCTGCCTCTCAGAGGGTTTTGTGTTCCTTGGGGTGGTTAGAGCTGCACACTCCAAGGTGCGTGTCTGATTGTTTCACTTTTAGCTGAGTAATATTAAAAATCTCCCTGCAAGACTGAAGACCTCAGCAGAAACTTGAAGGAGTTGTTTCTCTGCTCTCTGAGCAATCCACTGTATTACCAGGTCACCTACCTGAGCATCTGTGAGTTACAGGATTGAGATGCAGGTCATCAAATTTTGCTGGTATCTCAAATGCTTCTCACTTCATCTAAGTTCAAATTCCTTTTATGTTCACTTTCTGTCATCAAGCAACAAAAGCAGGGAGCTTGGTGCGAAGGGAATTGCTGTGTCAGTCCACTTGTGTTCATACATTGCTCTGCCCGTGCCTCAGGTAGTCTTGGGAAGGAAGCAGAAGCTTCTACCTCCTGCCTCAAACTGCAGTGCACGTATTGGATGGCTGTGCTGGCAATGAGGTCAGCCTCTTGGCTATTGAGGCAGAAAAAGCAGCAAAATTCATATTGCAAGTTACTTGTTTTAAAGTATATGTATTTCTTTTGCTGTCCCTTCCTAGCATGATGTGTTGTTGCTATTGCAGTGAGATAAGTTAATTTCCTGAGATACCTTCCTGTGCAGGAATCATCTCACCCAGTCCCCGTCACAGGAAAGTTTAGTGTATAGCCTGAGGCACTTGCTCTACAGTTAGTGGTGGGAGAAAAGCTTTTTTGGAGGTGCTCTATCAAATCCCCAAAGAGATCTTGAAGGAATTGCCTTTGGAGAGGTGATAGCTGGGACTGCTCCCAGCCTGAGTGGTGTCCACACACATGCCTGTCCTCAGGACTGGCACTGCCCCCCTGCCAGACTGCCTTTTATTCCACAATCTACCCTCTTCCTCGATGGCTGCCCCAGCTGCCTCCATCTCAGCAGCTTGCACCTGCATGGGATGCCAGACAAGGGTCTGGCGGAGGGTAAAACGAAAGAGCAGCATCAACCAAAACAACTGATGATTCCAGCCTTGGGAGATGTGTCCAGGAGGAGGCTGGGAGGTAGTGGGATCATGTGGAGTGAGCAGCAGACAAAGGAAGGAAGTTTTTATTACTGGGACAAATCCTGAAGTCCTTCAGTTGTATTCAGGCCAATGCCTCAATGACTTCAGTGGAGACTGGTCTGAGTAAGAGAGAAGAAAGGGTTTCAGGATCTGGCCTCCGGGTAATTGTGTGACGTGGGACTTATAAAGAATCTGCAAGCTCATGATGGCTTTCCTGATAGCCAGTGAGCAGCACCCATGGCAGCCAGGCCTCCTGCCTTGGTCACCATCCCCTTCCTCTCTGGGGATGCAAAGCACCCATCCTGCAGCAGGTCCGTCGTTTTGTCCACTACCAGGGCTTAATGGGGCTGGGCAGAGCCCACAGGGCCAGCCAGATGCCTAAGTCTGGTAGTGGCTCCATCTGTCTGCATGTTCGTGAGACCCACAGAGGGTCCTCCATCAAGTTTCTGAGTTAGAGGCGTGTGGGCTCTTCATGCATCAGGGAAATCTATAAAAGGTTCCATGTGTTCCCTCCAAGAAACTACAAAAAGCACAGGGCTGTGTAGCAGAGCCTGGAAAACCCTCCACTGGCTTCCCCACATGCAGAAGGTCCTGCAGTGGCCGGGGGAAGCGTGTACATGTCTGTGCATCTGTGCTGACTTGAGGTTCAGCTCTGGGCCTGGCTCTCTGTCTGTGACTTGTTTTCCCTGTTTCTGAAATGCTGGTGTCTGCTGAGATGGATGGTAGATATAGTGACCTAAAAAAATAAATACTGGCAGAAGTGAGGGTCAAGTCAATAGTTTCCATTGACGACAGTAAATCTTGTTATTTACTAAGGCAAGAAGGTTAGGCACGAATTGTGGTTTACACTCCGGTTTGGAATGTGCCAACTCAGAGTGATGGCAACGAGCAAAGTTGCATCCAGCAGAGGTGACAGCATCCAGTGCCCACAGACACCCATCACTCGCGTAGTGGGTTGGCCCTGCCTGAGCAGAGTCCTCAGTGAGGTGTAATTTGGTCTAAGTGGTCATCATCCTTTCCCCACGCTGCACTGCTTGGCTCTCAGGAAGCAAAGGGCAGAAGTTTAACAGCATGTCCCGACAGGGTGGTGGCCAGCTGCAGTGTGGAATGCTCCCATGGGACATGCACACATGCATCCCAGGAAAATCCCCATGTCCCTGGGTAAGTGGTGCACAGTCCTTTGCTAGGATAAAACATGGGGGAAGCAGCCACCTTGCCTGCAAACAGAGTTCCCCAGTGATGCCTTTGTAAAGCCATTTAGCTAATGTAATATGCCTCTGGGCCTGATGAGTCCTCGTGTGGTTTGTTGGCTGTTGCCAAACCATCAGACTCAGCAGGTCCTGGGCTGCTGTGTGCAAGTTCTGTCTGTGGCAGTAGTGCTGGTGCTGGGATGGGATCAGGGCACACTCTGGTCTTTATCTCTTTTCTGTTCTGTGACATCCCAGTGCACAAGTGAAGGGGAGCCACAGCATACCTGCTGCTGCCCCATTCTAGTCAGACAGGGTCAGACCCAGTATGTGACCCCTTGGGTGACAGTGTTGTCATGGGATCTTCCCATTTGGCCAGGTAGATCCATCACATTTGCTTGCTCAGGTGCTACAAGGACTAACAGAGGCAAGAATAAGGCATGGGTAGTAGCTTAATGTCCCCAGATGGAACACCTGAGGGTGGGTTTTGATGTCCCCCAAACTTCCCATTTTCCTACGGGAAACTTTCCGACAACATTGGTCACATCAGGACTGCACCCAGACCAAGATGTGTTCCCTGCTGCCATGGTGCCTGTGTTGCCCAACATTGCCCCTCCACAAGGCTCAGCATTTCACAATATTTATGGCCGCTCCTCACCCTTGGCTGCTTAGATAAATAAAGCCTAATGCAGCCCGAGGCAGTTAATCCCTGGCTCTCCAGCCTCCCAGCGATTGCAAGGCCTGGGTGGTATTTCAAAGAATGCACTGGGAGAGAGGGGGAGCACTGGGACCGCTTTTTTATACAGTGGTGGAAATACAAGCCCACCTTCACTGAAGATAAGTGACATTGGCCAGGCTGAGCTCCTGCCCTGAGGTTAGAGTGGCAATAGAAGGCAGGAGACTCTGCGTGGTGTTGGCCCCGCAGGAACCTCTGCCGAAAGAAAACCATTTCTTAATATAATAGTAGAGTTAAAAAACAAAACAAAACAAAAACCCACGAAAAACAGGACCTCACATGAACTTAGGAAACCTGTGCTGGCATGAAGAGTGATGCACATGGTGAAATGGCCTGCGCAGCACCTGGGAGGGCTCTGGTACCTGGCCCCATGGTGCTGGGAATGGGAAAGGGCTCGTGTCTGTCCTCAGCCCTTTGGTCCAGCGCGGTGCTGAAACAGCCTCACCGCCAAACATCTTCTCCTGCCTTTGTGGTCCAAGCCAACGTGTCTTCCTTTTGTTCACATCTTGGCTTTTCCGAGGGGCTGGAAGGCCATCCCCAATCTCGCCCCATGGCTCTAAGCACCAAGTACCTTGCAGTGACCGAATGGGGACAGCCAAGGAAGTGGCATGTTTTGTCTTTAGCGCAATTTCCCTGTTAGTACTTGTGCTCCTTCAGTAGAAGTCATTAGCATGTGTAAACGCTTCCTTCCCATTGCGTCCGCTTGCGTGCTCTCCCTGCTGAGCTGCGTGGCAAGGGAAGCACCTTTGAACGGGAAAACAACAGTCAGCCTCTGCGTATTAACGAGAGAGTAACTGCATGTTTATGAAACTTGGTAACCCAGCTATTTTTAAAGAGCAGCAGAAGGCCTTTTAGCTTAATGGCCATCAAACAGCACCAGAGTCCAGTACTGCCATTTCGACTGGGTGTTTCGCTGTAGCAATCGTGCTATGATATACAAAGTGTGACATTTCCAACGCAGCTTTTCTTGGAAGGGAATTAGATGAGTTTCATAGCTGCGTGAGAGGTGTTATGTGGAGGTGGAGAGAGAAATCTGTGCAGATGTTAAACAGCCAACTGATCTCATGTGACACAAATGCCCCGATACACTTTGGCTCTTGGAGATGATGATTATCATCTCCTGCTGCAGCAGGTCCTGGCTTGTGGTCACAGCTCTGTGCCAAGAGAAACCAAGAGCGTATGCATTTGTAACTTGCCACCAATGGCCTCAGACAGCCCTGTGGGGTCAGCTTTCCTCCTAGCGCCCTGAGTCTCTCCATCTACAAGTCTCTGCCCAGCAAGTAACAGATGGGATCACTGACCTGGGGATGAGGAGCAATCCAGCAAAGCCCTGTGTGGGGGCAGAACTTTGCTGTGCTCTCTAGAGTTCATCCCTCGTG
Source organism: Todiramphus chloris collaris (assembly GCA_025345505.1). Taxonomy (NCBI): domain Eukaryota; kingdom Metazoa; phylum Chordata; class Aves; order Coraciiformes; family Alcedinidae; genus Todiramphus; species Todiramphus chloris. The sequence goes on from JANVCC010000040.1 coordinate 7,186,617, forward strand.
GGGATCCTGCAGAGAGCAGAGTAAAATGTTTACTAACAGGCAAGGCTCCGGGTTTGGCCAGCTCCAGCTGCTTTTAAGGATGGCAGAAATCTGAGCTGTGCAGTGTTTTCCAGGAAGGCTGAAATTTCTTATCTCGACATTGCTGTAGGTGCATCTACCCCAGGGAATCACACCTCCCATCCTGCTCATGCAGACACCAGGAGGGCTCTTAGATCTGCAGCGAGCACTCGGAGCTCTTCCAGCAGCCCCTCTGCTTGTGCATGTCTGACTCGTACCTGAGGCTTCCTTCCTCGCCTGCTACCTCTGATGACTAATTCTGCTTTGAAGAGTGTGTGCCTGTGATCTTCCTGCCTCCTCTCGTGCCCACCCAGTCAGAGGCAGCAGAAGGGGTCGTGCAGATGCGCGGGTGCGCACGTGCGGGTGTGCATGTGAGAGGCTGCGCTGTGGAGGAGGGCTCAGCTCTCCTGCTCCCCAGGCAGCAGCTCGCTGTCATGCCTGTAACCACTCTTCCCTTTGCTTTTTTATTATTATTATTATTTTTAGATTATACTTGATGCTTGAAAATCCTGCTTTGATAATCGGGAAGTTTAAATTCCTCCTGCGCTTTGCTTGTGCTTCCTACTTTCTGGACTCATCCACATCTAACATAGCTTTTTCATGTTGAGTTGGCTCTGGGATAAATCTGTTTTCATTGTTCCCTGTTATCTTTCATTATAAGGAATAAGGATTTCTCCTTTCTTGCTGGAGTATCTTTTTTTTACAAGGAAAAGCAGCCCGGTTCCTGTTGCCCTACCCTCTGTAGCTCAGGCAGGGATGAAGGTACAAAGAAACTGCTTGATGGGCTTGCGGGGAGCCTGGAGCAAATGGGGAACCAAATCCAGGTTTTCCAAGATAATCATTTAATTGCAAAACTATTTTTCCCCCCTAACCCTGTTCATCAGCTTCTCTCACAGCAGCTGAAGATCATCTTGAGGATGGGTTGTTCTGCAGAGAACAGGCACTGCCAGCTCTGGGGCAGCTGTTTGGTTTGAGGGCTCTGGGTTGATTTCAATTGACAAGTAAGTAGCAAACATCTGGATGTGAACTCCAGGGATATGAAGACAGAGGAGCGGGTCTTTTCTGCTTGCGGGTCTTTTCTTCCTGCCTCCCAATCCAGCTGCATGGTTTGCAGACCCCTGAAAATGCCCAGTATGGGCAGTCTGGCTGCAGTAGCCTGGGTGGGAGGCTGGCAGGGTCCACAGGCTTGGCTCACATGGGGCAAACCTATCCTGAGTGGGGTACAGAGGTTTCTTCCATGTCCTGCTCAGCCCGTCCATAAGCACACAGTCTTGAGAAAGGCTAAACTTCAAAGGCCAGCAATTAAGCCCACACACATCAAGAAAAAAGCAAGCCTGTGACTTGCTTTTTTCTTTCCAAATGCTGCTGCCGTTTTCTCTGTGCGCTCAGTGCCAACCCTTGGGCTCTGTCTGGCTTCCCAGTCAGCTGCCTCTGCCTCTTCATCTCCTAGCAAGAGACAGATGCCAAGGCCTCACTTATCTTGAACTCCATCTTCCCCCAACAGCATATTTGTGGCTTGCTTTGGCAAGGAGCTTTACCTGAGCCTCTGGGAACAGCTCATGATGGAGCTGTATTTAATGATGTCCAAACTGAGGGTCTACTCTCTGTTGCTTCTCATGCTTTTCTGTTCCCCTACATCCACACAGCAAAGTCCTAATTCTGTGGGTGGAAGCCCCTCCCCAGGTGCTGGAGCTGGTCCTGGCTTTGCTCAGGTTGTCACCAACCCCAATATGGGCAGCTGGGGCTCTGAGAAAGGGGACGATGACCTGGCAGGGGCAGGGGGATCCTGCCCTGAGACACTCACTCATTTTAGAAAATGAGCAGTTTAGAGACTTCTAGATCTGGATGCCTCATCTGGATCACTGTGTGTAAGAGCTGGTGGTGACTTGTCCTCTGGGAGTGTATGTCTGTCTTTGGGAGTCTCTCTGTGGGTATACACAGTTTAGCTGAGTCGCGTGAAAAGGTACTTTGTTGTCTGCCTCATGACTTCACCAGGTGCAGCATGAGCAGCAGTGGGTAATAATTTCAGTCATTTACCCTTTGTACAAAACTATCATTTCTTCTCCGTGGCCAAAGATGTCTCTTTAGTGTCCCATGGTTTTGTACCCACTGCTGCCAGGGTTACTTCCGCCCAGTAAAGCCCCTGGGGTTACACCTGGATAGGCACGGGGTAGAATTAAACTCTGAATCCTGCAATGGTCAGGCAACTCCTGAGCAGTCCCAAATAGGTTAACTGGAGGTAGCGGTGCTAAAAACTTCTCCCAAGCCACTTGCCCAGGCACCCAGCACTCACACGGGGATGTGCCCGGCCCATCCTGGCCATTTGTTTGTGCTGGCAGTGCCAAGTACCAGATTTGGACCAACACTTGTTTCATATAACCTGTGGACCATCCACTGAGACCCTTCAGGTTAGAGGTTTAATGAATGGTGCTAATTTCTGTTACCAGTCCCCTAAAGCCATCTGATCCTCTGCTCTTTTTACACCACATTAATTGCATCCTGCGGGGGCAGAGAATGTGAGAGGGGGCAAGATTTTGAAAGAAGTAATTTAAAACGGGAAGAGAAGCAACTTGACAGTTCTTAAGATGTTGGAGGATAATTTTAATTGAGTTTTGCAAGGGTTTAGCCATGCAGTTAATAGAGGCCACTGAAAGAGGGGTGGCTCTGTTTGCTAAGCAGGACAGCTTGCCTTGGGCTCCTGAAGAGCCACGGCAGTGGCAGAGTGGGAGATGCCACAGGAATTTTGGCAGGTCTGAGGATTTCTGCCCCTTGGGGAGTGAATCCCATGGACAGAATAGTCCCTGCTCCTGTCTGAAGGTGCTAGGCTTCCCCTCCCCTCTTTGCATCTCGCTGAGCCGGAGCTGCCCTCTGAAATGTCAGGGAGAGGAAGCAATCCTTGGCTTGTTAGTTTCTACAAGGAAATAAAACACACAGATGGCTTGAGCATCCTCTATCTCAAAGGCAGGAAAAGGATTCTCCGGGAAGGAGCAGGCAGCCAGCAAACCCAGAGCGTTTCAGGGAATGGGGGACCAAACAAAGCGGTGTCTGGCCAGCCCCTGGCCACCAGCAGAAAGGGTGGGCCGGCGGCCTGCCGAGGGGAAACCAGCTCTCTGTTGTACCGCAGCATCCCTCACCCGAGCGAGAGCAGCAAACAGCCAGCTCCCCTGGGGCCCGGGCAGGCTGCTGACAGCAGAGATCCTGGAGGAGATCTGCAGGGTGGCCCTGGCTGACCTGCTGCCCCAGGCCGGACATGTGGCTACCTGACAGAGGCTAACTTTGGCTCGGGACATAGCCTCTCAGGGAGGATGGAGTAGGGAGCGAGCGTTGGGGGTGGATAGGGAGAGGAAAGACTGCAGGAGACAGAAATGCAAACATGGCCTGACAGCCATGGGGCAGGGGGAGGGGAGGAGGAAAAAGCAGGGTAAACCTGGCAGGATGGAGCAGGAAACAGGGCTGGGGTGAGGCAGGGCGATGGTGAGATAGTGCTTCCTGCGGAGGGAGGGAGGCAGACAGATAAACACTCCCAGACAGGCGCTCGTTGACCCATCTTTGGGATGCTTTGGGATGACATGGCAGCAGGTCCCTTGGGCATGGGTGGCTGTGCCCCTGCAGACCAGAGTCCTGAAAGCAGGTGACAGCATGATCAGGCACTGGGTGCAGCCCTCGGGCAGCTGGCTTGTGAAATACCCTGATGTAAATCCCCTCCTGGAGGCACCAATGGACCAGGACTGCACGTACAAGGGTGACTTTGCTTCTGAGGACAGTTCAGCTCTCTTGAAAGCAGCTCCTGCTTTTGAGCTCCTGTGTTTCTGTCTCCTGATGAGACCACCATCTTGGAAGTCTAAAAGCTGAAGGAGCCCAGAGAGCTCATGAATTTCTTTGCCTCATTCCCCATCGGTGCATGTAGTTATGAGATTTCTGTGCCTTGCCAGGAAAAAAAAAAAAAAAAAGTTCATTAAAGTTTATGGGTAATGAGAGACTATGCAGGGAGCGTGCACTCAGGCCAGAGCAGCCTTTGGGGCTGAGGCCCCGGGATTATTTGGCTGGACCCACAGGCACTGTACGCATGGCCATGGTGCTGTGGGGGAGCAGAGCACAACACCCGGCCTTGTGGCGCTGCTGGTCTGGCTGAGACTTCTGCTTGTATCAGGACCACGTTGCTGCCATATGATGCGATGCTGGCATCTCTGCCCACCCAGTCCCACTCCCTTGGCTGGTAGGCAGGGGCATGCTTTGGCTGCCACCTCCCCTGGCCACAGCTGCTGAACGGGAGGAGAGCTCTGACTTTTGCACTCCCTTAAATGCCCTGTCTGTTTGGACACATATTCTTCCTCCTCCTCTGTCATTGCTGGAGGCCCGTGGTGCTTGGGGCATCTCTGAGGTTGCTGCCAAGAAAAAAAACCATTTCTACTAGTTCTGGTGGCCCCATCCTCAGCCCTTGTATTGATCTGTGCCTAGAGGTCTTCTGCCTCCACACACCAACTTACCCACAGGTCTCTGGGGGCAAAGTTAATGTCTGGTTATGCTTTTGGTGTGGGATAGGAGGGATCAGACACCCAATAATGATGATTACCTCTATGTTTGTGGATATTGACTGCATTCCTATAATTATTAGTCCCCTGCGTCCCCTGAAACAGGACAGACTGCCCTGGTTGGAGAAAAGGAACATCTGATGCTTTGGGAATATCCCCACAAAGTAGTGAGGATGCAGATCCACACCACCAGTTGATTTGGTGACATTTCACGCTGTCACCCTGCCCTTGCAGCCCCTGGACACAGGCTGTGGGGCAGAATCTGCTTCATTTTGGTGTGAATTCCTGCCATGGTTTGGGGCTCGCCCTGCTCACTGTGAGGACAGAGAGAAATCACCTGGTGTTTCATCCCCAGGTTGGCCGGAGCCTGACGCTCATTTCTCAGCCTCATGTGATATCTCACTTCTCTGCAAAACAAGCCCTCCTATGTGCTGGCAAGCACCAGGAGGAGGAAGAGGAGGAGCTGACAACCCTATGTCCAAATTCCCCCTGCTGCTCTGCCAGCTGCCTGCTCCTAGTGTGATGTGACACTCATGCTCACCCTGTGCATGAAGAGGAGGGATTCCATGGGGGAACTTCAGCCAGGTGGGAAGTTGTCTGGGCTCTGGACTTCCTGTGGGTCTGTGGGTGGCCCCAGGTCCTCCAGCAGCAGTGACTGGGACAGTCAGTTATGCCAGCACAGGGCAGGTGGGGAAGAGGTAACTGGAGCAGAGGGGGAAGATGGCACCTGTGGTGCTGGGGTTAGTGTCTGTGGAGCGAGGGGAGATGGAGCACAAGCAGTTTCACCAGGAAATGCTGGTAACTCAGACAAGCCCAGCCTGGAAAGATGAAGGACAGTCTGTAGAAAGGGCAGTGTTAAGTTTCTGGAGGCTCACTTTTTACAAAGAGTCACATGGAAAAGACGAGGGGTAATGGGTACAAGTTATTCCTGTCAAGGTTCTCATTAAACACAAGAGGAAAATTTTTCACAACCACTGGAACAATCTCCCCAGGTAAGTGTTGGAGTCCCTAGCATTGGACGCTTTTAAGATTCATCTGGACAGGGTGCTGTCTAGACTGGGCTTTTGCCAAGAAAGTTTGGTCCAGATGATCCTTGAGGTCTCTCCCAACCTGGTATTCCATGATTCCATGATGATTCTCCTCCCTCTCCCCTAGTGCCAGCTACTTCTGCTCTTTGCATCATAAGAGGTCGTTTGGTCCCTGTTTCCCCAGTTGCCAGTGAGGTACTGGAATTTTATTGTTGGCTGTCCAGGAGCAAGTCTTTGCTCAGGTAGTAACTGGTGAATGGTGGTGTGTCCAGGTGCATGCCTGGCCCTGCTTGCAAGGGCAGAGCCTCACTGCTGGCTTTGCAGCCTGCAGGGGCAGCTTGGGGCAGCCAAAGGTTTAGGCTGGGGGTAAAACCCAAGGGAAATGGGAGATGCTTTTCAAGATGAGCCACATCAGGCTGTTGGGAGCCCTGAGCAATCCCAGGGCATTCAGAGTGCCGTTGAGCCCCAGCCAGGGACAGGCCAGACCACCCACCTGAGCCTGGTGAGTCAGAAGAGGCTCATTCATGGTGCTTTGCATTGCAGACTCAGGATGTGGGTAAATTCAGGGACTCCATATCAGAGCCTCAGTCTGGGGATCTGTCACAAATCTGCCAGAAATCTCCTTTGTAGAAAATGTCCAAATCTCAAGTTCCTGCCTTGCTTTGTCAGGATGCTCATTGACTGGGAAATTTGGCCTGCATACAGCAGAGATGGGGCAGTAGCATGGTCAGGGTGCCTTTGCCTGGAGAAAGAACACTCTTTTTTTTCCCTTCCAGCCTACCTTTTTCCCCAGGACCGTACTGGGGTGGACAGTCTGGGTTGGGCTGGGTATATGAGGTGTAGGAATACAAGCAGGAGCGTGCAGCCGCATCTGGAACAGCTTTGCTCCATCCATGTTATTTTGCAGTTCTGGTCACAAAACCCCAAAGCAATAAGATTGGTGGCAGGAGCATGAGCTGTGCTGGTTAGCTGGGGACACGCTGCAGATCCAGTCCAGTGCTGGGGAAGGAAGTCAGCGAGAAGGACAGAGTGTGAACAAAATCTCTCTCCGGAAAGGCTCCCCGTTAATCAGTCAGCGGGGCCGACTCAGCAGAGAGGGAGGGAAGGGGAAGCGGAGAGGGGCTGAGGTGGTGTCGGGGGCTCAGAGGGAGGATCCGGCACAGGGCTTCCTGAGAGTGGAAGCAGATGGTGAGCAGGAGCAGCCATGTGGTGCCATGCCATGCCCTGCTGTACCTGCACCTTCACCCACGGGCAGCCTTCGCACAGGTTTCCAAAGCCATCGCTTGCTGCAGCAGTGCTGGCTCTGGCACGGGTGCTGCCCTGCAGTCATTTAACCATCTGCAGCCATCGAAAGGGAAAACCAGGCCCCATGTGGGGCTTTCCTGCAATGTTCATGAGGGTGGAGAGATGAGGTCAGGCACAGGGCTGGAGCCTGGGGGCCACTCAGTCTCTGTGAGATGCCCCAGGGTGGGTAGCACTTTCCAGGGTGAGCGTGGCTTCCCCGGCAGGCAGGGAGAGCCCAGTGATGCAGGACCCCAGGGGGCAGCTCTGCTGAGAGCAGCAGTGATTTCACGATGCCTAGAGAGATAGAGGGGGATGGAGAAAAATGAAGGAGCTGCAAGTGATAAGGAGAAAGCCCTCGATGCAGCCTGGCCCCTTTCAGAGCCACGTGCTGAGAGATCAAGGGTAGGAAAACGTCTGGGAAACACACTTCTCTGAAAATAGACAAGGTGTGAGTGGCTGTGGGATCCTGCTTCCTCTCCCCGCATCCCATCAATCCCCCTCTGTTTATTTTAATATTCCACTGCCAACTTGCTTGGAAACATCTTGAAAAAACAAAGCTCACTGGGGCTGCCACATGCCTTTTTAATTACATTAATGCTCTCCCTGTGCAAGGGCGCGATTTGGCGCACACAAGAGAGCAGGATCTGCTCGGAGGGCCGAGGAGATAAAGTACTGCTGGGGTTGGAGGTGGGGAATGAGGGACTCGGGGGAGAGGAGATGCCTTATGCTCTGGAGACATCTCCCTTGCACCCTGGGATTTGCCAGAGACGCAAACCATCTGTATGTCGGTTAGCAGAGATTTAATGGCCAAACTTGGCACCAAGTTCACTACTGGGGGGAGAGACACAGGCAAGAGCCACAGCAGGGCACGTGCTCCCCGTGGCAAAGGCAGCAATGAGATAGATCTGTCTGGCAAGCACAGAGAGGGGTGGTGAATTTGGTGGGGAGAGGGGAGGGGAGAAGCTGATGGCCTTGTAGATGCTTTTGCAAGCTGGGAGTGGCTCTGTGCATCCCTCTGCCTGTCCTGGATGCCATGGGTGCCTGTGGGCATCAGCTTCCCAAGATGCTAGCTCTGGTATGGGGTATTGGGGTGAACAGTGGGTTCCTGGCATGAGCCAGTGCCTAATGTGGGGAGCCCCCGAAGGTCCCAGGAGTCCAGGGCTGGTGAGGAGGCTGGATGGCCACAAGAGCCAGCCTGGTGCTGGCTGGCAGCAGCGGGACCACCCCCAGCCCTGCACCGTGGTGCTTTCGGCGGGAGCAGTGGTTCCTTTTCCTGTTGTACTCGTGGAGGGCCATGGACAGGATGCATCTGCAGGAATCCCACAGCCTCAACCTGCACAGATCGTACTTTTTCTTTCTTCCCCTCCACCTCCTGATGTTGTTGGCTAACAGGTCACCGGGTGGCACGTGAAGGGAGGCAGGGGGTTATTTCTGCAGCTGTCCTGTTCCCCCTTAGCCTGGCAGTGGGGCAGATGTGATGCACGGCATTGACTCAGGGGCTTCTACCACCTCAGAAGGCTTACTTAGTGACTCAAGCAAAGGGGACCACCCTGGTTTTGTGACCAAATTTGGTGCTGGTCACAGCCAGCCCCAGGGATCGCCATGCCAGGGTTAGGGGATTAGCTTTCTGCTTGCTGTCCCTAGAGCACTGACAGGGTGAGAGGGTCTGCTGTCCCCAGCCAGCCCCACGGCAGCTGTACCTTGGACATTTCAGGGTGAGCAGCGTGGTGGGGTGGCAGGCACCCCGGCTGCTTGCTGGGGCGGTGGACTGGCAGGCTGCAGCCATCTGTGTTTGTACTGGGATAAGCGTGTCCAGCATTAATAGGAAGTACAGCTTAGTGGATAGATTCCTTTCCCCCTTCTTTTTTTAATAAACCTTGTTACATTTTGAAGGGATTTTACCAAAAATGCAGTCACTTATTTTCACAGACCTAGGGCACATTTTTGTGTGTGACATCTGACATCCTCTCCCTCGGGGAGGGGAGGTTGGGGGTGCAAGGCAGGGTGTCCTCCATGGGGGCTGAGGCACGGTCCCAGGGGCTGCCCCAGCCCACGTGTTGAACGATGAACGATGGCTGCTGTTGTTGTTGTCATTTAGACAGGGGCGTCTGTAGGACAGGCCACGGGGAGCAGGACACCAACTCAGGCAAAGTTGAGGCGGTGTGGCCCCTGCGATGACGCAATCTCGTGCAAGCAAGGGGAGAGATGGCGGGAGGAGATGGCCGGCGCCTTGCTGTTGCCATGGGGGCAGCTGCGGGGATGCCACCTCGGAGCCGTGCGCAGGCGGGAAGGAAGTGGAAAACAATCGGGGAGAACAAGGCCGGCAGCCCTGGCCTGGCCGTGCTGGTGGTGCCGCTCTGCACGTCCCTCCACCACCGTGTCCCCCCCAGCAGCCTCTCCTGGTGGCAGTGGACCTTGGCCACCATGGCTTCTTCACGGGCCAGGCTCCTCGCAGCATCTCAGAGGCATTGTGTCAGAGAGGATGGTGACCATCTGATGTCTGCTGGGGCAGGTTTCCCCACAGAGAAACATTCATCACATGGCTGTATCATGGGCCTTTGGAGGAGAGGTGTCATATGGTGTTCCCACTGTGGAAACACCATGTCCTTGAGATCTTTCCCTCCCTGCCACGTGTCTCCAGTACATGGGTTTGGATGTTAGGAGGGAAGGAAACAAACACGCACAGAACATGGTTACAAAAACCTCATGTTTCTGTAGAAAATTGAGCTAGCAACATATTTTTGCATTCTTTTCTTCCTTAGCATTTAGCATCTACCTGAGTCACAGCTTTACATTTCACAACTTTTTTTTTTTCTGTCCTATTTCTGGTTAGTTTGCTTGGTTGTTTTTTCAGTCACCAAGACTTTTTTTTCTTTTGAATTATCTCAAGTCTCCAGAAGCTGGAGTTTTAAGATAAAGATCACAGAGTAATGACAGTCAGCAACACCCTGCTAATGAAAAACAACAAGTATATCTCTAAGGATAACCGGTACTTCGAGATGTTTTATCCATGAGGAGCTGGCTTAAGGTGCACGTCTGGCATGCCGGAGATGCAAGCACACAAGCAGTGGGACTCTCCCAGAAAAAAAGCTTGGAGAAGCAGTGATAATGTTTAACTGCCTGTCCTTGAGCCTGGATAATTTCACTCCTGGAATGCCTGTCCAGCCGTGGTGCAGGGAAGGGGGCTGCAGTAATCCCCCCAGTTTGGTCCTGTTCGTGCAACTGCCTGTACCTGAGAGGGCCTGGCAGGAGAAGGGCATTCATTGAATGCCTGCTGGCGCTTGAGATCATCCCTGTACAAAGGCAAGAGTTTGGCATTTTTGTGTCTGGACACCTCTGATTTGTCTCCCTGATTGTGGAAAACTACATGTGTATAGAAAAATCTCCTGCCAGACCTCCAGTTATCAGATAAGATTATTTCAGAGCCCTAGCCCAAGTGAGCTTAATCTCAGTCACCTGGCGAGGAACATCCACACCTGAATTACTTTGATTTATGGTCTTCCATTCTTTTTCTGGCCCTTAAAGAAGTGCTTTACTGTGAAGGTAGTGGAACACTGGATCATGTTGCCCAGGGATGTAGTGGAGGCCCCATTCCTGGAGACATTCAAGGTCAGGCTTGATGAGGCTCTGAGCAACCTGATCTATTTGAGGATGTCCCTGCTCATTGCAGAGGGGTTGGACTAGATAACCTTTAGAGGTCCCTTCCAACCCAAGGCATTCTATGATTCTACAGTTGTTATCTGTGCTAGTCTGTATGAGCCCGAGGGCTGTCTGGCCCTGGCCCTAGAACTCTTGCTGAAGAGCTGCTCTCTAACGCCAGGAGGGCTGCAAATGAACCACTTGCATCCTAGTGAACCAGCATTAAACTATCTTGAAGGAGTAAACTCCTGTGAGATGTTTCCTTCAAGAGGCTTTGCCCCTCTCTGGGCTTGTGATGGTGAGCTGGTTGCTGCCCGCAGCAGGGGGTCTGCATCATCCCCTCTCTCCTTTCTCTCCACAGATCTGGTGAGGAGCTATTCTATGACCCCACCTACTCTTAGCATCACTGAGGAGGAACACATCATCAACGTCAAGGATACACTGACTATCACCTGCAGGTAAGGCACAGGCAAGCGTGGGTCTGCCTAGACTGCTCTTAGCTGGTAAGTGTTGGAGGACCAGGCAAGGAGAGCTCACCAGGAACACTTTGGTGTCAGTACACCTGCAAATTAGCACAGCTGACTAGAAATCTTCCCCATTTACCGAGTCTGAATTAATCTAATTAATTAATTGCAAGAGAAGCTGACAACATCTCAGAGGAGGTGGTGATGATAACCTCTGCTGTAGTCCTGCAGGCAGAAGGAAGACAGAGAAACATTTGTGTGATCTCTTAGCTTCTTTGTAAGCTCCTTAGGGAAACTGGCCTTCCTGACGGTCTTTGTCTGACACTACTTATTCTCACTGCATCAGGGTCTACTAGGCTTGTACTTCTGGTTCCTAAGTCTGGCAGATCATTTTGGGGGACACTGAGAAATATCCAGAGGAAAAGGCAAGGCTGCTCTTAGTAGTGGCTGTGAGAGGCTTGCAGCTTTTCTAGGAAGCTGGGATTTAATGCTCTGCCTTGTACACAAGGGGATGAAGAGAAGCCCCAGCCAAGCCAGATGAATAACTCTGGAAAGGAGCTGAAGAATCTCTGGTTGTTTTGGAGACTGTGGCTCTGAGAAGGTGATGTGCCTGAACTGATTTATCCCATGCTGGGATGCTTGGCTGTACATGTTTTTAGCATTAGCCTTTCTTTATCTTGAAAAGATTAAAAAAACAAACCCACAAGTGGGAGAATTGACCAAGGTCAATTTTTCTGACAAAGCTGGAGTTCCCCTTCAGCAGCTGAAAGCAGATCCATGCTTGGTATCTAAGCAATAGGGCCTAGTGGGGTATAAATTCAGCATGGGCCTCAAATGGGTGTTTCTCACTGTTATATATAACCATGGAGCAATTACTGCAAGCACTTGGGAGGCATTGTGTTCATGTCTTGTCACCAACACATTTAACTTTTCCTGGAACAGATGGCATTGCTTTTACTTTGTGAATCAGTTCATGGCCAGGGGAGCGGGACAGAGGAGAGGTTGTTGATGGCTGTACTGAACTGATTTCACTTGGTCTGGGAAGATAAGCAATGGTGCACTAGTTCATAGGTGACCCGAGGAGCCGCTGTGGGTTCTAGGTTTTAGGAAATGCATGAGTTGGAGGATTGTGATCAGCCATATAACTGCTGGGGGTAGGGAGCAAGGAGGAAGAGGAGGGAGTCTGGGGACTCCATTGCTCTGCTGTGGTAGCTCGCCCCACAGAGGGATGTGGGAGCTGACACGATTTGGTGCCATTATTCTGAGTGACCTTATAATCAGGACAGACCCTTTCCCAGTAGTGGCTCAGGGAGGGACACAGAAAGTGGTTTCAAGACTGTGTTTCTTTCAGGTTGAGCCAAGGCTAAAAGATACACTGATGTTAGAGGTGTGGTTAAAGACCGTGTCCTCTGCAGCCAAGCAAGAACATATCTGCTTTAGCATCATGAAGTGGAAAGCCTTTCTTTTTGGGTAATACTCCTGGACTCCAGATAAGATTGCTCTTCCCTTGTTACATATCAATTAATATGAATGAAAAGTACACAAAGTGGAAAAAAGAAAATAATAATTATTTCCAGTGTGGACTCTGCATGGGCTGCCCTTGCAGAGACCGTCGTACAAACTCCAGAGTCTCTTCAAGAGGCAACAAGCTCACTGCTTCCTGCTGCAGTGCCAAGGCTCATCTTTCAGGCTCCCTGGGCGGCATCCCTACAGCACGCTGGCATGGACACAGCTGAGATAAGGTACAGCCCTGCCCCTGGATCCCAGGTGCCATGCAGGGCTGAACTGGCCAGGCAAAAAGCAGCAGGCCACCTGCAAACAGTACTAAATATCATGCACCCACAGCCCATGTTAATCCCTGGCTGTCACCCATCCCTGCATCCTCTTGTCCCAGGTGTGCTTCTCAGGGGCTGTGCTGTGTCCTTGCATCATCCACCACTAGGTAAGTCTTAGCGTCTCCTGCATGGCTCAAAGGTTCCCCTTCTTCCTCTGAGCTCTCAAGCTTGTGTTCATCTAGTGTCTCAAAGAGAGGATTTTGACTGTGCAACTCTGTTACTTCATTTGAATGAAAAGTAAATCTCTGCTATCTCTGCTGGTCCCTGGATCTCTAATTACACCCATCTGCTTCTCCAACCTCTTCTCCGGACCATGGCCCACCCTGGGAAGACCTGGCTTGTGTTAATGGGAGCCGAATGGAAAAACATTCAGACCACCAAGAGAACAGGCGAAGGAGAGGGTGGTGGGGCAGGGTAGGGCAGAAAAAAATATGAAATTAAATGCAGGATCCAGTGATTGCCTGCTGAGCATCGTGTTGGAGGTGGCTTCAGTTTGACCCTGGTCTTCCCTTGAGAACAATGTCCTCTGGCTGCACTTTGAGCTGCCCTGGAGCCAGGAGTATGGGCCTGCTTGAAGCAGTCCTGCAGCAGAAAGCTGAGCTCAAAACCCCCAGTGTGAGACTCCCTGGAGGTCTTTCAAACTTTACCCACTGAGCGTGAGAGTCCCACATCCGACTGCACTCTCAGTCTCCCTTGCAGCAGCCTGGATCTCACAGATCCACAGCTCTGCACCCGCCTCCTGCTCCGCAGCCTGCCTGGCCTCATCAGTGTCCAGAGTCTGTGGAGCGATGCCTCTGAAGCTGGACGTGCTTAACAGAAACCCAAAGACACAGCACACACACAAGGACCCACCAGATGTTGGGGCTCTGCTTTCGGAAATGGCATCACATACAGGCACGTTCTCTTGTCACCCAGCACAATGCGCCCTTGAGAGGTCCAGACAGAGCAGAGGACAAGTGTAGGAGCATTCCCCAAAACACAGATCACGCCAGCGCTGGCTGAGAGCCCCAGTGATGGTTTGATCCAACAGAGCAGGGCAAAGGGGCTGATGCCTTCATGGACAGTGCATCTTTTATTAGCTCCCATTCTGAGAAGGAAGGGAAGAATATTGTGAATCTCTGCATTCATGCCCTCAGAAGCCTGCACTGGAGGAAAGCAGAGAGCTTGTGCTGTTCTGGCTCATGAATACTGGAGCAGAGCCCGCAGGAGCTGGCTGCATAACAGCAGAAACCTCTTCAGGGATCAATTGGTCCTGGCTGTGCCAGCCCAGCACTATCCTGTCCTGCAGGTGCTGGGCACTCAGGCGGACAAGGAGAGTCAAGCAGCTGTGCTATTTAGAAAAAGATGGGCAAGGTTGTCCTTTGCTGCTCAGTAACTTGTTAATAGAGCTGACTTGCAGATGCACAAACCCTGCTCTGGCAGAGAGGAAGTATTTGACCCTGGAACCCTCTTGGCTGCTGTGGAGGAAATGAGCACTGTGGCAGGGCTGAAGGAATCTGAGAATAAGTCAGTGCCCCACTGTGACTGCTCCAGAGCAGCGTCCGAGGACACGCAACACCTGCTGCTCTTTCCTACACATGTTCAACTCCTGTGAACATCCTCTGTGGTGCTGAGGGGGATCTGTCTTATCCCAGCTAAGCTACAAAGCCACAGCCAGCTTTGCTCATCATACAACGCTTGGGAGCTTCAAAGAAGATTGAAGATAAGTTGTGCCAGTTGCAACGTCTCCCCTGAAGAGCATCTGTCCTGAAAAGATTTAGGAAAACAGCTGTAGAGAAGCCTACAGTGCATCTGTTTCCAGCTGGCATCAGCAGGCTCCCTCACCCAGAGGCACATTATCACAGAGCTGAAAGAAAACAACTTGGTAACAAATCTACAAAGGTGACAGATAGGAGGGAGGGAACCATCCAAAACAGCTGCCGGGACCTTTCCCCATATGCAGAGGGTAGATTCAGAAATAAATCCAAGCCAGCCTGGCCTGCCTTCATTCCTGCCTTCTTCTGGTCCTCCTGTCACACCAGCAACACTAACTGGGACTGACACTAATGCCTACACTTTCTGTGGCTTCACTGAACCTGGTCAAGCATCACATCCCTGGAGGGATTTCAAAGCCTATGTGTAGTGCTGAGGGATGTGGTCTAGTGGTGACCTGGCAGTGTTGGGTTAATGTTTGGGCTTGACGATCTTGAGGGTTTCTTCCAGCCAGAACAATTCTATGATTCTATGATGCAAGGAATGCCTTAGCCTAGAGCTGCCTACGGGCTGGTCAGGAGGTCTGTTTGGACTGGCCCATCTGTGTTTATATAAATATGTGTCACTCAGCTACTGCTGGCCTTGATGGTTAATAAAACAAGTGGATCTGATAATGCGTGAAAATCCCAGTGGGTAAACAAACAGAAAGTGGAAGCTCTGGAGACTTGTACAATTACCCTGCTCCACATGGAGTGCCAAAAATGCCTAAGCAAATGCAAAGGGCTTTGGGGCTCCTTTGCACAGGTCAGGGTCCGAAGCTCTCAGCCTGAGGTTGAGAGTGGGGCCAGCCCGGTGCAGTGGGGCTGTGGGTACAGCAGCAATGGGCATGGCAGAGGAGGCTGAGTGCTACTGGTTTGGTGATCAGGTTTACTATTATTTTCCCTGTGCATGCATAGGATGGGAAAACCCCAAAACTGAAGAGTCTTATTTTTATTGAAGAGTTTGTGAAACTCTGATACTTGAGAAAAGCCTGCCTGTGATTCATGGGCATGAGCTGCCTCAGGCACTGATGGCATCTTTAGTGAATGCAGGAGTTTGAGCTGGGTCAGAGGGGCTGTGTGGCTGTCCCCAAGGGCATGTCACTGCCTCCAGAGCCCTTGTGCCTGGTGACACAGGGAGAGTGCAGCACACTGTCTCTGAACTCATCCACATCGAGCCAGGCAGCAGGAGCTGGACCAGAGCAAAGTCTGCGGGAAGATAAATCAGCTGCTGAAGACAAACACAAAGGGGCAGGTCTTTCCCCCATTGCTTGGACAGAAATCCTGTCCTCATTATGTCTGAGCCCTTGTGCCCTCCGATGGCACCTTATCTCGCTTCCTCCTCGCTGTCCCTTGCTGGATCCAGCTATTGGTGACAGTCACAGTCTGGCTGTGCTTAAAAGCATCTGCCCTCAAGGGCCCTGGCAGAGGAGCTGCATGTGCCAACATGCTTACTCCCAGCTTGCATAATACATGAACCCAGTTTCCCCCAGTGGAGTGAACGGTGCTGACAGAAGGCTGTTTCTATCCCATCCCAGCTGTCTCTTTTTTCCCTTTTTTTTTTCCTTTCACATTCTTAAGTGACTTTCAGCTACTGGCAAACTTTCAAGTGAGGACTAGGCCTTCCTCTGAAAGGGGCTCTGATTTCACAGAAGGAAACTTCCAGCATGGAATAAAAGCTTGTTTTGTTTGTAGTAAACAAGTGCAGTTACAGCAAGCTACGGTGTGCGTACATGCGCGTATGCAAGCTTCCTGCTCTGGAAATCCTTGGCTATATATAAATACACACGTGCATGCTCTGTCTGGGGATTTCTTGCAGTTCCTGGACTTTTCCGTTTGTCTTTGGGTGGCTGGTGAACAGGCTCCATGATTGTAGCCTCGGAGAGGTGTCTGTAGCAGAGGTGGGAAGGGGCTGCAGCCCCAGAGCAGCCAGGAGAGCATGCTGGGGTGTCGAAGGGGCTGCAGGGTGCTGTGCAGAGCAAGGGAACCCCCTCCCACAGCAGCAGAAAGGAAACAGCTGGCAGCTGGACAGAAGGCAGTCAGCTGAGCCTCCCCTTGTTTCCTCCTTGCTGTCTTTTATCCCCAACTCCCTCCTGCTTTTCTCTTTCTCGTTTTCTTTCCAGTCTGTCCTCCTTCCCTCATTCTCCTTCCCGCTCCATTCATCACACTGCAGCCCCAGCCAGCAGCTACACTGAGCCAAGGGAACTCATCACATCTGTGTGTTTTCTTAATAGCTCTGGACCCTTTTAATAATGAGAGGGAATAGAGAATAAATGGAGCCTTTCCCTCAGGGTCCTGCGTGGCTCCCCGTTCTGGCATCAATACCAGTAGGACAAAGTTATGGGAGGGGGAGTTCTGTTTGTGAGTAGATTGATATCTTACAGCTCAGCATGGCCGGAGAGGTGGCCTGGGGAAGGGGATGAGCCTCTGCTTGCCCAGCCATTAGTGAAGCTACTTGCCTTTTCTCACGCCTGTTTCTCTCCTTGGAGGATGGCCATCCCCCCATGCCGCAGCCCAAGAGCGGTGCCTGGCTGGACCACGTGCACATGTGTGCAGGGTCATGCAAGGCACTTCAATACCCCTGTGTTCACCCTGCTCAGCCCAAAGCTAACTCTCTTCCTTGCCCATGTCTAGAGGCCAGCATCCCCTGGAGTGGTCGTGGCCTGGGGGCAAGGTGGACCCTGCTGGTAAAGAGGAGACTGAGTTGGTGGCTTCAGCAGCCCCCAGCAGCGGCCGGGCAATCCGAGAAGAAGACTGCGAGGGCACTGGCACGAAGCCATACTGCAAAGTCCTGGTGCTGATGGAGACACAGGCGAACGACACAGGGTACTACCGCTGCTACTACAAGTACATTGATGCCAAGATTGAGGGCACCACAGCGGTCAGCACTTACGTGTTTGTGAGAGGTAAGAGCCTTCTGATGATGTGCACCTTATGGCTGGGGGAGCTCTGGGGCAGGACATTTGTAATCAGAAAGATTAAGAAGCCCGATGTGACCCCCTGGCCTCCTATGGCTGCTGAAGGCTCAGGGAGGAGGCCAAGGTCTGGCTCCCTGCACTTTGAGGGAACCAATATCCGTCCATTCCTGGGGGATGGCAGCAGGACCTGGGATTCAATTACATCCCAGCCTGGGGGCATCACTTTAGCCAGGCTGGAATGCAGGAATTTAAGGAGTGAGAGACAGTCCTCAGAGATACTCCACAGCTAAAAAAAGCACAAGAGCTAGCCCCTGGGCAGCTGGGGACTCTCTGAGATGCTACCGGCCAGGGTCGATAATACTTTGTAAAGCAGAGACCAAGAGAGGGAAAGGAGTGATACAAACACACAAGGGCAGACAACTCCTTTGCCCAGACTTGATGGCCCTGGTGCCACTCCAGGGTGACAGACCCAGATACTCCTCTCCACACTGCAGAGGGGCTGCCTGTTCTGGCAGGGTTATGAAATGTGTTTTGGAGGAGGTTTGTCCATCAGGCTTGGAGCTGGAATCTCAGCTCAGCAAATGACTGCAGGGCCAATACTCAGCTTCTCCGTGCTCCAGGGGCTTCTCCGCCATCTCCTGCACTGCTCGCAGCAGGCTCCAGCAAGATAAACGAGCACTGTCCCCTGGAAACAGTTGGCTGAGCTATTTCTCTTTCCACCCCCATTTATTATTATGCAGTTGTCGTGAGCCAGGCAGGTCATGACATACAAGACGCATTTTTCAGAAGTCCCAGGGCAAAGCCAAATTTGCTTCTGCTACTATGCAGATAAAAATGCAGGGGCAAATCAGAAAAGCTGGGCAGCTGCTGGAGAGGAATTGAGATCTGTTTGGGCAATTGCTTCTTCTTTCCTGTGAGCTCTACTGTCCATCCTAAGACAGGACAGAGCTTCCCTGGATCCCAGACATGCTGTGAGGAGACGTCTGTTAGACAGGGATGTTCAGACACTATAGAGTGTTGTATCAGGATGGAAGCCAAGAGCTTCTTACACTGAAAATAAGTACAACCTAACAAGCTCACAATGCAGGGAGTGCTCTTGCAAGAGCCTGATTGTCATCTCCAGCAAATGCCACTTTGTCCCCTTGTCCACCTTCGCTCATCTCTGGCTTCATCTGCAGCTCAGTAATGGTTCTCCTGTTCACCAGAGAGCAGCAAGGGGCAATAAATCCCACCCTGTCAGGGCCCACAGTGCCTGTGGACAGCATGTGTGCAACAGATCCAGCCAACACCTTGCCGTGTTGCTGTGCACATAGCTACACAGCACATTTTCATACTCATTCAAGTCAGGCTGTCAAGCATCCAGGAAACCTCAGAATCTGCCTTTCCAGGCAGGACAGGCTTTCAGTCAGGAGAAGGGACATGTCAGGAAAACCCAGGCGTACAGTAACTGTAGCCATTGCAGAATATCCAGATAAAGCCCTGCCTGTTCCTGCTGAATGGGGCTGCAATGTGAAACTGTCCCTGGAGAGTTTGGAATGGCTGATGTAAGTGTTGGGGAGGTTTGGAGACAACATGATCAGACCACAGGTTTATCCATCAACCTAATTTCTCCTGTTAAGAGCTTGGTGGAATTGCCAAGAATAAAATATCTATGCTTGGCTGGAAAAATGGGTTCTTCTCTATTTTACCTGCAGCTCAGTTCTCAAATGAACTCTCCAGGCATATGTCTCATTTCCCATGTGTCTGGTTAGGTGTGTATTTTATTACAGCTACAGATAGCACTGTAAACATACAGAATGCCTCATCAGAGTCAAATAGGATATGTACAGCCCCCACCTCATAAAGCTTAGCATATATTAATGAAGAAGATGCTAAATTATTCCCATCTGACCCATTAAGACAGCCTTATAGAAAGTATGTGATGTGGCCAGAGGGTGGAGTTAGTGCATGAATCACAAGCTCAGCAGCAGCAGGACCAGCCCAGTAAATCAGTTCTTGGCTGCTATCTGAGCTTAAAGGGAACCCCATAGTCTCTCACCTCTGGCAGTTGTCACTTCCTCCCTCTTACGTGCCCTGGGCTCAGGAGAGGAATGAGGAACATGTTCACACTTGGAAACAAATCTGTAATTTCAGAAGATGACAATCCTGTGGCAGCAAAAAGCTCTGGGAAATAAAGATAAGAAACCTCTAGGTATTCTGTATTTTCATACAAGCTGACAAGGACTTTACCTGTGCATGGCTTGTTTCACCTAAGCTGTAGAAAAAAGTCCTTCACTCAGAGTAGGTCTTTGCAGCATGACTATCACTGAAGTATCAAATATTAAAGGAATTCCCTCATGCACTTGAGTGGGAACACTGCTGTGTTGGATGGCGTCGGGCCCAATGTTATTTAAACAGCAGAATCACAAAATAGGGATCATTACCAAGTTCATCTTTGACTTGCCATTTTAGAAGGGCAGATTTAGAAACTGGTAGCAGAGGGAAGGAGTCTCAGGTTGGACACACAGATGTCTTCATGCTACTGTCCCTTGTTATTGATGGTTTAGCTGCAATCCACATTAATGAAGAGTAACTTTTAAGGCCACTGGGATCATTTGGTCTGATTCCAGCATACCAGAAGCCATAAAATCTCCCATAGCAGGTCCCTGGGGCAGCCCCATGTATCCCAGATGGGGACCCATCACCTCCTCATGGAGCTCCCTTCATCCAGGGGACAATTTCCATGAACAAAGCCAATCATGGCCTCATGCTGGGTGGACATTACCAGAGACATGACTCTTACAGATGAATAATGCTGGCAACACCAGGAATCAGAGACACGAGGGACCAGTTTCTATTCAGAGCATCCTGTGAGGAATGTGTCCCCTTGGAAATGGGCAAGCAGGTGCTTTCTACAGAAGCAGCTATCCATCAGTGAGGCACTGCCAGAGGACACTAAGCAGTGTTACAAATTATCCTCTTCCAATTTTGTCTTCATCCCGTTTAGTCAGCCTGGGTAGCTGCTGGTTGTATGTCCTGTTTGGGAGAGTACAAAGAGTAGAAAAACCCTTAAACTAAATGTGCTGCCAAGCAGAGAGGTGAGCAGGTGCCTCAGCAGCAGCTGACATGAGGCACTGCAAGACAAACCTCACCCTTCCTACCCTCTGGCTGGCCATGGCTTGGAATACAAGTGTATTTTGCATCTTGGTCTTACCAGCTCTTTCCACGGTATGTAAGAAAGAACCAGAAATGGGGTCCATGCTGCCCTGTGAGCTTGACATCTCTTTGGGATCAGGTTGGTCTCTGTGCTCTGTGTCTGAATGGTGCTTGGCACGATGGGTCAGGGCCACAACACATCTCCTTTCTATGCTGCCACCAACTCTTTCCACCATGAAGCCCCACTTGGGCTTTCTCATTTGACACAGGTGATGCACTGAGCAGGATGGGGCAGCCCTTTCTGCAGACACTGCTTCTTGGTGCTAGCTCTGCATGGAGTTTAGTGTAACATCCCTGGCCTTGCTGAATTGTTTCACTGGTTAATTTTGGGTGGGTTTGTTCTTCCTGTCAATATTTGTGCTTGCAGCAGTTGGGAGGCAGTGGAGCCCTGGAAAGCTCAGCTCATCTGTTTATCTGCCGGCCGGGATGGCTGCAGGATGACATCTGCATACCATTCTGCTGCGGATCACTTCCTTGCCCGGGAAGGTCAGGCTGCCTGCCGCTGCACCAGGGCGGCACAGCCCCACGCCAGCCCTGCCCAGGGCCACGCACAGCCACCAGCTGGGCAGGCACTGGGCCCGGGTCGAGACTCACTGCTTTCATCAAGGGTCAAACCCAGGCAGAGATCTTGATGGTGCCAGGAAGAGGGAGGTCATTTCCAGCCCTGCCCAAATGTCACACAGGGGCTGCTCCACTGGTACGGTGTCTGGTGCAGAGCAGCTAGCTGGCCCGGGCGCTTGCCTCCGCTCTTCCTGGTGCATCCCCAAGCTCCAGGTGCCACATGGTGCAGACAGGGCTGTCCAGCTCAACACCGTCCCCTCTGGCAAACTTGTGCTGTGTCAAAGAAAGCCAGAAAACCTCTTACTTTTGGCTGGTCCCCCTCCCCAGTTCTTTTCTTGTGTCAGTTTAGATGTTCTTCTCGTATCTCTTCAGATTTTGAACAGCCGTTTATCAATAAGCCGGAGACCCTCCTCATCAGCAAGAAGGAGAACACTTGGGTACCATGCCTCGTGTCCATCCCAGATCTTAACATCACACTGATCTCGGTGAGTGCTTGGCCAGCAGGACACTCTAGAGCGAGATGTATTGCCTTTGTTTTGCGTTTGTAATTGCCTGAGTGGAAGCAGGACAGGCACTGCCAGGAATGGAAAATGCACGGGACACATTTTCCATGGAAAGTACAAGCCACTGGCTTCCTCGTTTTATTTGCTGGTTGAAGCTGTGCTGTCCAGTTCCCTTGCGCAGACCCCACAGGTTTCCTGACAATCTTACTTCTCTTCCCTGGAGCTCTATGAAACAAAACAAGACTTTTTTTAATCCCATTTCCCCACAGCATCCCCTGTTTGCTCTGATCTCTGTGATCTAAAACCCTCTAGGTGGTCGCCATCCCCACAAGGGAGGAGTCTGCAGCCCCAGGGCTGATGACTAAAAACAACTCTGTTATCAGTTTGCTTTTGACTTTTTTTTAACTTTTTTTTTTCTTTTTTTTTTTTTTTTCAATGCAAATACATCCTTCCAGGATGAGTGTTAACTATTGTACAAAGGCCTCCAGGGACACTCTGGGGGCCAGGGGCCTTTCCCTTGCCCGGGAAGGACACTACTCAAGGTCAGCACTCATCCCGGTGGGGCTGATGTTTGGGACATCAGCATTAGTTTCCTCAGCTATCACTAGAAGTTTCCATTCCTGGAAGTCTCTGGCCTACTCTGCAGATGGAGAGGCTCATGGTGCAGGATACGTCTGCTTGAGGTATAGGGGAGGCTGTGATTCCTAGATGACAAACCCTTGTGGGGAGAGGGCAGGAGGCCAGCACAGCATGATGCTGCATCATTTCTTCCCACCAAAGGGATGTGTTAGCCAGTGTAAAATCTGGAAGGGGTGTCGTGGGATGGGAATGTTGTTACCCTCTTATTTCAGTTGTCAAAATATTGATTTTTCCAGCAAAATTCCTTCATCCATCCTGATGGGAAAAGCACTTTCTGGGACAACAAGAAGGGAGTGCAGGTGCCCACACACTTGATCAGGGACTCCTTGTTTGTCCAATGTGAAACAGTCATTGACAAGAAGGTCTTCAAATCCAATTTCTTCATCATCCATATAGCAGGTGAATATTTGGGAAGGTGAAGTGGGGCAGGTGGATGACTCTGAAGTGCATCACTGTGGCTTATGGGGTTTTTATGGTCCTCTCTAGCTACGTAGACTCTGTGTGGTGTTTATGTCTCCTCTGCTGTGTACTAGATGGAGATACACCAAGCAGGAGGTCATATCCAAGCCTCCTGTAACTGCATAGTCTGAATCAAAGCATTAATAGGTTAGAAATGTCTTTTCATTGCCTCTTCCGCATCAGGGAGTGAGCTGTACGACATCCAACTGTATCCCAAGAAAGCCATGGAGCTGCTAGTGGGAGAGAAGCTGGTCTTGAACTGCACAGTGTGGGCTGAGTTCAACTCTGGAGTCCGCTTCCAGTGGACTTACCCTGACAAACAGGTACTAGCAAACAGAGCAGCTCCCCATGCACTTGAATCACTTCCCTCTGAGTTGTCCCTTTATGCCCCTTCTTTGTTCGTCTCCACATCACTGGCAGGGCTCTGCTTCACACCTCTGTACCTTGGACGTTTTGGTCAGAGTGTTTTCCTGTTTTTTCTCTCCTTCACCAGAAGGCAGACAGAGGGAAGATGCTTTTCATGGTAGAAAGCACCCTCCTTGACAAGGGGTTACTGTTCTGGGTCTCTCCTGGGCAAACTGTGGCTGCACTTCCATTAGTGCAAATCCAGAGCAGACATCATAGGCTTAAAAGGAGCTATCCTAGCCACACAGCCCTGGTCACCAAGAGCCTGCAGGGCCGGGGGTGTGTCCCTTCCCCGCTGTGTTTTTCCCCTGTTGTAGTCTCTAGCTCTTGAGAACAGTGAGACAGGGGAGTCCCCTGAAGGCATCACTCTGTTCACATACCAATAGGGCTCCCAGCCTGGTTCCTGGGCTGCAGATCAGAGATAAACACATGCTAACCACTGACCCCAGCCTCAGGTGGTCAGTCACACAGAGCCTGTCGCCTTTCCATCACTGAAGACAGCAGTCAGTGGTAGAGGTGCCTGTCCATGGAGGAGCAAGCACTGGGTAGCAAGAATCACAAATGTGGAGTCCATCTGCACAGCCCTATCCTGGTGATGTCTTTCATACTCTTCTCTCTATCATCTCCCTCAGACACAGCGGGCAGTGATGGAGCCAGAGCGCCGGTCCCTGCAGACACACACAGAGCTCTCCAGTATCCTGACCCTCCACAATGTCAGCCAGCAGGACCTGGGCAAGTACACGTGCACGGCCACCAACGGTGCCCAGATGCTGGAGGAGAGCACCGATGTCATCGTGCACGGTATGGCACCTTCCACTGCTGCCCAGAGCCATGGCCAGAGCCCAGATGCAAGCAGAGCCATCCCCAGACTGCTTAGGCAGTTCTTGGCCCGAAGCTCAGTAGAGGGGCTTCTGCACCTCCAGGGTTCAGTAGAGGGTCTCCTGCCCCTCCATTCCACTCTGCTTTAGTGAGACCCAGCTTTCCTCCAGACCCTCAGCCCTTCTGCAGCCTAGCACCACACTGGGAGCACGATCACATTCAGTAAGGTGCCGAGACAACACAAGAAAGAGTTGCAAACACCACATTGCCTCAAATGTCAGTGAGATGGCAGGACACACAGATCTCAGGGCTCTGCAGCAGATGCAGTGCCCCTGTGGCATGGCTGGACTGGGAGGCACCCAGCTATGTGTGCACAAGGCATCATCAGCACTGGGTAGCTGTCTCCTTCAGCAGAAAGTGCTGGTCTGCCTGGCCCTGCCTGGCACCCACTACCTTCTGCTCCAGGGAGGGAGACTTCCAGGGATGTGGAAGAAAGTCTGGGGTTTGTACAGGCAGATGAGACAATAGTGGATTTTGGTTATTTTGACTTCATCGTTCCAGAGAAGTAGTCTTTTATCAGCTGCACTGCCGCACATGTCCTGGGTCCTTGCTGTCAAAGCAGCAGAGCTTAGTCACAGCCTGTCCCTTTGTGCTCTCCTTTCCTCCATGCTCACTTTTTTTCTTGCAGAAAAGCCCTTCATCAATGTGGAGTGGAAGAAGGGCCCAGTTATAGAAGCCACTGCAGGAGATGAAGCTGTGAAGCTGCCAGTGAAAGTCGTGGCTTATCCTCCACCAGACTTCCAGTGGTAACGCATCTTTCTTAGCCTGAGCCACCTTATCCTCTCCTCCTTCCCTCTACCAAGTAGGGAAGCCTAGCCTGACTTCCTTGTAGGTCCCTCTGCGGCCAAGTTAGTCCCAAATGTTATTTTTTTCCACTCCTGGGTGTCATTTCTCCCACCTGCCCTGGCTTTCACCAGCACAGCTTGGGACGGGAGGAGGTGAAGTCTGGGGGAGAAGGAGCAAAGGTCAGCTCTGCCCTGTGTGGAGGGGCCACATGGAGCTCCCACAGGAGCTGTGACATCCCCAACCCCACACACATCCATACAAGACAATGTGCAGGCCTATAACTCGGGTCCAGAGAAAGCCCAGAGGTCTCTCCAGAGAGGTCCCCGGTGCTAGCAAGGGGTGCCCTGACTGCTCTCTAGTGAGGCCCAGCAAACCCCTGCCCAGCTGCCAGTGGGACACTTCCTCCCCTTGGCTGCATTTTCTCTCTGCCTCCCCGCAGGTACAAGGATGGGAAGCTAATTCCCAAGCAATCTCAATCTTCAATGCAGATCAAGGATGTGTCGGAGCAGCACGCGGGGACATACACGCTGGTTCTGCGGAACAGGCTGGCAGGGCTGGAGAAGCACATCAGTCTCCAGTTAATCGTCAATGGTAAGGGAGGGGGCCGAGGCTGGGGCTGGGGGGAGAGCGCTGAGCTCTGAGACCAAGTCCCCCCTGGTGTCCTAAAGAAGCTGGTACCTACATCGTCTCCTCCCCCACCACTACTGAAGGATGCTCTGATTAGAGCGGGGCTGATTCCTCTTGACCTGGGTGATATGGCACAGTTTTGTTCCTGGCTCCATCTCTCTGGGCAGGATATGTCCTTGCCCAGAAGCTGTTTCCCAGCTGGAATTGGAGATGCTGCTGAGGGTGGCCCCGACTGATGTGGACTTGAGGGCAGAGCAGCTGCAGCACACATGGAGCCTGGTGGGGGCTGGAGCAGTTTCTCTGGGTGAGAAGCTCCTAGGGAACTTTCCCCTGGTAGAAACTGGTCCCTGTCGTGCAAGAACCAGATGCCAGCACAAAAAATGCTGCAAGGGCACTGCTTCTTGGAGATTTGTCTCCAGCAGTCTCTTTAGCCCTGTGCTGCGGCCTGCCAGGCAGTGCTTTGAGCCCTGCAGCATCCAGACTGTCACACTGTGCAGAGGAAGGAGAAATGATGTCACTTGAATCTCTCTAAGTATAACCCACTCTGCCTTGAAGGCCTGAGCTCCCCAGAAGCTACCCTGACAGCCGCGGTGCTTTAGCACCCAGTCTCTGTGTAGACAGACCTGGGAAGGGCTGTGCCTGGCCTGGGGATGCAGTGGCTGAGCCCATGGCTGCTCACGGTGTCACTTCAATCCTTGCAGTTCCTCCACGCATCCATGAGAAGGAAGCTTCTTCACCAAGCATCTACTCCCGGAGGAGCCCCCAGGCCCTCACCTGCACGGTCTATGGCATCCCAGCACCAGAGGTGATCCAGTGGCAGTGGAGGCCGTGGATGCCCTGTCGGATGTTCTCCCGACGCAGCCTGTAAGTGTCATCTCTTCCCACGCCTGTGTCTTGCCACCCCACCAGAGTGGTGTTACGGGCTCCTGTGACTGTGGCTGTGTCCCAGACCCCATCTGGCTTTTTTTCTCCCAGCCTTCAACATGTCCAGAAGAGGACAGCACCAACTGATAGCTTAGAGCACTGTACACCCTCTTGTCCCATGAAGAGTGGAGCCCACAGGAGACACTTGTTCTCCGTATGGGAGTTTTGCCCAGCCCAGATGGTCCCAGACACCAGGGCTTCCACAGCTTCCCCTGCCTCCTTTGCCATCTGCATGTGGCAGGGGATATCCATGGCCCAGCCACACCTCAGAGCACCTGCAAGAAAACCGCTGACCACTGTGCTAGTGGGGAAACTGAGGCGGGTTGCAGGAGAAATTGTCACAGCCCTTTGGTGAGACCCTGAGACAGCAGCTGGGCTCACCCCATTCCTGCCCTAAGGTCCCTGTGGTGTTTTGGTCGTTCATCTTCTGCTGGGTGATGATGGAAGAAGTGCCCATAGGCAGGGGAGCAGAGCTGTTGTGTGTAGGGAAGAATTGCTGAATCCGGGGGAAGTTCTGTATCTCTGCCAGCTGTGGGCTGGTTTCCCAGGGGTTGTTTGTGCAGATAGTGCCAGTAGGTAGGCAGGAAGAGTGCGTGCCCACTGCCTGTGCCCTGGGAAGCTGGGGCAGCACCAGGCAGGGCTGCAGTGGCATTTTTAGCAGCAGCCTCACAGAAGGAAGGAAAAGGGATGCTGGGGAGTTATAGCCAGAGTAGTCAGGGTGGAGGACATGAGAGTGCCTGGAGGAAGCCAGGTCCAGCAGCCCTGTGCAGGCTGTTGCTGAGCCAGGGACACCAGAGAGCTCTCCATCGCATGCAAGTGCACTGTGGCCCTGTCAGGAAGCAGAGGGGCCCATGAATTATGAGCACTGTCTCCCAAGGCCACCATATTTCTGCCTAGTATAGCTCCAGAGGATGCAGGAGGCTTCTTTCAAGCTTCCTGTTGTTTACACAGCTCACTGATGTGCTCGCCCTGCTGAGACTCTGTCCCGCACTGCCAGCACACACCCTTGCCACTGCTTTTAGGTGCTCAGCTGCTCCCTGCTTCCCTCTCAATGCAAGCCCTCTTCCTCTGCACTCCCACCCTGGATCTTGGGCAGATGCTTCCATCTCCCTGCCTCACCTGCATTTCAGAAGCACCCTGCAGGCTGCAGCATCCTGGGTCCCAAACAGGTTTGGGCACTTCTCCCCGCTCACCTGTCTCAGCCAAAGAGGTACCACCATGCTGCTCTGAGACACCAGCAGCATCTCTGCTTGGGGTGTTTCCCTCCTGGTATTTGTTGAGTCAGGGGCAGCAGGAACCCCCTTGGGTGCTGCAGCCTCTGCTCTCCAGGCCAGCATCTAGCCAGTCTGTGACATCCCTGACTCATAGTTCCAGCAGGGATTTAAGGCTTTTCTGCTGAGCAAAGTGGCATCAAGAACTGCCCCAGGCACACACCAACGGATTTCACCCCTGCCTTTCTCTACCCCTAGTAGGGAAGGATGAAACCACAGGCCAGGGGGTGAAGATACTTGCTGGGACACGAGTATCCATTCCCTGCCTCAATTTTCACATCCACGGATAATGACTGCCTCTCTAGTGATTGCAGAGCACCCTTATAAAACACATTAGAATTATGTAACCAAGAGATCCAGGAAGTTCTGCAGAGTCAGAGGACAGGGGCATCAATTCTCCAACACAATGCTATTTTATTTTTGCTGCCCTTTCCCCAGCTGACCCTCTCTCCTCTTTCTCCTGCTCCTCTCTGGCTGCTGGATTAGCAACAGCAGGCACCGGGCAGCGAGGCGCCACCAGCGGGACCGGATGCCTGAGTGCAAGGACTGGAAAGATGTGTCCCAGCAGGACGCGGTGAACCCCATCGAGAGCATCGACACCTGGGTGGAGTTCGTGGAGGGGCGGAACAAGGTGAGGCTGTAGCCCCAAACCCACTCCAGAGCAGGAAGCTGGAGACAGATGCCCTTGGATGGGTCCTTTGAGATCATCCAGCAAAAGTGGCCTGGAAACAAGCATGGCAGAGCCAGATCTGGGGAGGGCTTCACACCTCTGCTTCTAAAGTAAGCCAGCGGTGGCCGTTCCCAGTGCTGGGGCTCTGCAGTACCAGGCAGCCCCGGGGCAAGCTGTCGTCTCTGAGAAATTACCCTGTGTCCAGAGGGGCTCCCACTGGGCTGAGTGCGCAGGAGGGATTGCACTGCTGTTGAACATGGGGCACCCAGCTGGGGAGGGCACAGGGGCTGTGTGCTGTCGGGGGTCCCATGGCCATTTTTGAGCGGCTACGTGTGAGCTGTTCTGGGAGAGCCAAACCCTGCAGAGCAGCCTGGGCAGCTGGGAAAGGAGAGCAGGAGTCACAGGCTGACCAGGAAATCTCTGGCCTTGGGAACACCCGTCTGAGTAGTGGGGCATGTCATCCAGCTGTCCCCACACCAGTGGGGCAGGGGTGGTATGGGGATAATGGTGTCCATCCATTGCAAGTTTATAAGTGAGAGCACGTGTGCCCCGCAGAGCCCTCTTCTCCATCTCAGCGCTTCCTCTCTGGAAGGAGCATTTCTCCCTCAGTGCAGCCTGTATGACCTGCAAGCAGCCAGATGCTGCCTGCTGCCTGTTTCTGTCTGCCTCTCTGGTAGCCACAAGTGTCAGGTCTGTGCCATGACGGGGTTCCTGTTCCTGCTGGTGTCGGGCACCAGCAGCTCACAGAGGGATGCAGAACAAACAAATGGGCCCCTGTTTCCGAAAGTCACTTCCTGTTTTCCTACACACCTCCAAAGGCACTTCCCGTCCCCTGGCCTGACCAGGAGTTCGTCACTCTGCCAGAAGGGTGGCAGGGGCAGATGCTGCTCCTCCCAGAGCAGCCGAAGGGTGAGGCAGGGATTGATGTCCCCTAGGGAAGTGAGCAGGCATGGTGGGAGCTCCTGCGTGAGAAGCCCGTGTATACCCCTCCAGATGTGACTCTCATCTAAGTTCCCTTTGATCTTTCCCTTTTTTCCTCGTTCTCTTCCAACTGTTCCTCAGTTGTGTCCTTCTCATTCCACCTATTTGGTTTTAAGTCTCCTGGAGATTCAACTTAAGTTGTGCAGCCCAGGCATGTGCAAGAGCTCTGAGAGAAGAGAGCTCTTCCACTTGTGGTGGGATGCTGTGTCCTCAAACTTGCTTTCTCTCCCTCCTCCTCCTTTCTGCCTGTCTTCTCTTACCATCCTCCTCTGGTTTTTATTCTGTCTGGAAAGGCCAGAATGTGCACAATGCACACAGCCATGCACTACAAACAGCAGGATGATGTCGAATCCAGAAACACCAACCCAAACATAGCAGTGCAGATTAGAAGGAAAACCCCCAAGAAACAGGAAAGGCGGCAAACAAAAGTGCCAGCAATAGGCTCACTTCAGCTGCACTGAATAACCCCAAGAAACGGAAAAGGCAATGCACAAAAGTACTAGCAATAAGGTCATTTCAGCTGTATTGAACATGCACTGAATGAATGGCCGTTCCTTCTGATGAACTAACACATTGCCACGTAGAACGGAAATGCTTCCCACAGTCTGTGGGATGACTAGGAAAGGCAAAGTAGTTTCCCTGTAGGAACACTTTTTTTTTTTTTTTTTTCATTTTAAACATTGTCTCATTAGAGGGATTTTTGCATGTGATTACCTTGTCATTTGAATGGAGAGGGAGGAGAAACCTGTGCTTCAAACTACTGTTCTCCTCTAAGGGGAGTGCTTGTAGCACATTTGGCAGCTCACACATGTGCATTGTGAACCAGGAGGGAGAGAGCAGCCCTACTGCCCAGCTGCCTTCCCTGGCTTGTTTGGAGGCAGCATCCCCTGGGTCCCGGCTGGCCTCCAGGAGGGCAGCCTCACTGTTTGCCCAGTCTTAGTCCTGGCTTGCTGCAAGGAGGGAGGAGGAAGCTTTTAGGTCCATGTCTATGTACATGTGGAATTTAAAGGGAGAAGATGACAAGTCCTCCTGAACTGGTGAGAGCTGGGATGCTTTCACAGGTTTGATTTTCTCTTTGGGGTAAAAGGAGTGCTTGCAGGTCCACAAGTACCTGTAAACTCCACTGAACTCTGTGGGACACGAACCAGCTGACACAGCCTGGGTGTCCTTTCCCTTTCTCCCCAGTGTTACAAAGCATGACAGAAACTTAGCCATCCCCTCAGCACTGCATCGTGTTCATGTCCTCTTTCCTGGGCACAGGCCTGTCCCTGTGGTGACCCAAGGGGCTCAGCAAGAAGTTGACTCCCAAGAAGAGGCATCTGTGCTGACTGGACTCTGTAAAAAGACAGCCTACATATCTTCTCTTTTGCTCTTCCTAACTCCTTCTATGCTCTCTTCCCCCATCAGACAGTCAGCAAACTGGCCATTCAGGAGGCCAACATCTCAGTGATGTACAAGTGTATTGCCTCTAACAAAGTGGGTCGAGACGAGCGACTGATCTACTTCTACGTGACCAGTGAGTACTGTGGACATCCCCTCTGCCTGCATTAGCCGAGCCCTCTGCTTGAAACAGGCAGCTCTCTAGACCTGCTGGGTCCTGACATTCACAACTAGCACCTTAAGCAGTGACTGGGAAGCCAGCAAGAAAGCAGGGCTACCCCAGAGCTCTGCTGAGTGGCAAAAGCCTGGAGCCCTGGCAACAGACAGCATAGGCAGAATTTGGCAGGCAGACCTGGGGATGAGCCAGTGCTACCTGCACTGAGGTCCTGGAGGAGCCCTGGCAGGTCCTAGGCTGGAGATGTCCTGCTGGCTCAGGCCCAGGTAGCTCCCTGGGCTGGGGATGTGTTTGGTCCAAGAGCATCCTCTAGTGGCACTGCCTGACCCACTCCCAGGCAGGCTTCTGGTGGCCTGAGCCCGTCTCAGGGTCCCCGGGGAATTTCAGTGGTGGGAGGAAGATGATTTTTTAGAAGCTAGAGCCCAGCAGTGTGGGCTGGAGTCGTGGCCCATCTGGGGTTCTATAAGCTTCCTGCCAGCAGTACCCCATGCTGCCAGGAGTCTGTCACTGACACTGGGGACAGGGAGCCTGGCAAGGGCACAGCAGAGGCTTATCTTCATACCTCTCTGGACAGACCCCAGAAGCCTGGGCTCGTGGCCCTCATAGGTAGTACCTGTGCTGTCAGAACCACCAGCTTTTGTGGAGGCAGATGAGTATCTTCAGGCGCTGCTCCAGTGATGTTCTGCATGTGCAGCTGTCCAGCCTGGCTGTCTAACTGCCTGCACGTGTAAAAGCAGGCATGTGTGCAATCCAGAATGCTGCGGCTGACTGAGAGCAGAAACAGCCTCGTTCAGACCACCCAGGCTTGTTTCATTTGTCACCCCGTCTGAATTTGGCCCTGGGACTTCATCATATCCCCTAGAATTCACTGGGTGCAACTTAAGCGTTTGGTTGCTACAAGTTTGCATGTCACAGTTCTGCTCTAGATTGGTTTCCATTACCCTAGCTGAGGACAGGGGAGTCTCAGAGATCTGAGCCCAAGGAGACAATTTCATTGTGTCTGGCAGCTCAGCCATGGAAACTCATTCACATGTTCATTTCCTTCCTGAAAGCCATTCCAGACGGGTTTGAGATTGAGTCCCAGCCCTCGGAAGAGCCCATAGAGGGACAGGACCTACAGCTGAGCTGCAATGCAGACAACTACACCTATGAGAACTTGCAGTGGTATCGACTGAACCTCTCCAAGCTCCACAATGAGGAGGGCAATCCCCTCGTGCTGGACTGCAAGAACGTACACCACTATGCCACCAAGATGCAGGGGGAGCTACGCTTCAAGCCTGACTCTAACGATGCGACCTTGCTGCTCACCATCCCCAACATCTCCCTGGGAGAGGAGGGAGACTACGTGTGTGAGGTGCAGAACAGGAAGACCCGGGAGAAGCACTGCCACAAGAAATACATCTCTGTGCAGGGTGAGGGTCCACAGGGCAGGCGGGAGTGACAGAGGAGAGCTCTTGCTCTTCCTGCCATCAGCTTCCCAGTCCATCCCAAGGGAAGCCACACAAGCAAGCTAAACTCAAGGTGGCAAAGGCAGGGCACCTGGGTTCTCAAGACACCCTTCAGCAGGGGTCAGAGACCCAAAGGTCCCCAGGAACACAGATATTCTTTTGATCAATCAGTTTCCCATTTTCCCCTCCTCCTCTTTGTGCTGCTTCTCCAGCCCTGGAGATCCCCCGCCTCAAGCAGAACTTGACAGACATTTGGGTGAACGTCAGCGACTCCATAGAGATGCGCTGTAAGGTGGACGGCAACCACGTTCCTGAGATCAGCTGGTACAAAGATGAGAAACTGGTGGAAGAAGTGTCAGGTACAGTGGGCTGGCGGTGATTTAAAGGCAGGACAAAATGTCCAGTGGCTGGGGAGCTGAATGCTGCTGGGTTCTGGGAGTTTCTGTGCCCAGTCAAAGGCACCTGTTTTCTGAATTGGCTGAACTTCAGTTTTAATCATGTTCTATCCCAGTTTGCTGCTGTCTCACCAGATAAGTCTATGCCCTGGGGCCTGGCTCAGCACTGTCTGTGCATGTGCAAACTCAGCTGGAGAGAGCAGAGGGAGATAAATCATTCACCTTCTTACACTGAGCCCAGTGCCTGGTGTATTTGCTCACACGGGGACCAACCCAGATCCCATGGAAGGAACATGGGAAGGATATAGGCATGTTGCAGAGGGAAAGGAATAGGTCCTGGAGCAGAAGCAGAGCTTAACACACCAGCTGGACTGCCTGGGCCCCATCCCCATCCAGTGTTGTCTGCAGGGGTTTCATCCCCTCCATACACTGCCTGGGGAAGGCCTTTCCAGGGTATTTCTGGGGCCATTAGGCCACAGATGACAGCCTTTACCAGCTGGTACAATTTCGTTCTGCCATCTAGAATGAACGAGCCAAAAAGCCAGGAGCCTTACTTTGAGCCTCAGTGAGTCCAATATACCAATCCCCCCACCCTGTGAGTGACAACCACAACCCTCCGTGCCTTACAGGGATTGACCTGGCAGACTTCAACCAGAGGCTGAGCATCCAGCGGGTGAGGGAGGAGGACGCTGGGCTCTACCTGTGCAGCGTCTGCAATGCTAAGGGCTGTGTGAACTCCTCGGCCAGCGTCTCTGTGGAAGGTACCAGCAATCACAACATCCCTGGGGATGAACTGGGGGAGTAGGAGTATGGCCAAGGTCCCTTGCCTATTCCCTGTGACACCAGGCAGCGGGAGGCAGTGAAAGCCCCTAGGCCTTGCTGGTGGCATGGTGCTGTTACAGGAGGATCTGTAGTCCAGAGCACGTTCAGCTCAGGCAAACACACCTCCCCAGTGTCCCCATATCCTGAAGCAAGCCACAAAGGATGGCTGAGCGGGGGCAAGGAATGGGAATCTCTGAAGCTACAATTTCCCTCCCGTCCCACAGGCTCTGATGACAGGACCAATGTGGAGATTGTCATCTTGATTGGGACTGGTGTTATTGCTGTTTTCTTCTGGATCCTCCTTATCCTCATCTTCTGTAACATCAAAAGGGTACGTGACGGTCTCTGTCCCAGGGCTGGGGCAGTGGATTAGGGCAACACCATGGCTGTGATGTGGGACTGTACAACAGCACCCACTAAAAAGAGGTCACTGAGCGAGGCTTCAAGCACTCTCACTGCCAAGGACAGGGTGAATAAGGGCTGTGGTAAAACAGGTGACAGGGAATGAATGGCCTTTGCCAGGGGAAATGTGTTAAGGCAGGCAAAGAAAGCAAATCTCCCTTGGAGTCAGCACCTAGCGCAGCAAGGGCATCTCTTCACCTTCTGTGTTGGCCGGTTTCTGCAGCCTGCCCACGCAGATATCAAGACTGGCTACCTCTCCATCATCATGGACCCCGGCGAGGTGCCCTTGGAGGAGCAGTGCGAGTATCTGCCCTACGATTCCAGCAAGTGGGAGTTCCCACGAGACCGCCTGCGCCTAGGTGAGCCAGACCTCCTCCCTGACACTGCACGCTGCAGCCAGGGCTTCCCACCAGCCCTTCATATTCACCCTTCAGGTCTCTTACACACCCCTCTGTATTTAATGCCTTCTCTCTACCTCAGGCATCCCATCTTCTTCCCCAGATAGTCCTTAAAGCCCAACTGTGCCTGTGAAATCTCTTCAAGTCAGACTATGGACATGTCTGAGGCCATTGTAAGCCCAGACTTTCACAATGTACCCACACAAGCATCACTGAGACCAGAAAACCTCTGTGCATGCTTTAAAACACATCCTTATATTCTCCAAGTGGCAGTTTGGACATAACATCCCAGTTCATGGCAGGTACCCCGAGTTCAAAACCAGAATTACATCTATTATCCTCTTCATGCTGAGACAACCACCTGCAGTCTCTTCCCTCTGTCTGGGAGGGATAAAAGGGCTGCAGACTACCTTTGAGGCACAGAACAGAGACATTAGCCCTGGATGCTCTGCTCAAAGGTGACACGTTTACCTTTCCCACACACACTGCTCCAGGGCAACAAACAGCCCCTCACTTCTGCAGGACCATATCCTTCCTCTGCTTTGTCCATGCCAGCTCGGTCTCAGTTCCTCCCATCGTCCTTTCTCCCATTCTCACCAACAGAGCAAGCAGCCACCTGGCAAGGGCACAAGTTCCACTCCTTCCTTTTCCTTTGTGATGTTTTTTCTTTCTTCTTCCCATGGTTTCCTGCTAGGATTTTTGTTTGGGTTTTTTTTCTCATTCTATTCTCCATGCACCTGCCTTCCTTCACACTCTCTCCTTGCCCATAGGTAAAGTCCTAGGTCATGGTGCCTTTGGGAAGGTGGTGGAAGCATCAGCATTTGGGATCAATAAAAGTAACAGCTGTGAGACCGTAGCAGTCAAAATGCTGAAAGGTATGTGAAGAGAAAAGCAGCATATGAAGTTTGTGTGCACAGCAAAGAATGAGGCATCTGACAGAGAACGTCCACCGTGTAAATGCCTGTCTTTTACAGAAGACATTTGTTAAGGCCCTAGAAAGTGTTTTATCTCCCACAAGCACTCCTGGGTGCTTCTGCTTGAGCCAGCCCTGAAATAGGGAAGAGGAACTGGAACCAGTCTTTGAATTTATGGCTTCTTGGCCTCAGCACAGTAGATCCTCTTGGCCTCCCCTCATGGATGCTTTAGCCCCGTTCAGCTGCACCGCGAGGCAAGTGGCAGAACAGGCAGCAGGGACTTGGGGAGCTTGTCTTGCAAGGAAATCTAGCTGTCTGCAAAGACAAAGAATGAAATCTGTCTCAAAGGACGAACAAGAATCCAGAGCACCTCTTTGACAGATCACTGAAGGAAACGTTGCTCCCAGCTGCCTTCTTCCAAATGTGCCTGTATTTTGTGTTTATGGGCCAGGTTCTGAGCTGAGTACGGAAGCAGGTTGCAGCTCTTACTGTTCTCTGAGGACGAAACTGGCTTTGCACCCAAAGCCTGATCAATCTAGAGTGAGATTTTAAGCTTTTATAGCCGTGCGTTCAAACAAGCATCCAAAACATTATTCTGTAATTTGGCAGCCAACAAAATACCAAGGCAGTCTCTGGCCAGCAGTGGCCTGGATGTGGAAACAGAGACATGGCTCATCTCAGCAGCACTTAGCGCTGCAAGCGTCCAGGTGATCTGCACAGCAGTTGCAGAGAGAAGCATGACTCTTCCTTAGCCTGTCAGCTGCAGCTCAAAAGGACGCTTCTCTCTGTCAGATTCAATTTACAAACTCTCAAGTAAGGCAAAATGCACATGGGGAAGCTGAGAAATGTGCAAAAGGCACACAAAACCTGAGGGTAAAACAGAGGATCAAGAGTTGAGGCTCTTCTCTGTTATGTCCAGTGACAGGACAAGGGGCAACTGGTGTAAGCTGGAGCATAAGAGATTCCACAGAAACATAAGGAAAAACTTTTACACAGTGAGGGTGACAGAGCTCTGGAACAGGCTGCCCAGACAGGTTGTGGAGTTTCCTTCTCTGGAGACATTTCAAACCTGCCTGGACATGTTCCTATGTGACCTGCTCTAGGTGGTCCTGCTCTGGCAGGGGGGTTGGACTGGATGATCTTTAGAGGTCCCTTCCAACCCCTACCATTCTGTGAATTAGGCACTCGGAGAGAAGATGCAATACAAAGAGCTAGCAGGAAAACAATGCTGAGTTTGATATTGGAGAGGAATCATAAAAAGATATTCTGGGTTTGAGACAGCTCTTGTCTTCAGTCATAATGAAGAGACTCAGATGCCTTTTGTTTCTGATTTTTATTCAAATTGTTTTATGGCTTATTATCACTGTTTGGAGGACGAAAGGGCAGAAATTCAAATGGGTACATCTGTACATAAGCCTCAAGCCATCTTTTTCTCTGCATAACTATCACAAGGGAAAATGTGTTGAGCTCAGGTTGTGTTATCCTTTGCTCTGGGTCCTTGCATTTGCAGGGACCACCCCACACACTACAGCAGGGATCCTGGGAGCTCCAGGCAAGGCTCTGACATTTCCTATGGAAACATGCAATAACAAAATGTGCTTTGGGGTCACAGCCTGCTCAGCAAGACTCACATTAACACTCTGCTAAGAGAAGGGTGGTGAGGAGGAGCAGAAAGCTGTGGGGAGGCATCATGACATGGTCTGTGTGTTTCCAGAGGGAGCTACCGCAAGTGAGCACAAGGCGCTGATGTCAGAGCTGAAGATCCTCATTCACATCGGGAATCACCTCAACGTGGTGAATTTGCTGGGTGCCTGTACCAAACCCAATGGTAAATATCCCAGGGCAACAGGCTGTGCCTGCTCCCAGAGATCAGTGCTTGTCCCCTCTGCCCTTTCTGCTGGCCACATGTGTGACCACGGGGACATGCAAGGATGTCATCGATGTGTCTGTGTGCACTTAGGGCAGGTGCCACAGCTTAGTGCGACTGAATGTAACACGAGTTGGGGCAAATTCTGACCATCCCAAGCTTGTACTCCTCCCCTGACCTTTGCTGCCTTTTTGCCAGGTCCACTCATGGTTATTGTTGAGTTCTGCAAGTATGGAAACCTCTCCAACTACCTGCGGACCAAGCGGGAAGGATTCAGTCCTTACAGAGTAAGTAGCTTCCTTTGCTCCTAGGGACCTGTCCCATGAAAATAAGTGCAGCCTGGAACATGATCTGACAATGGGACAAAGACACCCTCTGTCTAACAGCAGGTCAACTTGACACAGTGATCTGGGTTCACGTGCACATCAGGGAAGTAATTTCTTTCTGCAGTGAGGCATAGGTGCTTCCAGACCAGAATAACAGTCTAAGAGCAGGGCAAGACTGTGTAGCTCATGGGTGCAGGGGATACAATGAGTGTTGCCTGCTGAGGTTTTTGTTTTGGTCTCCCTGCCAGGAGAAGCCTCCCAGGCTGCGCATTCAGGTCCAGTCCATTGTGGAGGCTGTGAGAGCAGACAGGAGGAGTCGTTCTGGGACTAGCGACAGCGCTATCTTCAACCGCTTTCTGATGCACAAGAGCCAGACAGCACTGCCCATCCAGGAAGGTAACACTCCAGCCTTGGCAGCAGCTCCTCACCTGGCCCACCAAAGAAATGCCAGACTTGGTTAACCTGGGGAATGGGTAGACCATGATATGGGACAGCTGGGACCCTGCCCTGGGGCAGACCACTCCACTCTTGTGTGTCAGTTCCCCGAATGGCGCTATTACTGTCCTTTGTGTGACTCTTGAAATCCAGAAGGGAGGATTAAATCCCTTTGGATTCTTTTAGCCTAAAGAAAGGAGAATTGAGGGGGATCTCAGAGGGTTCTCCTTGGGACAGTAACAATGAGCTGACCTTCAAATTCCTCCCCTCCCTGTTCCCCACAACTCTGAAGCGTGCTGGAGTCTGGACTCATTCTCTTCACACTTGAGCAGGTTTCTGCTGTGTGCTTTCTGCCACCTAAGCAGAAAATCCTGCAGGGGATCTGGTTACTCCAGTTAGCACTGAGGACTGTATGTATCTCACCGAGAGGCTGGTTGTGTCCTGCAGTCCTGAAGAAAGGCAAGGAGGAAAAGAAACCACTCACTGTCTAATCATTTTCTTGTACTCTGGACAGTGGATGATTTGTGGCAAAGTCCCCTGACAATGGAAGACCTGATCTGCTACAGCTTCCAGGTAGCACGAGGCATGGAGTTCCTGGCATCCAGAAAGGTGAGTTCACCCCTTCCTTCACTCCCCCCCGGTTTTTTGTCCGTGCTTGACCAGAGAAGGGCCACCCACTGCCACTTCACAGGTAACACACAGAAAGATTTGTTGATCTGCCTCACACGTCTCCGGAAGTCTGAGGTAGTCCAGTGTACACAAAGATAGGAAATAAGTCCTCTTGTGGTTCATCCTCTCCTTAACCATCTCCTTTAGAAATTTTTATCTTTAGCATCTTCCCATTTCCACCACTCCCCACCACAGCTCAGGTTTGTGAGGGGAGGGGGGGGCTCTACACTTTCTGATGGTGTTTCCTATCCCTCTGATTTTGCCCCTTCCTCTCCATGTGCCCCCAGTGCATCCACAGAGACCTGGCAGCGCGCAACATCCTGCTGTCAGAGAACAACGTGGTAAAGATCTGTGACTTTGGCCTGGCCCGGGACATCTACAAGGACCCCGACTATGTCAGGAAAGGCAGTGTGAGTGCCATCTTCTCAAACTCTGTACAGATTGTGCCCCCCTGAGGTTATTTATAAACTACTCTGTGGCTGGAATAAACTAAGGAAAAGATGAAAAAGGAGAAGTGAAACCACTTGTGTGGCAGGGCCCAGGAGCTATTGGCCCAGCGATGTGTGTGCTGTCCTCCTCCTCCACTGCTAGATCTCTGTCTCTTTCCTTTTGCCCCTCAGCCTTTCATTAACTTACTCTTCTTTATACTCTTTCCTTCCCCTTTGAGTGTCTCCGTCACTCCCTCTGGTCTAACCAAACCTTCATTCCCCCACAGAGAGGAGCAGGGCTATTGGCTCTGGTCTCCTTTCATGTGTTGCTACAAGAAGGGCTGTCCTGGGACATGTCCCTGACACTCTTGCCTTGCCTCTCCCTCCTGCAGGCCCGTCTCCCACTGAAGTGGATGGCTCCAGAGAGCATCTTTGACAAGGTCTACACTACCCAGAGTGACGTTTGGTCCTTTGGGGTCCTCCTCTGGGAAATCTTCTCACTAGGTGAGTGCTAATGAGGGTCACATGCTGCTGAGGGAGGCAGGACCTCTCTTCCCACATAGCACCTTGGTGGGTAAGCCTGTGCAGGAGGCCCTAACACTCTGAAGCACATCTAAGCATAATGGGAAGAGACATCGGTATAGGCAAAAAAAAAAATATGGAGGCCATATCCACCCATGAGCAGGGTGATGGGGAGACAGGAAAGCAGAGGTGGCCTCCAGCTGAGGCAGAGGGGTCTGTCTCAGGCAGCACTGAGGACTTAGGCTGTGACCACATCTCCCAGTTTTTGGTAGGACGGGCAGTCTCGGAAGGACTGGTTTCTGATGGCACATTTCACCTTCCTGACCCTCTTCAAATCTCCTTTAGGGGCATCTCCGTACCCTGGAGTCCAGATCAATGAAGAGTTCTGCCAGAGGCTCAAAGACGGTACCAGGATGAGAGCCCCAGAGTATGCCACAGCAGAAATGTGAGTCAGTTACCCTGTGGATCCTAGCACTGGTCAGAGCAGAGCCTTCTATGGGATGGTAGATCCCAGCATAGAGCAGGCCCCTCTGTGGGATGCAAAGAACTTTCAGTCAGAGTGGGGGATGATCCAACACATTCTTCACTCCAGGCAGTTGCCTAGAGAGTAATCCAGATGGGTTCAAGTCAGAGCTATCTGGGTACCCCTTGCATATGCACACTGTTCTATTCAGTGCATAATGAAGTGACCCCCTTCCAGCAGGTCCACATGGCCAATGTGCTGGGGTGTGCTGAGCTTTCTGTCACAGTGCAGGTACATGGTGTCCCAGCAGGCAGCACGTCGGGGGGAGCTGCAGAGTCAGGTATGAGGGGTTTTCTGTGGCATAAAACCAGCATCTCTTCTTGGCAGTTACCGTATAATGCTGAGCTGCTGGCATGGTGATCCCAAGGAGAGACCAACCTTTTCCGACCTGGTGGAGATACTGGGAAACCTACTTCAGGAAAATGTCCAGCAGGTGAAAACCTCTCTGTGTCCCTGCTCAGCTCCAGACAGTTCTTTATTCTCCCACCACTACCTCCCTTGCTGTGCCCTTTTCTGACTCCCTGGCCAATGCAATACCTTTGCATAGGCCAAGGGATAACACAGGGTTTCCTGGATCAGAAACGTCTGTTTCCCAGAGCTACTTGAGAGCTCATTTCTCTCACTGCATCCTAATATAGCTCTGCTCTGTGTAGGGCGGGTGCCCTCTTAGTCGTCATTCCAGTATTTCCTTCCTAATCCCTAGATGATTATTTGAAATTTTTCAGCTGAGTCAAGGCCCTGGCACTCCTGCCTCCCACACCCCCACATAATGAAAACCAGGCCTTCACCAGGGTTTCTGAAACTCTGTCCTCAGATCTAAATGTCGGGACTATGTGAACTAAACAACTGTTCCATTATAGCAGTCAGATACACAAATTTCCGTGAAACTATTACTAATCACTGCCATGCAGTAACTCACCAGGACTTTTAACTGCAATGAACGTGCAGCACAGATTTTAACATTTTCTTGATGTTCCGTTTCATAAGACGATAGCTAAATGCGTAAATATGAGTACTTCCTCATACTGACAGCCCTGGTTTTAACCTTTCAGCACTGGATCCCAGCACAGGCATGACTAAGCCACAGTGATGTGCCCCCAGAGCACAGCGTTCTGTCCTTATAGGCTGGAGAACTGTAGGTGCTGTAGGACTGGTTGTTTTTCTGCTCACACCTCCATGTACCTGCAACACTCACTGCTACTTAATGCAGAGGGCACAGAAATCCCCAGCCAGGTATTTTGTCCTAGAGAATCAAAAGACAAACAAGAAATTTTCCTCCCCAGCTCTGACAGCTTCTCCCTGTAGAGCCCTTTCTTGTGGGAAAGTCCTCCCCTTCTTGTAAGGCCACTCACTGTTCTTCCTAGCAGGAAGGGAAGGATTACATCCCGCTGAACGACTCCCACAGCTCAGAAGATGATGGTTTCTCCCAGGTGCCTTCCTCTGCCCAGCAAAACTCAGATGAAGAGGACTTTGACATGAGGATACGCTGCCACAGCCTAGCAGCAAGGTGAATCCCCTCTGAAAAGAGCAGAGAAAGCCCAGCAGGCAGCCAGAAGCCTGAGCTGTAAGGAAGCCTGAGGATATGGGGAGAACCCAGTATCAAGAGGTTGGAAAAATCCCAGGTGATCAAGTATGATCCAAGCATTTAGGCCCTAGCACCTTGCTTATAAAAGCAAAATCACATTCCTTTGCTGATGAGAAAGAGTCCTTGATGTGTAAGCCTATGACACTCCTTCTCCTGGCTCCAGCTACACTGCCAGAGCACCATGTCCCACTAAAGGTGTCGTGGCCCATTGGGTAGATAAGGAAAGAAGGTGTCAGCTTGGTCTCTGCCCTTCTGCTAATGCAGGAGTTTCATCCTGTCTGTTCCTAACTAACCCAAACAGTTAGGCCTAGGCTTCGCATCTCTAGGGAGCTGGGATGGTGTGGTGCCTGGGGTCCATATGACATTACTCTGCTTATCCAAAGTGGAGAGGTCATCAGGGCCTGATGCGATCAGGAAGTCTGTGTGCTCCCCACTGCAGAAGTACTATGGAGTTGAGGCCTATGGTGACCCCATTCCGCTCCCCAGATCAACCATTTGGGTTATCCATCTCCCTGCGCACTGTAGGTCCCTGGCTGCGCAGAAAGGAAGTTGGGTTCGGGTCCTGTGTATTCGGGACATTGACCCTGTTGGTTTTACTGAATACAGTACGCTTCTGTCGGCAGATACTACAACTGTGTCTCTTTCCCTGGTTGTCTGACGGGAGGAAATCAGATCAGGTGTCCATCCAGGATAAAGACATTTGAAGAGTTTCCCATGACACATACAATGTACAAAGCACACCCGGTGAGTAGCATCTGAGTGGGGTTGAGCAGGGGTGGGGGAAGTTCATCTGTTTCCTGACACCTTTGCTGTTAAGATTATAGAAGAAAGATCACTTCTATCCAATGTCAGTATGTCTGTGTCATTCCTGTTCAGTCTGTCCAGTCTTATGCACATTCATTTATCCACCTGGCACAGAGAGGTTTCTCTACAGCACAGCTCATACTACCTGAGTGTGAAATAGGGAAGTTAGATCTACAAGCAAGGACTATGAAGGACTTCAGAGAAGAGCCTGCTCT
This sequence comes from Todiramphus chloris collaris, assembly GCA_025345505.1. Classification (NCBI taxonomy): domain Eukaryota; kingdom Metazoa; phylum Chordata; class Aves; order Coraciiformes; family Alcedinidae; genus Todiramphus; species Todiramphus chloris. The sequence continues at coordinate 7,229,312 of JANVCC010000040.1, forward strand.
TCCCCCTTTTCAAATCTGTGAACTTGTTAAGCATACTGAAATCCAGACGGGGCTGGATGATTTATCCACAGCTGGGAGGTGGATTCTTGCTTGTCTGCACCTCCTGTATCTTGACCCACACAGCAGCGTGCAGCAGGAGCCCGCCTGGCCTCTCTGAACTGGGCTGGTGCTTACATCTCCTCTAGTGGCAAAACTTCACTCACACCTTTAGTCTCAGAAGAAAATTTCACCTCTCACAGATTTGATAGTAATACACCTTCCAGGCAGGGAACACACTTTTTTTTTTCCCTAAAAGTGCCCCTGAACTGCACACACAAATCCTGCCTTTGTATGTGCTGCTAAGAAGGGACCTAAGAAAAATCAGTTCGAGCGAGACCGTGGAGCATTCTGGTAAAGTGACTCTCCTCATATTTCCCCATCACAGATACACATGATCTCATGTCCTGAATGATTCCTTCTCCCTTCCCACTCTGATCAGTTGACAGAGATGTTACTGATAACTCCTGTTGCTTCCTTCCAGGACAATCAGACAGACAGTGGGATGGTTCTGGCATCTGAGGAATTTGAGAGGATAGAAAACCGACACAGAAAAGAAGGTGGATTCAGGTACTCCTTAAGTCTAGCCACACAGACCTCCCTGCTGCTGAATGCAGTGAGAGCAGGAGGCAGATCTTGGTGTCTCCCCACACGGCACATACCACTTGGGGCTCTTAGTAGCAGCAGGGCTGTGGGCTCTGAGACGGTTAAGTCCATGCACACAGTAACAAGAGACAAAACCCGTGAAGAACAGACCTGCCTGCTGCTTTCCTAGGGTTTAAAAATACAAACTGTGACCATTCGATAAGAATGTGTCCATTAAGATAATGAGGCACAGTGGAGTGACCGTGTTAATAAAACTCTTAATGCTTATTGACATTTTCTGGTGAAATATGTCAGGGCTTGTTCTAGCAGTGGCAAGTAGGGTGGACAGAAATTATGTGTCTGCCACCTCCCTCCCCCAGCCCTGACCCATGTGGTACATGTAGGGATGGTACAGGCTTAGGACTTCTCACACGCCAGTACTGAGCCTGGCAGGTTGAGCTGGTACTCTTGGGGCTGAGGATGTTATGGGTAGTTATGTCCTTGATCCAGGCTTGGAATCTGGGTGAGAACCTGTCCAGCTCATCTCTGCTTGGTGGCAGAGCAGGCTGGGACCTCGTCTCCATGGTAGTGTGTAGAGCAAGCCATGTCAGCTCACATGTAGACCAGGACAGTCGTAAGCCTCTTCCCCACTTCCTCTGCCACTCGGCATCAGATCAGACTGGTCACTGTCTTTTCCCTTAGCCATAGCCCTGTGGCCTTTCTGCTGTTGTATCATATTGTCTCCTGTTCCTTGTCCCTGTCCTCTTCTCCCTAAGGCGCATTCCTGTTGTCTCCTACACCATGGGTTACCTGGTGTCCCATCTCCTGAAGAACACTGCCCTTAAACCTCTCCTTGACTGTGTCCCTACCCTTGCTGTTCTGACCTTGACTGTCACCTGATATTGGCAGGTTCTGAGATGAGATTGGTGATTTCCTCCTACATCTTCTTCACTATTATCCTTTGTTTGCCTTCCCCCATCCTGGTTGTTGTTTTTTTATCAGTTTATATTACTCCGGCCAGATCTAGCAGAAATTAAGTCAATGTCTCTTGTCTCTCCCTGCTCATGGGTGTCCCAACCATTCCCTGGGCTTCCCAAATGTGTCTAGAAGAGCTGAAATAACTCTCACCGGGTTATGTGCAGATTTTTCACAAAACATGTGAGCTGTGCTTAGATTTAGAGCAAGGTTTGGTGTTGTGTTTTGAAAAGGATGTGTAGGTCCATTCCTGACCCTGCCTCTGCCCCATGCATTGGCAGGTGATGTTTCCTGAAGCTGGGATCTCTCTAAGCAGGACAGAGGCTTTCCAGGAGCGCTGCGATTGATCATCTGTGTCTCTCTCCCTCACAGCAGTAAAGGGCCCAGCCGAACTGCGGAGCTGTCGGGGGAACAGTCGGACCTGCGGGGCAGATGTCGGCAGTTGTACGGGTCCCAAGTCGGAGGCCAGACTTTTTACAACAGTGAATACGGGGAGCTGTCAGAACACTCTGAGGATGGCAGCTGCACCCCCCCTGGAGAGGGGGCCAGTCCCCCCACTCTGCACGCTTCTTTCTTCTCGGAGCAGTACTAATGGCACCAGGCCCTGGAGGCACTTGCTGAGGCATCCCCTCTCACCCTCCAGGCACATCATCAGGGTCACTCAGAGCTTCTCCTTCAACCTGTGCCCAATCCCAGCAGGGCACCTACCCCAGACGGATGGGGAACATCGATGTCCTTGGAACCACAGCACGATGACCCACACAGCACCTCCAGCTGCAGCTCCCCTCTGCCAGAACTGGAGAGAGTGCCTCGCTGATTCCTCGCATTTCTTTTCTTCCTGTGGCTCAGACAGATGCATTCTGCCAGCGAGTGGGTGCCTGTGTTCAGCACTACAGCACCTTCTCCCTAGCATCCAGCCTCCGCTCAGATCAGCTTCCCATTCAGAAAGCCCATTTCAGGTCAGATATAAATAGGTCTGTCTTAGTCTCAAGTTTCTTCCTGGTGTGCAGCCTGAATGTTTTTCCTTGGATTGCTTCCTCCTCCTCTCCTCATGATGTCAGCTGCTGAGCTGTGGAGCAGAATCAAAGGGAAGAAATCCCTGGTGGTATCAGCAGCACGAGCAGGGCATTTTAAAGAGGTGTATCCCATGGGATGTTTGCAGATGTTCATGCACACCATTCAATCTGGGCAGGTGCCAGCCTCTCCATCTTCTCTGAAAGTAACATCCACACCCCTTTTATCTCTGCTGGGGGGAAACCTCTCAATCTGCCTGATAGCAGGATTATTTTAGCCATCTCAACACAGCTAGTGCTGAGTAGGTCAGCAGCTGGTGGTTGGAGTCCTCCCGGTGACATAAATAGCAACTCTTTTTGCAGGCCCTGTGCAAAACAGGGTTTTATATTATCTGTGCTGAGAGCAGGTTACTCACAGTTCTGCTGCTCTCACCTTCCCCTTCTCCCAGAGCAGTGTTGATATCCTTTGTTAGTTGAGTGAGAAATTAAAGCAAAGCTGTATTAATTTCAGCTGGCTTCTAAACACAGAGTGAAAATGGATTGTTTGCTGGGAGGAAAAGGATCAAAGTGGTGGGGAGTGAAAAGTTTATTTTCAAGTGGCTGCAAGGGTTTTGGAAACAATGGAAGAAACAGAGCTCCAGCAGTGAGGTGCCCTGGATTGCATCCTCTTGTGTGTTGGCATCACTGAGCACATGGAGGGCAGCACCTGGTCAGGGCTCAAGCTCCAGTTCTGCACCAAGACCTTTCCCGTCACCCTAGTTCCCTGGCTCTAAGGAGACACTCTCTGCTCAACCAGCTCCTCTCCAGTTTCTGTTGCAGAACCACCAGCACAGTGTACCCGTCTCTGGAGGATTGAGGAACATTCATTTGCTGAGGAAACATCTCATCATTTGGGCCTTTTGTTTCTAAAGATACCATGTGAATTCAGAGCTCTGGGGAACCTCTACAACCTCTTTCTACAGATTTCTGTGCTGCTACCTCACTGCTTCCCACCTACTTCTTTCCATCCTGCTCACAATCTGAGAGTTCAGCCACAGAGCATGGTTACATCACTGCCAGAGGAGTCTGGGTGAAGAGGCTCATTGCAACAGCTTGTCATCATCTTTTCTCCTACATGCCTGTGGCTGGCAGAGCTTCTTGCACCAGAGCATCTCAGCACTGCACAGTTTCTGCTTGCGGGCCACAACTCTGTGCACAGAGACAAGGGTTTGGTTTAGACTTTTAAAACTGTGTTTCCTGTCAGATGTGCTGCTTTCCCAAACTGTATTTCTTTTCCAGCAGAGGGTTGTATGTGTTCCCTGACGTAAGCCTGTGAGTCCTTACGGATGACTTTCCCAAGTCTTAATTATAGTTCTCTACACAAGTGTAATGGGGAGATTTATTTAGCACATGGGCAAAGCATGCTTGTCATTCTGAGTCTCTAAGCCTGTGCAGAGTGCTCAACATTCCCCTCCCTTTTCATGTCAGCAGGATGACGTGGCTGCGATTTCCATGGCAAAGAAAGGCACAACACCTGACCAGCTTGAGCCAAACTGGCTTACGATGTGAAATTAGAAACTGCATGTGACAATGAATTCCCTGACTTCTACTGGTGTCCCCTGAAGTTGCCAGGAATTTAAGCATCTTTAAGTAATTGTTATGACTCAGTAAGAATCCTCTGGCAGGAGACACTGGAGAGCAAGTCCAAGGAAGTAGGACAGCCAGCAGGGTATAGGCCAGACCAAATTCTCCTGCCCTCATCTTGCCCTGGTTTTCAAACTGGTGATTCCCTTGACCAAAGAAAAGCTGCATGTGCCCCATGCTGCTGGGGGTCTCCATCAGCATTCACATGGGTGGAAGGTGGTGGACAGCTGAGCTAAATTCAGGCTGCTTGCTGAGTGATGTGCATTCATAGGATGCAGGCTCTCTTGTTTCCAGTGCTTCACAAACAGTTCTCTGCCTGGAAATGCAGCCCCATCTGAGGGATGTAGCAAGATGTAGCCTATAAATAAAATAATAGTTCAAAACCAGAATTCCAAAGTAGCTGCAAGTCCTTGTCCATATGTGAGGGATAGAAACATGCTAGCACAGCCTGACACTCACAGGGCACTGTCAGGCTTCCTCAGCAGAAAGGGGACAGAGCACCCTGGCTGCCTGTCAGCACTCCCACCCAGCCAGGGCAGCTGCACCTTGTCTCTAGGTTCAGCAGCATCCTTGTGGAGAAGGGTTGCTTCATTAGAGCCATGGTCAACAATCCCTTGCTGTGCTCTGGGGAAAGCACTGGTGTGACGTTAGAATTTTCAGCATTCAAATCATTTGACTCCACAGAAATTTATTTTCTCTCTTTTACACCGTCTTGATGGGGGGCCGTTGGAATCAGATCCTATTGTATCTGCATCTGCAGAGTTGCACAAACAAGGCAGCCATGAGATGAGCAAATGCTGGCTCCTCTTCAGACACTCCTGATGGTGAATGATTGTAGTGTGGGATATTGAAGAGCTGTTGAGACAATTGTACTTTCACTCTCTTAAAAGTATGCTAAAATTAGAGTGCACAAACCTGATACCCCTCCCCACACTCTTGCATTATTTCTGGCATTTGTCTTTTTAGCGTCTCCAGATAAGCGTGAGCACGAAATGAAGCTGGTCTGTTTTGTTTTTACAATGTGAGGCAACAGTTTTGTCTGTCTTTCCACAGCAATGAGGGAGTTTTGAAGCCCCGGGTCTGATAATTGTGCCTGCTCCGTTCACAATGCACTCTCTCTTTTGTTTTGTTTGGGCTTTTTACTGGAACTCAACATTGAAGCTAAGCTATTTATCATCTCCTTTAAAATGACTCTTCCTGGTCTACACGCAGTCTCATTTTTCCTTACAAAGTGTTGATGTCGAGAGAACGTTCCTCCCTTGTGAAAACGAAGCATTGCAAATACACACATGTCTCTGAGGAAAAACCTGTGCATCAAGTAACACTTCATTTATATTGCAATATTTTAAGCTGGTACCTGTTGTTTCTACAGCAGCATTCCATGTTCCAGTGAGCTGCCTTCGAAGCAAGTAGGTTACAACATGGGTTGTGTGTGAGTACAAAAGTGTGTCTGTGTGAGAGAGTTTTGTGCGTGAGCGTGTGGGTGTTTGCACGTGAGAAGTTTTCCTGCCAGTGATCGTATGTGAGTGTTTGTAACTCACGTTGAGTCTTGTCTCTGGAAGTTCACGGTTATATATCAAACCAGTTAGAACACTGCTTCCTTTCCTCTCCTCCTATAGTACTTGTTATCCTTGGTCATTAAGAGTTTTGTTGTAATATCTAAATGTGAAAATGAATAAAGTCATAACTGGCAGCTGCTCTCTGGTTCCTGGGGACTGCCGCTGCCCGGGGTTCTGCAGCACCTCGCTCCCCACAGAGTCTGGGCAGTTCGACTCTGGCCCAAGCAGTGAGCACATTTCAGTTTTATTATTTTTACTTTCATGTCCCTTTGCATTTCCCCACATCCTCTAGGAAACAGCTGGGCTTCGTGGCATTTCCATCCAGGATGAAACCCAGTCTTTTCTCACGATGAAGCCGGATACACTCTAGTGAAGCTTAGAAGCGTATCACTGCAGAATGGTTTTAGTTGGAAGGGACCCTTAAAGCTCTGCTGGTCCAACCCCCCTGCAGTCAGCAGGGTCGTCTGCAACCAGAGCAGGGTGCTCAGAGCCCCGGCCAACCTCCCCTGCAATGGTGCCAGGGATGGGGCACCAGCCACCTCTCTGGGCACCCTGGGCCAGGCTCTCACCACCCGCGGCTTGTGCCCAGCCCTTCACTGCCGCCCTCCCTCCCCGACCCGCGACCCTTCCTCTTCACCACAGCGGTGACGGGCGGCGGGAGGGGCGGAGGGCGGCGGAGCCCGCGCAGCCACGCTCCCCTCTCCTCGGCGCCCGCAGCCCCGCCACCGGCGGCGGGCAGAGGGAGGCGCGGCGGCGCCCGGCAGGTGGCGCCCTCGCCCCGGCGGCGGCCGCGGTTCGCGGGGCAGGGCCCGGGCGGGAAGATGGCGGTGGGGTCGCCGCGGGCCTTTGGCGGTATGAAAACTGACAGGAAAGCGAAGGGCTGGTGCGAGTCACGGGCGGGAGCGGGGCTGCACGAAATGTGCCGTGACCGGGGAGCGCTGGCGATGGCACAGAAATGGGCTTGTGGCCATCTCTGCCCAAAAAACCCACGAGGAGGCGGGGTGAAACCTGAGGCTCAGCTCTCTGCTGGTCTCTGTGGTTACCTGCGATGGCCTCAGTGACATTCGTCTGCCAAGAAAAGGCCCCCTGAGGAATGTCTGCTGCCCCTCTGCAGGGTGGAGAGACCTGGGACATCCCCTCAGCTCCAGCCTCTCCACCACCACCCCTTCATCCGGCTCCACCAACACTGAAAGCGGCCAAAAGGACCTTTTACCTCTCCCCATCCAAGGACCTGCCTGACCTGGGAATGAGAAGATGGAAGCTGCTCTGCTCATGAAACGCCCCGGTGTTGTGCACCTTGAGCTACAAGCCCCAGGACAGTCTGGGGGGCAGGAGAGGAGCAGCCAAAGGCTCGTGGCCCCGCGTGTGGCACAGAGCAACCTCCTGGCTCTGGCTTTACGAGGAGGGATGGGACCAAGCCGGCAGCCTTCACACAGGGTGTCAAGCACGGGAGACAGCCCATCTCTGTCAGAAACACAGCCCCAGGAAAACAGACAGGGCAAAATGAAAAGCAGCTTTTTGTTGTGGTTAGAAAAGGGAACTGGGGAGTCACTGGCTGGGCCCTTTGGCTTGGCTTGTTTCTAACATGGCAGGAGAATGTTTTTGCAATGCTTTTCGAAAGAGATTGAGATCCCTCTCTGAAGGTCAATGGAGTAATATCAAGGAATCCTGCAGGCTCCTATGACTTCCCTGGCTTCTTCTGAAGACATTTCTGCAATAAAGCACATGGCTTTGCATTAAAACAGCGCAGAGCTCTTAGCGATGAAAACTCAAACTACTGCCTGCACCGCAGGAATGACATCTCTGAAACATGTTCTGCGTGGTGCAGTGTCTGGGTGTTTGCCACGACTCATACTCTGGATGGGGTGAAAGTTTGGGTGAAATGTTGAGAAACCATTAATGGCATGTGGTTCTGCACCCAGCATTTACTAAGAAGAACAAAAATTAAATAATATAAAACACAACAGTCAAAGCAGAACATTGAGCTGGTGCTTCAGAAACATTTTCTGGATGGTACTGACATTTCTATAGAGCTTTTCATAAACAGCTTCTCAGAGGATATGACAGAGCCATATGTTCCATGCCTCTAGCAGAGACCATAGGTCCATTCTGCTCTGAGACACGGGTCTGCAAGGCTGATGCTTTCTTTGGGAATGGCTCAGGTCTCTCTAAAATCAGGATTAGATCCACCACTTGCATCTCAAAGAAATAAACAGGCTGTGCTTCAACAGTGTTACCTCACATGCTTCTGTGACTAGGTGCATCACAAATGGATAAACTGCAAAACCTTTCAAAAGAGAACAGTTTAGTAAGACGTTTAAGTTAAACACCAAGCTCATTGGATTAATGTTTATTAACAACACGTGAGTGTAAGACTTCCCTTGTTAGTACACAAGCAGTAACTCCAAAATCAGGTAGGAGTGACAAAATTCCAACAGAGAGGCTGTGCTGTTCCTGACCCAACACCCCTCTCAGTGTTAACTGGCCAGACTGGACACACCCCACCTCTTTTCACACACACACACACACACACACACACACACCCCTCCCCCTACCTTCCACTCCCCCCACCCCTTTTCAGACGTGCTTTGAAACCATCTCTTGTATCTCTTTGCTGATCAGAGCTCCAGCTATGGAAATTGCAGACACTGAGGAGCCATGGGAGCCCGTGTGTGTCCCTGCCTCTGATTCCCTGAAGGGCTGTGGGTCGCTGGAGCCCAGGGTCCCTCACTGCCACCGGGCGCCTCTCTCCACCTCCATGCTGCTGGTGACGTCATGCCAGAGACTCCCGCCCGCCCTTGGCACCGCCCCCCGGTGGGCGTGGCCACCGGCCCAGCCCCGCCTCTCGCCCTCGTGGCGCTGGGCGGGGCGTGCCGCTCCTGCGCAGTGCCAGCAGCGCCGGGCTGCAGTCGAGGCGCCGGGTGCGGAGCTGGCGGCTGAGTACGGCGCGGTTGCGGGAGGGCGCGGGGCCCCGCCGATCCTCGGGACGAGCCGAGCATGGAGCGGTGGCCACCGGCCGCGGCCGTCGGCCTGAGCAGCGGGATGCGCCAGCCTCCGCATTGAGGCGGCGACTGAGCCCCGAGGCGAAGCGAGGTGGTGCGGCGAGCCGAGCGCAGCCCGAGGCGAGCCCCGCGGCCGTGTGTGAGCGCGACTAAGGCGGCGGCGGCTCCTCCCGGCGGCCTCCTGGGGGCTCGGCGCGGGGCTGTGCGGGGAGGTGGCCGCGGCGCCGCCCCCGCCTTCTCCCAACCCCTAGCCCCGCACGGGCAGCGGCGGACGGCCGGGGCGGGCGGCATGAGCGCGGCGCCCTGAGGGTCCGGCGGAGCGGGGCTGTCCCCGAACAGCCTCCCCCGGGGGGCCGCGGCCGACGGATCGGACTCGGCTGGGACCTGCCATGACTCCCCTGGCTCCTCCCATGGCATGAGCCCGTGCTCTCCTCCCCCCGCCGCCTGCTTTTGGTCTTTCTTCTCTCCGGGGCTGTCAGATGGGATAAAATACACCCGGGCGTGCGAGGCTCGGCGCTGCCGCGAGGGAAGCGGCGAAGGCAACCGGTGACGGTCGTCGGCTCGCCCGGAGTCGAAGATGATGAGCTGGCGGTGGGCTCGCCGGCACCGGAACGGCGGCTCCTCCGTCCTGCTGCTGCTGCTGGTGCTGCTGTGGCACTGCCGGGTCCGGCCGGCCGGCGCCGACAACGCCAGCCAGGCGTACTACACCGCGCTCATCAACGTGACGGTGCTGAGCCCCGAGCGGGGCGGCCCCACGCTGCTCAGGATCGACCGCGGCCGCTACGGGCAGGATTCCCCCAAGGTGGAGGTCAAGGGCCTGCTGGTGACTCCCGTCCCCATCAACGGAGGTAACGCGTCCTCTGCGGCCTCCGGTCGCTCGCTGTCGGGTGGCTCCTTTACAGGGTGGTTGGCCTTTGTCTGGGCTTTGCAGACTTTCCTAGAGAGCGGTGACAAAAGAGGAGGAAGAACTTGCCCAGAGGAAAAGAAAAATTAAAAAAAAAAAAATAAAAAATCCATGATCTGAGAGTACTGGCTGGAATACCGGGTCCGCAAAGCAGTGTGTGTTTTCCAGCCTGGATCCCAGAAAGCTGGTCACGCTGAGCGGTGAAGGTGTTATTGCCAAACCAGTTACAGAGGGAAGGTAGGGGTAGTTGACAGAATTTGGTTACAGGGATGCCGTGAATCTCAGAACAGCTGCATAGCAATCTCGCTGTGATAGATCCATATCTGGATGGCTTTTGCAGTGGCATGGAGTCACGATTGTTCAGTGTACGTTTCTGAAAAACGCTGTTTAAGCTGTCTGTCAGGACTCGGAAGGACTAAAGCCATCAAGCTGTTACTCTCATGGCCAGTCTAAAATGTGCTTGTTTATGGTACTGAACACTGTAGTGCTTCCAAACTAGTTTCCCTTTAATTAAAGAAAAGCTGTTGTCCATCAAATGTTTGGGGTTTTTTTGACAGATATTGAGTTTTATAGAGAATAATAATTTGAACAAGTGAGAGTATCATCTTGATTTTTGCCTGAAATAAAACCAATTGCTTCCGTCATAAAGTTGTGGGTTTAGTAGCATCTTATTTTAAAACCCCTTCTTCATGTTGTCTAAACTGCCATCTTTAATAAATGGACCATTTGATGGATCACAGTGGTCCCAACCTGTCTCCTGGACAGTAAACCTCTCAATAATGCATTAAGTGAGATAATGTAGTCAGTTAAGACTAGACATTAAGTGGTGAATTCTAAGGGTTGGGTTTGGTTGGGGTTTTTTTTAAAAGAATTGATAACACAAAGCCTACTGTATTATTAAAAGGTTTTTGAGAATTTACCAAATCTTAAGATCAGGAAAATACTTTGATGCTTCTTCAGAATAAAATGCATCCTGCCAGTCTGCCTGCTCTAAGCTTCTGTAAGTAGGTGTGAAGCAGACTGTGCATCAGCAGATGCTTCCCAGCTTCACTGAAGCTTCATTTCATTAGCTTTGCAAAGTGTTAATACAGCACATTTTTCTGTGGAAGGGTGAGGGGGCAGAAATCGTTGAATAAGTCTACTGTAAAATGATTTTCATTTGTAATTCAGATCCAGCCTTCCCCATGGTCTCAGGGTCAGTTATCATCAAATATGCTCAAGTCTGTTTTTATTCTGCTTCCTGGTGTTCCTCACAGAAACTCACCCCCCCCCCCCCCCCCCCCCCAGCCACTGTAACCAGCAGGGTTAGGCACATAAACACTGTTATTGCAAGAAGCAGTCTTTGGGTTTTTTAAAATGCTACCTTTTAATATCCGCAAAGTAACAAAGTGCTTAATTTCATTTATTTTTAGTAGCTTCATTATTTGTCAAGAAAAACTTATATTAATTACTTTTTAACCTGCTTCTGTAATGTTTCCTGCTTTCTTCTGATATGGTCTCCACTGAAGTGTGATTAAAATGTTGAGGATGTCTGGCAGCTTTTTCAATGGAAGCTGATAATGAGAAGAGCTAAATAAAATTCTGAGCAGGCCATAAATAGCATTTTTATTTGTTAGTGCGAAGTATTGTGGTGAATAACTTCAGTGAGAAAGCACAGCAGGAATCATGAAATTGCAGACCTCAGTTTCTGCAGTTTTGACATGCTGTAGTCATTAAACTTTGGAGATTGCCTTGTCCTTATGTTCGTCAACAGAAGATGGTTAAAGCAAACTCCGCAGCAGTTATCTTCCTTTGAAGTTCTTCTGAGTTGTTCTATGTAGGCTGTTACATGCTGTAGAATTGTATTTGAATTTTGCAGAGGCACACTTCGCGTGGCTTAAAAATATTTCATGTAGTAGGAAAGACTGGAACAATTTATGCTTGTAGTTAAGCCATTTAAGTGTTCAAAAGCATCTTATGTTTATATTCTTCTGTCCTTTTTTTATATCTAGATTTGATAAAAGATCATGCTGTCTCTCTGAAAGTGATTGCTCTAATGCCTTTTGATCAGCCTGTTAATATTCCTGTAGAACTCGTTTGCAAAGTATTTTTTCTAATAGCTCTTAACACAAGTAGCTAGCACCTGCTCTGTTGTTAGAGCAGGAAATGCTACCCCAGCACTCAGGTATCCTAAGTGGACTCTACAACTGTCAATATCTATGTTTGAAGATACCTTGACTCTGAAGCCACTTTGATGTCAAGTGTTCACCCATTCATTCGCTATCCCTTGAAATTTTCACAAAGGCAGGTGACTGTTAGCACCTTGATAGCATAGACTGGGACATCTGTGATTCAAAGATGAAATGTCCTTAATGTCACATCTTTGTGTGCTGTACTAAAACCCTCTTATTCATTGCCTGCAGGGAAATAAATGAATTTGCTAATCCAGGACTTGGGACCAATGATCTGCTGCTGAACATACGCCATTTGTAACAGTACAGCCGGTGATTTTAAGCATTGTGCTCTGTGGTGTTTGTTGTTAACTTGTTCTTGAATGTGCCCAACAGTTTATATACTGCTTCTCAAAGGTGCCAGTCCCATGTGGATGACCATCCTTTCTATCTTGCTGCAGAATGATATATTCAATCACTTCCATTTCTTTAGCAGAACTTCTTCAATCGTATTCAACCTTCTCATGTTAATACATGTGCTAAAACTCTCGCCCTGTTCTTTTTATAGACCTTTCTATGAAATTGATACTGGCTTTCAAAAGCAATATTCCTGTAGAAGTGATATGGCTGTAATTCACTTGACCGCTTGTGAATGTGACTTTTGAAAGTGTAGCTCCAGTGAGCTGTTGGTCACAGCTGGGTGTAAATCCAGCACCTGTCTGTGCATCTTTTTCAAGTGCATTAAGTGCCCAACAGCAGCAGAGTTTCTCTATTAATCACTCTTGTGTTCTTCCATTTCTATTTCCTTTTCTTACTTCCTCTTACTTTGTTAATATTTTGTCTTTTAAATAATTTCTTATTAGAAGAGTGTTTCAAACAGCTTCTGGATAGCAAGATTATCAAAGAATGCTCCTCTCCTCCACGGAAGCAGAATAGTGAAATGCATCTTCACAGCCTGACTGCAGCTTTTCCCATTGTTCAGTTCAGGTTTCTGTCATCTCTTCCGGGAGGTTACTGACCATTTCTCATTCAGTCTTGTCCGCAGTTACTTGTGACTTTCTGGAACCAGCCTTTTCAGCCCAAACATCTCACAGTAGCTGCCTAGGTACTTGTGTCAGTACCCGTGCATGCACCATGTAAGTGTTCAGCCCTGTGCCACTTCAGGCACCTCTGCTTTTAAGCATCTTTGGTATCGGGTGCCTCACACCAGTTGTGGTGCTGACCTTTAGATGTCGGGCGTATTCCTCTTGCTAGGACAAACCAAGCTAAAAGCCTTTGAAAACTCATTTTAGCAGTTCTTGGTAGAAACTGCAGCACCTTGGCTTAGTTCCCTCAAAAATGTGCTCCATGGTGAACGGGACTCTTGTGTAACTGTTGAGGCTGGCTTGTGGCATGTCATTCTGGGTTTGGATATGCAGTTGAGGTCTGGAAACATCAGTCCTGTGTGCTCCCTAAGGCCCCTCCCAGATGGCTGAATCTTGCTTGGAGGACAGGGTTTGTGCAGGTTGCCTGGCTGGGGTAGCAAGGAAGCAGGCAGGATAATGAAAACTGGAGATGGGACTGGTAGGAAGTGGAATAGCAGCAGACTGAAAGCCCAACTTGAAAAGGTTAAAACTCACTGAGGAGCAAGGGGGTGAGGGTGGAAAGGGATTGGAGTCTGAAGGGTGTGTGGAGAGGTTATTGATGGTTGTGTGAAAGCTGCATTGGAAAAGAAGAATGAGGAGATCTCTGCTGAAGGGGTTATAAGGTTGTGGCTGAGCAAGAAGACTGAGAATTTGAGGTAAAACATATGGTAGAAAAAGGTGGAAGCGGGGAAGAAATAATATTGGCACAAAGTGAGGAATGGAGGTGTATCTTGTGCGTGCTTTGTAGCATCTGACACTTCATAAACATATTGTGTGAACAAGTTGTAGCTGCAAAAGGTTTAAAATGCCAGTTTCATGGTAACTACAGAGCTTTAAGTAACATTCAGACAGAATTTTGTGTTCCTTTCTGGCCCAGAATCCAAAACAAGAAGCTTTAGGAAAATGCAACAAGCAAATACATCAGCAGAGAAGTGGAAGACAAATCTTGTGCCATGCATCTGTCCTTTGCCATTGGTCTCAGTATCCAGCTTAATTATTGGTCGTTAATTGGTAAGAAAAGTGAAGGTTACAAATTGGAGTCCATAGCCATAATTATAATATACTTACTGAGATAACAAAATTAGCTCTTGTAAACTACTACAGGACTGTAAGCTTCAGAGATTTTCTTTTAACTTCTTCCCTGAAACAAGATTGCCTCTTGTTCAAAGAATTTCTTCTAGTGTTAAAGTCAGCTTTAGTCAAGCAATTACCTGAAATAGCTCCTGAAACTAAAATATTGCCGTCCTTAACTCATTGACCAGCTTCTAAAAAGAGGAAATCATAACTGGCTTGAATAAGGACAAGTAGTGAGGTGTAGAAAGAAAAGATACATTTTACACCTATTAAACCCTGATGGGATAGCAACTAACTTGAAAACTCCTTGAAATCAGAGTCCGTCAGTGTTGCTTCTGTATGTTTCCCAGCTGAATTCCTTTTCTGGAAATTCTATCACAGGATTGTAATGAAGGTGTTGCACAAGGCTGGCCGTTTTGCCAGTCAGTTGAGCTATGCAGTACCTGCCCGGGCAGTGCCTGCTGGAGGGAGGGAGTGCTGCGTGGGACTGCATCTTCCTGTCTGCTGTTTTCTTTCCCAACAAATCTATTGATCTGCTGCCCCTCAAAATATTGGTGTCTCTCCACCTATTGTATTACACTGATTGAAGGTCAGGCTTTAAAATGGTTTCTGTACGTGTAGCTGAGACAGACCAGCTCTGCAACTGGTGCTGGCCTCAGAGACTACAGTATTAGCTAAGATGCAATCAATATAGAGATATCTGACCTTTAAAAACATAAAAGAAAAGAAGGAAAAAAAAAAAAGAGGAAAAGAAAAAAAGATGGAATAAAATAGTTAATGCCCATGCTGTGGGCTCTCGGCACCGGCCTTTTTCAGTGAAAAGGGGACAAAGTCTGGTAACAATCAACGCAGCAACCTTTGCTGAAGTGGGAAGTCGCACTTACGTTCTAAGCAACCCAAGAGCAACATAAATGCATGGTATATGACAGAAAGCAAACTCAGTCGTGGATCAGAGGTTGAAGGAGACAGTATACATTCAGGCAGGCGTGTGATACTTAAATCACAGCTTATCCTTCTGTAATGAGGCTCTTCTGTGATCTTGGGGCTTACAGTAGGAAGGGAGATATTTACGTAATTATTGTATATAGAGCTTTAACCCAGCAGGCTGCCACTTCTGACAGGTGACAGTATTTTTTTTTTTCTTTTTCCAGTACATTGATGATACATAGTGAGACCTGGAGAAGGGAAAAGCAGAGTAAATTACTTATATTTCAAATAAGCCAGATGAGTAACACACCTATAGGGAAACAGAGCGCTTTCTGTATGGTTTTACCTTCTGAAATTATGAAATTACATGAGTGACTTGTGGTCATATCTTTTTATGTGCAAGGGATTTGTTTTAGAATAGCTTTAATTTGATGTGAAGTTGCTTTTCATTCTCTCATGGACTTCATCCAGGTAATACTTGCAAGCTCTAGTCTTTTAGATCCTAATTGGACTTTGGACAACGGAGCATAGATGGCATGATAATTGAGAGCTATCGGTGCTGATTCTTGCTGACACTGTTTGTCTGTGTCCCTTACAGTGCCAGCTAATGTGCCTGGCATGTTAGGCGTGTTACAGATTGTTTATTTTAGCCAGCTACGTGAGTGATCACGATTATAAGACTTTCACTTCTTTTTCAGAGTGTATTAAGTCTATTGAAAAGATGATCAGAAAAACTCAAGACTTTCCACTATTTTTCCTGTATCTTATTTAATTAAAAGTGAAAAAATTACTTAACATTTGTGTGGTGTGATAGGATGCTAAGTGTAGAGAAAAGTGGGTTGTGACTTTTTATTAAATGTCAGGTGACTTGCAGTTACTCGGTTCAGGTTTATCTGAAACAACCAGATTTTCCTTAATGGTTTTTGTATTATTTAAATAGTGCTGAAAGAATATTGCCAGCTGCTAATTTTTCATCCACCTCATCAGGAGTAACATGCTGTTTGTGTTTACTGGTCTGTATCTGGAAAGCTTTTGTTTCTTTAATATCTCGTTTCCTACTCCTGTTGCTCTATCCAGTAATGTTTCATAGCTTTGTCCACAGCTGAAAAAGACTTTGGTCTCTGTGATGGTAGAACATTTTGGTAGAAAAAGCTGCAATTTCTTTTATCCCATACTACTTTCTCTGTTCATTTTTAAGCTAAAAATTTCAAGCTGCACAAATATAAAGGTGCCTACATGATTTTTTTTTAAACTGATCTATATAACAGATAGTTATATATAACTGTGTTATATAGTTACACTAGTTATATATATATATATATGATCTATATAGCAGACTGTTGAGAATGCTGCCTCCCTTTTCAAGGTGCCTTTAGCCTTTTATTGCTTTCATGATTTTTCCTTCTAATAGCCCATTACCCTGCTTTTGTGGAGGTTTTTTTGTGCTTTTTTTGTTTTCACTTGGTACTTCAGTTTTGAACATGATTGTACTGAAGCAAACTGTACATAATCCATAGGATTACTACTCTTCATCCCATATATTTTAAGTAATTTTATGTTGGCCATCATGTCTACTTTCAGAGTTAATTTTGGCATTTTGAGGAGGCTGCTTATTGCATGTTAGTTTGCAAAGCATGTATCCACACCTGAGATTCTTGAATCTGATTTCACTAGAGAAGGGTGGGATTTTTAGCTTTCAAGGCTTGAGAAATTTATTAACGCATTTTGCCGGTGCTTTCCCAGACTGCATTTCTAAGTGGAAATGTTCTGAACAAAGGGGAAGCGTGTAGTAGCAACTGCTTTTATCTTAACAGAGGACATCAGAATTGGTTGCACGTGTGCCATGGCAAGATTCTATCACCTTTTCAGAAAGGACTGTAATTCCTTTTTAAAGTTTGCTGCAAAGAGAAGCCAGAAAGGTGCAGCTGATCTCAAAGTGCCCTCCCGGGATCCACGCTGATTGCTGGCGGCCTTCACCAGCGCTCCGAAACAACGGGTGTGCATCAGCGCTAGCTTGCAATTTCCAGGGGTACTCGAGTAATAGTGTCAGGGCAAGGGAAGAAAACACTCTGTAAAATTTGGCTTCAGGCATCTATATTTCATATTTTTTCCAGACCCTTGCATACAACAAAAGCACAAATAGAAAAATTCAGCAAGTAGCCCTCCATGTCTGAAATCTGTAATACGGCCTTGAAAAACAATTGTGCAAAGGATGTGCTTCTGTCTGGCTCCCCACCCTCCTTCCAGGGGAACAGGGAGAGGCACTTCTCGTCCAAATTAAGAGATGCAACGACTTCCTGTGCAACTGCCACAGTGTAGATTCATCTGCACTACTTTTCTTCAGGCAAGCAAAAGATTTTTTTGTCTTGTTTCAGGAAAGATCCTTTAGCTGTTTGAAACTGCTACAGGTTTTAACCTGAGCTATGTTAAGCTGAGAATGCTTAAATAAAGATCTTTTGTTTCCAGCTAGTATGTTAAACCAGCTATTCTTTGTGGTGGATCTTCTGGTGAAATCTCAGTCTCTGCTGAAGAGCTCGCTTACAAAGGGAAAATTATGGGACACTTCATTTGAATTGCTCTTATGAACTGTAATGTTTTCAGAGCCATTATGCAAATGAATTGGTTGTTTATGTCTTGAAAAAAGCACTGCTTATCCCAGCGATTTTTAGTAGCCAAGATTCTTGCACTCTTGGCATTTGAAAGGGTAATACATTTGTATTATAAGTTGCTGTTGGCTGTAAATTTCTAGTCTTTAATGATGTGACCAGCGTGTCAGCCTAAATGAGGTTCCAGTTGTGTAAACAGAAATGTCTGTCAGCGGTGTCAGCTGCTGCACTCTGAAGTTATCTCCTGCGTGGCATTTTGTGCCTTTCAGATGTAGCTCTGTGTGGTTTTGGGTTGTTCCAGGATACATTACAGCATCAGAAAGGACGAAAGAGCTTTGCATGCTGTTGAATTCAGACATCTGGCATTTGTCATTGCTGTTACTCTTCCTTTATGCCATCACTACCTGCTCAGCTGACAACTTGAGTGCGTCGTGTGTGCAAAATGGTTTGTTTCTCTCTAAATTTGAATGCACTTCCTTGTAGGCAAAGTGTGTGTATGTAAAAAGCTGATGTTAGTCGCTGGGGTTTTACAAGATCAGCTTTTAATACTCTCCTTTTTTTACAGTAGCCTGCACACGTCAGATAACTCTGAAATCCTGTTTTCACAACCTCCTTTGTTTAGTTATACTTCCCACTGCAGTGATATTCATGACTATACTGGGGGGGGAAGGTTATACTCCCCAGAATGCCTGATAAACAGCTGTTTTGTTAATGCCTATAGCATATGAACCATATTCTGATTTTTTTCAGCCTCTAGGCAGGTATTGATTCAAATGTGAATTCATTGTTCTAGCTGCACTGGAGTTAAAAATAGCTTGTGTTAGTGAGCCTAATTCTCAGGCATATAGCTTTCAGTGTGGGAGACTTGTGGATTTCAGAGACTTTTCATAAGAATGTAGTTATCTTTGCTTTATTAACAAGAGGATAGTGGCTTCCTACTGTATAACAATTAAGTAATTCAGTAAAACTTGGGGTTAGGTGGGTTTTGGGTTTTTTTTGTCTATTTGAACAAATTGCCATCTGCGTAAATGTATTTTCCCCTTTCAGTTGCAGATCGACTGGGCTGTGACCCTCGAACACGTTTCCAGGTTCCACCAAACACCAAGCAGTGGATTGCTTTACTACAGCGAGGAAACTGTACATTTAGAGAGAAAATACTGCGGGCAGCTTCACATAATGCCACAGCTGTGGTCATTTACAACAATATATCCAGTGAAGAACCTGTCACAATGACTCATCAAGGTAAATAAAACGTAATCTCTTTCACTATAATTCTTTTCTGCCCAAGTACTCCTTTGCCATGTAAAGTATTGCTGAAGAGCTCTTGGCAAGTGCACGGATGCTATTTGACATGGCCTCTTCTCCAGTTCTGTTTACATGTATGTGATACAGCAAACTAAACCCATAATTCTGAACTATTCCAACATATAATGGAAAGTCTAGAATTTTACAAAGAGTCTGTACCTGAAGAATTTTTGCAGTAGCCTGTCTTCAGTGGGCTGTTATGATGGGGACTTTCAAATGTGAACAGCTACATCAGTCTGAGCTTGCGTACTTTTTTTAACGGCAGTTTACATAGGGTTCTCTATCTATGATGTGTCTTTGAGTGCCATGCAGGAATCAACAAAATGTAGTGATATGGAGAGCAGTTGCCTCTGGAAATTGTCTGGAATTAGACTATTGCTGGTCTAGAATAATGCTGAAAATCTGGATTTCTACAGATTTCTACATTTTTAGGGCTATCTATACGTAAAATTTTGCTGTTACTAGTGAGTTACATTAGCCTTTGAAAGTGACATACGTAAATATTTTCCTTGGTTAAAAATGATTTTCACAATTCTGGTAACTACATTTTTCACTTTCCCAGGGGGTTTTCTCAATTTGGAATCATGTAGCTTAATCAGACAAGGCATATCTCTGCATTTGATGGCTGTACTGATGGCTCTTAATTTTTTTTTTCTATGAATATTTTCAGTCCTTTTTCTTCTAAGCATAGGGGGTTGCTTGGAAACTGGAATTTCCTAATTATTGCTCTGCATATTGTCACACAATTAGAATTGAATTATTTTACTAAAGAAGTGCTATGGTTGCATCTTTCTTTTTTCTTTTTTCTTTTTTTTTTTTACAAGGGAAATGTCTTGTGGCTTCTTCTGGTTTACTGGAGTTTGACCTTTCCAATTCTGTATACCACAGGAATTTTCCTGGGAGATTTGTGACCTCAATGTAGCAATTCAGAGCCTGTTGACAAGGCATTTTTATCTTGGGTACCTTCCTTAGCCATCTTTGCAAGTAATTTGCAGGCAAAAAGTTCCATATTCCAGTGAAACACTTTTTACCACCTTGCTTTTGTGTTGTTTGTTGGGTTTTTTGTGTGTGTATGTGGGGGGTTTGTTGTTGTTTATTTGGTTTTTGTTGTTGTTTATTTGGTTTGTGTGTGGTTTTTTTGGTTGTTTGGTTTGGTTTTTTGTTTGTTTTGGCTTGGTTTTGGTTGTTTGGTTTTGCTTGGTTTTGTTTGTTGGGGTTTTTTTTACCACTTCTCTGGCTGCTGGTGTAGCACCCTCATAAACCTTCAGCTCCGGTCTCTCTTTGACATGTCTGTAAGGTTGTAAGGTCCACAGTCTCTGTTTAGGAATGGTTTGTGACTTCTCCTGTGGCCTGGAATACCTCACTGGCAGAAGCAAAGACTGCCAATAACAACAGAGCTCTAGCATTGTTTGCTCTATGCCATGTTAAACCATATAGCAGGTTGGATTGTAACTTCACTGCCTTCTTTCTCATGAAGCTGTTAGATTTGGTGTGTGCTTTCATAGCAATGGGATGGTGTCTGTCTTTTATTAGGAAGTCCTGGTTCAGTCAGAGTTTCATCTCTAGACACCAGTGTGTTGCCTTTGAAACATGATCAATAGGCCTGGTGGTTCTGGTAGGTTGAAATAATATCTGGAGTTGTAAAACATGGGAGCTGCAGTGGGTAAAATGGTGTCCGGTGAGCTAGCCAGGCAGCTGCTTGGGTACTTGGTATGTGGAGAAAAGCGAATACTGCCTTCAGCATGTTGACTTCCAAATATTTACTCTTACTCATAGCAAGCTTTAAAAAAATGTAATTACTGGAGATGATGCATATTTTATTTTTGAGTATTCAAAATACTGTACTTTAGCTGCGTGCACTCAGTCCCTAGTATACGGGAATCTCTGCCGTGCATTTGGGCTGTAGGCACTATCTCAATATTGGGCTTGAAGTGTTCGAACTATGAGACAGACTAGAAGTAATTATCTCTAGCACTGAAGTACCCCCTTAGCACTACACTCCAGTGAAGAGGAATATTGCTCCACAGTTTCTGTTTTGATTGCATTACAGCCATGGAAGGGATCTCCTTATCAATCTGTACTTTGCAGAGCTTCCTATAAATAATTTCCTGTTTGCTTGATGTAGGAACTGCAAGTGTGTGTAACTGTGATGTAGACTAGTCCTTTGGTGTTAGCCTCAGCACAGGGAGGGTTTGGAATCCAGCATTCCCCTTGATGAGAATTATTCCAAGTGGGCTATAGATTCATGAACTTATGCTACATGATGAGCCTGTTTGAACAAATGCTGCGTGTGAAGCAGCCTCACACACATTCAAGGCACTCTCTGGCCTTCCTTTTTCTGCCTTTTCAACCATTTCACTTGTCCTGTGCTTTTTCAGTGCTGAATGACCACATCATCTGCTAATTAGATATTCTAGAGTGCTACGTCTCTTCTCTTTAGTGTTTTCTGTCCCTAAAGATCAGGAGGAGTTGACCTTGTGTATTTAATAGCTGTTCTGATGCCAATTCAGTTAAGTATGTGTTATGTAGAGTTGACAGAAAGTGAAGATTAAGGTGAGCTACCAAGTTGGCCTTCTTTTCATATGATGTCGTGTTGTGCAGTATTCCTCTGTTCTTTTAAAAATCCATTCTTCACAAGAAAATTCTGCAACTATATTATGATAACCAGGTTCATGGCTCTACATTTTCTTTGCATAGACAGGTGAAAATAAACCTTGACTCATTTTATATCACTGTAACGTCATTTTTGTATGGCTGTGTACCAAGTCTTAGGAATATTCTGTCGTCCTGGTGAAGCAGAGAGGAAAGCGACAACTGCTGATAATGCACACTCTGAACTGCACGCTTTCCTACTTTGATATTTGCATGAATTCCAATCACCAGCTTAGGCAATGTCTGTGCTAAAAATAAATCAAATATTATATAGCTTTATGAATGTTGCCCACCTGCAGGGATGCGATTCCCTGTGGAAAGAGCTCAGTAAGCAATTCTCACCTATGGGATTAATATTTTATCCAAGTCATTTTATTCTAGAAGACTCATTTGGAAATTTTAATCTTATGGAAATTTGCTCATATTTAACATAGTACTTATCAGAATATAAATGCCTGCTGGTGGCTAGATAACAACTGTCACTCCTGAGTCTGTCTGTCATCACCCTGTTAAATGAGCAGTGTCTATATTGCTAATAGCAGAAATTGCTTCTTCCTGTGTGGTAGTCCACTAAGTCTGCCTCTTTGACTTCAAGGTGACTTTTACAGTAGGTAGTGACCTTAAGGTGTTGGTGCATTTAAAAAAAAAAAAATTTGTATTTCTGTTAATGTTACTGGCAACATTTTGTTTTCTCTGTGTATATCCTTGTATGTCTTACTGTGAGCATGGAAAAAAACTTATTGTACACATTCTTGTAGATGTCCGCTGTCAAGCAAAGGGTGTCTTTCCCAGCACAGGCTATGTTAGACTATGCTATCACTGGCAGGAAGGCAGTTTTATGAATGCTTTCACTTGCTACTTCTGTTAAAGCAGAACAAAAATTGTCTAATGTAAAAAAACCCCTGTGCAGTAGAGAAAATATGTACTAGTTGTCTCCTTTATAATCAGTTACGACAATAAGAAGGAAATGCGGGTAAAATAGCATATTAATGCTTTCTGTTTGTGTGGTTTGTGTTTGTGTGGAGACAGTCCTGTCAAGTAGAAAATAGTTCAGCTTGATACTGAACTTCTGTTAAAATCTAGGCTTTATTTGGATTTATATAAAAGGATATATGCCAAAGAAACCTATGAAGTTAAAATTCTGTACTCAGAATTGATGGAACAAATGCAAACAGAAAAAGGTAAATAGAGAAGAGAGGGTCAGAATGAAGTCCCTGGATTCCAATAACTACTGTTCATCAGTGCTACAGAAATTTCCTGAAGTATTTAAACAACTTCTAATATAATACCTTTTTCAGTGGATTTACCTGTACCATGTAAATCTTCTAAAGTCTTTAGTACATCTTTTGAAGTCTTTGGGACAAGTTGCAGACATCTTACCAGGATCAATCTCCATTGCAGTTCTAACGAGACAATGCATTTCACGTTTTCTGAGAGAAGGTGTGTCCGTTCCGTGCTGTGCCAGAGGTGATGTTCTGCTCTAGTGCTGCAGGAGAGCTGCCCACCCTGGCTCCCAGAAACGGTTTCCTTTCAAGGGGAGGATTTCTGAGGGCCCTGTGTTTAAAAGCACACTAGCACAGGAAGCAAGACCTGTACTTGCTTTGAACAGCGATAAAACTGAGTGCATTTTATGTGGATTATTTTAGGTCACTGGGTCAGGGGCAGAAACGGGAAGTAATTTGGAGTTGTTGCCATCTAATGGCTATTCCATGTTCTTGCCCTAGCCCGGAGAGGGTAGGTCCAGCAGTCGGAATTCCGCTCTGCTCTGCTGTGGTACTCGCCTCTTCCTCTGCTGCTTGCCTTTTTCTCACAACGGCCTTTTTTCTGTGACTGTAAGATGAGCTGACGCCTGCAAGCTATGGGAGGATCCATTGCAGAGTATTTTGCACAAACGTGTGCTGGTTAATGTTTCTTTCAGCTCTATACCTAACCCACTGCAGAAGTTTCTCTTGATTACTGAGACCTATTTTTAATCCACAGCTCAAAATTAATTTCATTGTATATTACAATATTTTAATTCTAATTTATTAATAAATAAATTATCCTGGAATATTAGTGGAAAGGAAGGAGAGATGAGTCATTAAAATTGAAGCTTTCAAAATTGAAAACAAAAAATCAATAGTCTCACCATAGTTTATGTATAATATTGTGTGTATTTGCTAATTAAGAATGTGGAGAACAAGTGGCAACGGCATTACAGTTACTCCCGTTTCCCGCTGCATTTCTTGGAGGCATATCCATCAGAAGAATCTGTCACAGTAGATGGAGTTGTCTGACACGTCCCAAAATGTGGAGAGGAGTGTGTTTGAAGCACAGATCCTGGACCATAAGGAAACACTTGTCTCTTCAAGATAAGCCAGGGAATCCCCTTTACAAAGCTAACGTAGCCTCCATGCCTTGTAGAACTTCTGAGCAGCGTTCTGTGTGCATGAGCCTCATCCACAACTGAAACAGCAGTGGTTAGGCTCATTTTACCTTAGCCAGCTGAAAGGGTAATTAGTTCTGTGACTGTGAAAAGGCCCAAGGGACTGTTAGTGACTGTAAGTAATTACATTCTTTTTCTTATCCAAAGTCTGAGCTCCAGCAGCAGAGTAATTCCCCAAATCTATGGATTCAGTGGGACCAAATTGATTAATCTACAAATATGCTATTTATGAAGCTTTCAAAATATTTTGTAGCATCCTTGCTATTTCTCTTTCATGCTTTGCTGAATTTGTTTGGCATGACTGTCCAGATTGATGGATCTGTATGGAAGTTGTCTTTAGATAGAAGAAAATACATGAGCATGACAGATTACCCTCCTTAGAAATCCCTGGGTATTTTAGCTCCAGCTTCCATTAGTGGGAATACAAACTGCAATACAAAAATAGCAACATGGAAACTACCTACTAGCACTGTCTCATACAGAATGCAAGACTATGGAGACTTCTAGTTTTCAAAAGCCAAGCATGTCTTAAATTGATGAATTGACCAACAAGTTCTATGTTACATTAATATTATTGATTATTCAAGAATATGACACCATAAATCAGTGATTGGGTGTTAAATCCAGATCTAAGGTAGCAGGCTTTGGACATTGTTCAGAAGTATATGTGAAGAAAGGTTGTTTTCAAGTAAGCAGACATACCTTTTGAAGGTAGAAAGACTGACTGTTTTGGAAATAGAAGAAATTGTGACATGAGGAAACTTTTTTTTCAGTAGTGTCATGTTAGGGTTACACCATTTTCCTAGTCAAAATTTATTGTCCTCCTTTTGCTTTTTGTCAATTTTCATTTACTCACAGTCTGAATATAGTATTTGGTCTACTTTGTTGACATCCTAATACCTTAACAGTAAAAGTATTCATTAAATAGGACTGCAAATGCAGTTTACTCAACATAATGCATAGTTAAATGCCTTGTAAAACTATGTGAATGAAAGAAGAAAAAAATCTGTGTGCAGGTTGTGGAAAGGGGATGATAAAATGAGAAATTCCATTGCACTAATTTATTTATTTTTTTAAAATCTTCTGGCATTATTTAAGTGGGATGTGTTTTTCCTTTTTAAAAAAACCCCAAAACATAGTGCAAGTAGATGCACAGAAGCATTGTTAAAAGAGAAATAAATTGGTGTGAAATCTCTGTAAAATCATTGCAGTGTGTCTGCTTTTCCCTTTTCCCCTAGGCTTGGTTTTCCCTAGTGTAAAGAACCCAAAAGGTAATATCTATTTAAAAAATTAAAAATAAATATATAATTCCCAGAAGAGAAAAGTTGTTCTACAGAAAGGGAATATATGATATAAATAGAATGATCAGGGGAGTCAAAAGTGAGCTGTAAAAAAAAATACCACAAACCCAAACCCTCAAAGCCAGTGTCCTTACTGTTCTAAGTGAACTATGCTGCAGTTCTAGTTCCAGAGATGTGTAAATTCTTTCTTTAGGTGCTCCCCTCAGCCCTGCTATGAATTCATCATCCTAGTGTCCATCAGAAGCATTGAAATCGTATATTTTTGCTTTCAAAAATCAAGATGGGGCAGAGATTCAGGAACTTGTGGGAGGAGAAGAGGTGGGTGCATCTTGTAGCTTAATATAAGGATCTTAATTCTTGTAAGAGTGCTTAGTGTCATATGACTTAAGGTAGAAGATAAAAAGGAGGTGTCTGGGTGAGGTTGATGGAGAGGAAATGATTTGCAGTGAAGCAGAAGTCACACAGCTTCTCTTCTACATATGAATGATGCATTGTAACTGTGGGAGAATGTCAGTGTTGGTTTCCTTGAGTGGGATACTGGCTGTAGCAGAGAGACAGCCAGACCTTGTCAAGCTTGAGGAAATGCAGGGCACAGCTCCACCATTTCATGTGAATCAGCAGGATTTGGACTTCTGAATGAAGCAGGAAGATTTATCTGTGACTACCTGTTTTCATCTTAGGCAGGTTTCTCCTTAAGAAACAGCTCTCTGGGCACCAGAATAGAGCGCTTGGGTTATGAAATAATGTGTCAGCACTTGTCATCTAAATATGGCCCAACAGTTTCCTCAACTGAATTTGTTATTTAGCTCTCCTTTTGGGAACTCTTGGTCATAGTAGATTATGAAGTTCATCAAAAATATGACAAGAACATACTGAAGCATAATTTCTGCTTGTAAGATTGTAATTTATCACCTATAGATTTTACGTGCTAGAGGCTAGCACAAGAATCTGGTTAGGCTTTAATATTTGTCTTGAAGTTAATCATGGCACACTCGTCTTTGGAAAGCTATTCTTGCTGTTTCTGTTTTTCTAATCAGATGCCTCAGTTGTATGCCTGTTTTTCTTAAAGGAGCAGAGCTGTGTGAATGTCCATCACGTATCTGTGAGCAGTGCAGTGGTGTGTGATGCACTGCAAAATACTGCCGGGTATTATGCACTTGTGCTTAGAGGGCATAGTGCAGTGCCCTTCCTTAGCCTGGCCGCGCAAAATCTGTCAAAGCACTTTTTGCTGCATCGAAGAGTTTTAAGTGCTCTTCAGACATAAATTGACTGTATTTCCGTTGCAGTTCATAGAAGCCTGTTCCTCAATAAACCCAAATATCTACTACTTTGTCATCTTAACGAGACAGTCAGAATTCAAGTTTTAACCTCGGAAGCTGTTTTTTTGTTTTCAGGTTGTTTGTATAGAAAAGAGACTTGTGATTCTTGCAAGTATCTGCTTGATGTTTTGGGATAGCTGGTAGGTCCTCTGGTTATATTTAACTAATGCATCCTGTGACAGCCCTGCTTTTAGGTAACAGTTTCATATACTGTGTCCTTTACAATTTTTCTCACGGTACTGTGGTAACATCTGTTCTAGTGTCTGACGCTATATAAAATAGGCATCCTGAAGTAAATGTTTACATACGGACAAGAATTCAATGTTTTCAATATTCTAAAGGCAACAGGAAGACAAATGCTTTAAAATTCTATTGTGTCTCATTTTAAAATCGATGCACACTCTTTGCATTGAATTCTTGCCTTGCTTAGGACTAAATAACTGACAAATATTCTTTTTCTGTTTTCACAAGTATTTAATTTGGGACATCTCACAACATATTTTATTCTTGAGATTGCAATGGTGCTTGGATGTGCTCTTGTGTACTTTCTGATTAGATCAAAATAAAAACATATGCAGATAGACCTGTTTTAATCACTCTGAAGTGATTAAAAGGAAGGCTCTTCCTCTTGCTTTTCCAAAAGCCTGTTTTAGAATGTAAGACTTATTCTTCATGATGAATTTCTCTGGTTTGTATCAGAATAAAATTGTAAGATATCTGGATAATTTGCATATTTTTCCCCAATAATGTTGAGTGTTATGGAATTTATATTTAAAAGCTGTGCACCACAAGCCCACCTTTTCTAGTGGAGCAGCTTTGAATCCAGCTCAAGTGCCTCTTCCTTTTTCCCCCGCCTCACCTTGTGGGTTCCATGGATTATTTAGCCTGTTTCTGTGGCTAAATTCCTTAACTTGTAGGGCAAATTCTTGCCTCTGCTCCCTTGCAGCTCAGACATCTTCTGGTGTTTTCGCAGAACTCGTGATCAGTATTTCAAAACTTCATATACAACCATAGCACTTATTTGTGTGTTCCTGTTTCCTCTGTCAGTGTTTTGTGGGCTCCCAAATTTTGCTGGAGTGGTTTCCCTGTGTTCCAAGAAATCTGTCATTCACAGTAACAGGACCAATATCCCTTTCCTGGGTATTGAATAGTGTGTGTTGCTGTATTTTTATTGTATCACAATGCAACATGTTCAGAAATGCTTAGCATCAGTTACGGGACTTTAATAGAAGAACAGGGAAGTCTGGCTTGTGAAGATGGGCAATTTTATTTTCCAATTACATTATCTTGATGATGTTCCCATCGCGGCAGTTGAACAGGCAGTGGCATTTCACTGTCTGAATCATGCCCTGAATCCAACCTTCAAATGACTGCACCATTCTTTACTTTATTTGGAAGGTGGGGATTTTGTTTGGTCTTTTTAAGAAAGTACCCTGAAATTTCCACTAGGAGAATTATCTAGATAAGCATGTGTTAAGTTTAGGTTTTTCAGAATGAAGACCTGAAAGGATTCAGTTACAGTTAAATATTGCCTGCTATTTAAAGAGAGAACAACATTTTTTCACAAAAATGATGTGAGCACAGTCTATCTGCTTCATGCTGTTTCTGCAGCATCCGCAGGCAAAGATGTAGGAAATTGCCAGGACTTAGTAGCTGAAAATACCAGCCATTAGAAAAGCTCTAACATTTGTTATGGCTGTCTGACTTAATTCTCAGTTCTCTGTAAACCTTGTTATGTCAAAGGAATTCGGTGCCTTTTACAAGTGGTCCAACATTTGCCGTGCTTGAGCTGGGATCTCCAATTTTGCCCTCCTCATCTGTGGGAAGGTGGCTGAAGCATTGCAGCAGTAGCAGCTGTTCACAGCCAGGTTGCTCATGTGCCCAGGAAGAGCTGTTTCACCTGGCCTTCTACCTAGGTGTTCACCAAACAGCTGCCTGGGCTGTTCGTAAGCCCAGGGGAAAAAAAATAAATCATCTGTGCCAGGCTGCCATTCCTTACGTCCGCCAAGGGAAGGTAGATGGAGGGGAGGTGTCTGAAGGCAGCTCTTTGAACCATGTGTGTCTTTAGCTTGGTATCCTGGGCATAGTTGTTCATATTTCTGAGCATCAGACATAGGATAGTCAAGGATCAACAAAAAACCTACAGAAGGAAACTATAATTTGCTTTTGATAAGACTGGTAATTTTCTTTAAGATGACTTTTTATTGACTTTCTAAATG
Organism: Todiramphus chloris collaris; assembly: GCA_025345505.1. Taxonomy (NCBI): domain Eukaryota; kingdom Metazoa; phylum Chordata; class Aves; order Coraciiformes; family Alcedinidae; genus Todiramphus; species Todiramphus chloris. Next base: position 7,258,111 of record JANVCC010000040.1, read on the forward strand.
TGCTCTTTTAGAATTGCTAGGAGATCCAGACAGATTAGTGAGAGAGCAAGGCAGTTTCCTTAGGAGCTCTACCGAAAACTTCTGTTTGTTGCTGGTTTTCCCATCTTCTTGCTTTTAGTGTCTTCATAGCTTTTAAGTCTTTATCTCTTCTCTCCCACTGTAATATAACACAGATGTAATGTAACACAGATGTAATGATTAATTGCAACTTCATCCCTTTTCCTACATAGCCTTCTATAACTACCCTAATTAAACATTCACGTGATAAAACTGCAAGCGTGAGAGAGCTGTCTGGGCTTGGATGATAGCAATTAAATGACTTATTTTTATAGGCATCAATATTTATCTTATGCCTACTGTGTGTCCTAGCTTGTCATCTATGGTTGAGCATGTAGTTCACTGGCTTTCATTAGCATTCCAACTTCTTTTCTCTGGACACTGTGTTCTTGGCTCAGAAGACTATTGCTTTTCATTAGGATGATGTGGTAAGATTGTATTCTAACTTCTACAAACACCGTTAGTCTTTCTCTCTTCACCTGAGGATTGTTTTTCAGCTTAAGTTTCAGAAAAGTAAGGTTTCAAGGTGCTTAGAATAATTGAGTCAGTGTCTCCTCCTGCCCCCAGTTGCTCTCAAAGAGGGAGCTCTTGCTTAAATTATTTAGGGTGATGCCCCTTACAAAAATACGGATAAACGAAGTCCCAGTTTCCACTGAGGTTTGGTATGTTAAACAGGCACAATTTATTTTTCTTTTCTGCAGTTCTCCTTGGCTCTTGCAGGGTCAGAAGCAGCAGTAGCACTTTGGCTGTTCCCAGTTGAGTCATTTGGAATGCAAATCACTTTGCAGTAATGCCAGAGGTTCCCCTTGTGCTGGGCTTTACATAAAACGTGTGACAGATTGTCACATTCCCTGGGCAGCAGGGAATAGGTAGAGGCTTCAGCTTTTGATCCAGTCAGAACTGGACTAGTATTGGAAGATCTTGCTCAGCTTTGCTTTACAGATAACTGCAGATCTTGTCAGAATACTACATTGAGTGCTTCTGACTGATATTTTGATGCTGATCTAATTCCTCGGTGCAAATAAATGCCAACTGAGGAAGCTTAGCAGAACATGTGCTCTGGGGAATACATTCCACCCTCACCCTTCCCCACCCTCCTTCACTATCCAAACTAGATATGAAGAACAGAAATGAAGCTTAGGGAAAATACCAAGCAGTATAAATTATCTGCTCTTGACTGATTTTGCACCATCTGAGCTGCAGGGTTTTGGGGTTGCAGTAGTACATGCTGTGTCTGCTTGCAGAAAAAGTGTCTCTTGTCCTGTCATTAAGTGCTGCAAGTCTGAGTAGGGATTCTCTTCCCAGCTGGACAAATAGAAATCTGAGTTGATTTCATCTGAAAATAAAGTAGGTGGTGGATGAGTTTTGCTGCCTGTTAAATACCTTAAGTATCCATAAACTGTGTTGGGTTTTGGTTGCTATTCAAAGCTTTTGAGTTGCTGTGACATTTGATTCAGAAATACTAGTTCCAAAGAAAACACTGTGTCCTTTTCCTACTAGGACAAGGTATGAATGTCTTCACCATTTCAGTTTTAACTAAAGGTGAAATTTCTTGGGAAAACCAGTTTTGGGACTGTGGAATATTTTTTAAATTATTGTGCAAATCTTAATTTCTGAGATTTCAGCTTTGATTCTTCTAAGTAGTTCTGCCAACACAATCAGCAACACCAGTGTTGGGGAACTTGCTCTGAGAACTGCGGATAGTGACTGTAAAAGATACTGTTTGGCATGGTGAATAGGAAGAGCAATGAGAGAACATTTAAGACTGTTACACAACTTTATTAAAGCCCCCGTTTTGGAACATGATGTAGCTGTCTGGGTCTGTCACCCTGATTTATTGGGCCCTGGGTTTCAAAGATGCTGCTTTTTCGGGTCTTCTACATCATTTTGTGGATCCAATAACTTCCTAAAAATCGAACTTTGATAACAAGGCTTTGAACAAATTCTTTATGTTAAAATGAGACCTTATGTTCTCTCTTCACTGTCACACTAGGTTCTCTGCAACTTAAATGCACTCAAATCTAGAACCTCAGTGCTAAAGTCACTTGCATTATAGAGTTCCTCTCCAAGGGGATGTGAATTGGAGCAAGCAGATGGAGCAAACAGATGAGCGGACTTTGGAAACATTGTGAAAATAGATCTTGAAAGGGTTTTTAGTGTGGGAAGCAAATAGAACTGGATGAATAAGAATGGCGCACTCATTAGGCTTTTTTTTCTTTCTGGCATTGCTTTTCCCATAAACTTTGCTTTCTTTGACCTTAGATCAAAATTGCCCTGAGTTCAAGATCCTCTTTTTTTATGGGGCCTCTGCTTTAAAACACAGATGCTTTCTCTGCTCTGTAGGTGATTTCATTCTTTTTCAGCAAGTCGTGTGGTTTGATTCTCTTATCCTTGTACCAGTAATTTTCCCTTTGGGACAAGAGGTAGTCTAGAGGCAAGAGGCTGTGAAAACCAGATGGGCTGCATATTCAAAATGGAGCTGGTGAAGCTGAGAGCCTCTTTTGGGTCTTATCACGTGTGTCTTTGTATGGGTGTTAAAATCAGCACTCAAACTTCTGCCAAGTCTTTTCATTTCCCTTCTATTTTGCAAATCAACTTAGTCACTTCCACTTCTGTCTAAAGTGATATAGGTAGAAGTTTGACTTAGTTGCTTCTGTGCTGGACTTGTGATTTATAGGTCCTTGACAACCTTGGTGGCATGTGAAAGCCACATAACCATGCAAGGGAATTTGTGGAGCTCTCCCGAGCAGTTTGCACACAGCGCCGTGTGTGCCAAGACCACTCCAGCAGTATCACTGAACTCGTCTTCTGGATGTTTTTCTATGAATTGCCTATTTATGTGTTCACAGCCTCAAATCTGGAACAAACATACTTTTTAAAGCTAGTTCAGACTGCCTCCAGTAATTATAATGTGGGAGGTACTGTACAGCCACCAGTAGAGATCTGTTACTATGTGTGGACCTGCAGACAGTTTGCATGTTAATGCCCTGATTTGAAGGACAAGCCATGAGGTAAATGCTCAGTAGCATTTTCCACGTGTCATAGGTGGCTTAGATTAAAATCTCCAAGTTGTTAAATGACTGCGTTTGGAAAATCGTGAGCAGCATGCCATGTTAATTTTAAATGCAAATTAAATATTTTCCTCTTTTTATAGGAACTGGAGACATTGTTGCTGTCATGATTACAGAATCAAAGGTTAAGGAGATCCTGAATTACTTGGAAAAGAATATTTCTGTCCTGATGGCAATAGCAGTGGGGTCCCGTGTTCCTCCAAAAAACTTCAGTCGGGGCTCTCTAGTCTTTGTGTCAATATCATTCATTGTTTTGATGATAATTTCTTCGGCATGGTTAATATTTTACTTCATCCAGAAGATCAGGTACACAAGTGCACGTGACAGGAATCAGGTAAGTTGACTTTTTTTTTACCCTGTAAGTTCTGGAGGTGATATTTCTATATATAGTAGTTGATGGAGAACTCATGATTCCTATAGAATGTCCATCAGTATTCAGAACCTCTCTGTTCTGAGGCAGGGCTTTATGCTGGACAAAGATTTTTATATAGAAAAGTGTTCTCATCCTGAGAAGTACCAGTACAAGATTGTACTATGTGATAGGAAAGAATAGAACTGAAACTAAATATTTGGGGTTTGATGAGCATAAATCCAAGACGAAGATAGATTTGCTGTTGGGTGAATAATACATACTGTGTGTATGTTGGGAACGGGGAGGAAAACTGTGAATGAACTTGTGTAGTGTAGGGGAACACAGAGCTAATGTTTTGAATTTAGCCACGGTTGTAAGGATTGCTTCAGTAATAGTTAATTCAGAAGGTGTATAAAGGCATTTCCAAACTGTAATTGGTCATGAATGTTAGGGTAAGAAAACTAAGGTATAGAGCTGCTTAGTGATCTGTGTTAACTTTGAACTTTGAGATCACACTTGGTATGGTCTGCCTGATTCTTCTGGTCATACATTTTAAGTAAAATTTTGTCTACTGTGCCTTTCTTACATTCTTTTTCAACTCTTCATTTATTTAAGAACGGAATTAAGTATGGCCATACTCCAAGATCTTGATTGAATCAAGTCATCAACTCAAATATGGATTAAAGTTTAGCAATAAATGTTTTACTAGTATGGACTTAATGACCCGCTGTCTCCATAGTGTGCCTTGCCTTTTACTGAGAAGGATCAGTAAACCCTGGGAAATCTACTGAGTTCCCTTTGCCTCTGTATCTCTCTGTCAAGGCAAACTTAGAAAGCTGCTGACCTCTAGTTGCTGTCCCCACTTTTCATCCGAATTACAGGCAGTGCTTCAGTGCTTTGTCAAACCTAACTGAATGCAAACTTATAAAGCCTCATTTATGACAAAGGATTTCCTTTTTCATTTCTATAAATACTGTCTGATGTTGCAGGTCCCATGAGCATCCTGTAGATTTTCCTAAGGATGCCATTCTTAAATGACCACACTGTAACCAGTGTTTAGTGTGTTCCCTTGGGTTGATAAAAGTTTAAATATAACTGTTATTCAATGACTGTCTGTGGACTATTAAATTGTGCCTTCTACATCCCCTACACAGTTCTTAGGCTTCTTCCAGATGTCCATGTTTCAAAACAGTCACTCCATGGGGAAAGGGCTCTTATGACCTTTTTTCTTTCTTTAGATTTTTACAAAGGTCAGGAGAAACTTGATGAAAATTTTATGTGGTTGAAAAAGCTGAGCTTATTAAACTTTAATAAGAAGGTGGCGACAGCTACAGCTTATTTTTAAAGAGCTTTGAGAGCTTTCACTGGAAGGAGTCTGTACTATTAGTGTTGAAATAACTTGGATTTGGCTCTGATGTTGGTTTTAAGTTATGTCGAGGCACACTTGAAGGAAAAAAAAAAAGCAAAGAACATCCTGTGTTTTGTAGATGTGCGAGTAGATACTGGTATTTCACATCATTACTCTTGTGCGCTTCCGCCCTGAGGTACGGAACTCCTTTGCATGTAGTGGGGGCCATTTCTATCCAGACAGTTCTGGGTTTTAAAAACAAGCCTATGCTGTTGCCCTAACTGATGAAAATACCAAATCCTGAGCATCTGCAATGTTAGCATAAAAAAAGTTTGTTAAAATTAGAAAATGGAAGAGATGGATCTCTTAAATCGAAGAGATGGAAGTTACTGGTTAGCTAATTAATTAACAGGCATAACATATGAGAACATGTACACATTTTGAAAGAGTTTTGTTGAAATATTATACTCCCAATGGGAAAGTAATCTTTCTTTAAGATTTCCTATAGTGCACGTGGAATCATGTGCAGTACAACTAAATACAGATAGTACCCTCTATTACTTAGTTGTTAGTGCTGACATTTCAGTTCAATGCCTTTTCAACTTCCTTCCTCTCTTAGCATTCACACACTTGGCTCTGCAGTGATTATCTGCTCCAGCAGTGTGCCAGTATATTCTGTGTCCCTCAGTACTCAGGCAAACGTGCTCGGTCCAGGACATGTTTAGATTTGCTTAAATTGACCAATTTCTCACACGTTGAAGTTAGAATGAGATTTCTGACTTCAGGAGGAATATAATTTCCCTACTCCAGCTCTGTTTCTGATGCTGCATTTCCTACATGGGTATACCTCAGTAGTTGGGACTGAGTATCTGATTTATTTTTTTTAATCCATACTCTAAAAATTATAAAGTAAGAGCTGTTCTTCTGTGGAAACACCCACACACCCACCCCAAAAAAAAGTGTTTATGTACTTCTAGAATAATTGTGGCATGGTTGGTTGTGGGGGACTTCTGCAGTCTTTGTGCTTCTCAAATAAACGCAGCCTTCTCAGTTTCTGGTTGTCTGCAGAGAAGGTGTAGGATACAGGGGGGTACACCTCAGGAGGGATTTGATATTCAAATGTATAGGAGGTGGGCACAACAGCGCTCATTTGTTTCAAGCTTTATGGGAGGCTTTGATAGGTGCAGTTTCCATTCTCAGGAGCAGCCCATCTCTTTCGAAGGCAGAGTGCTTAGTGTAAGCTGGAGGTGAAGGATGAAGTACGTGAACTTGTCTCTTCCCAGTCCGTGTAAACCAAATCTGCCGTATCGGGTTCCTGAAACAAGACGACACGAGTCTTGTTCCACTCAGTGCCCTGTCTCTGGGATCCCAGCTGGAAAACAGCCATTCATAGTTGGCTGGGAACTGGGCATTGCAGTAGGAATAGGCTCTTGAATTGCAGGAGCTGCTGCTTCTGGCCATAAAAACAGCATAAACAACAAAAAACTAGCTTGGCCTCTCAGGCTGAGATTCAAACCAGTGTTCATTTCAGTTTTATTTAAGTCTGTATTGGCTTATTTAGATTGCATGACCTAAATTTTTATTCTTTGTGAGATCCTAGTGGTTTCAGGTAATAACAAGAGAGAAAGTAGGTTACACTGAGAGGATTTCTTCCGTCTCAGAATAAAATCTGCCTGCTCAGGGAAAAACAAAAATAATTCAGGCTTAAGAAGAGAACAAGGGGCATATTACAGCACACTGAGTGAAAAATCAGTATGAACAGAATAGAAGGGAAATCAGGAGAGCATGTTGCTTCAGCTTTTATCCTCTGGGCTGGGTTTGATTAGCCCTGTCACATAAATATTGTATCACTTTTATGGACTTTTATACGATCCATGAGGTTTATCCCGTGTTTATCTGAGTGTATTTGTGGGCTCGACTGTTGTTTTCTTTTTTTCTTCCTGACAAATCTCTGTGTTCTTTGCTGGGTAAGCTTTTTGTCTTCTGTTGGCCCTCAGCCATAGTGTGTATGGCAAAATTAGTATTGAGCCCAAATAAGTAGTCATAAAGGACAGTAATGAAGCTTGATTATCAGGGTTAATTTGTGTTCTTTTCTTTTGTCATTTTATTAGCGTCGTCTTGGAGATGCTGCCAAGAAAGCCATCAGTAAATTGACAACCAGGACAGTAAAGAAGGGTGATAAGGTATAATGATAAAATTTCCACATGATAGACCTGAGCATCATGTTTATCTTTTTTTTCTGGGGGAAACAATCTCAGTTTTTCCTTTCTGGTAATGATTTTTCCTTTCTGCTTCTGATTTATGACCTTCCCTTCCTTGTTGGAGGCTTACTTTGTCCTGTGGCGCAGTATTTTGTGTGACTTTTAGTATCAGTATATGCTGTAATTCTGCACATTTCAAATCATTTTTTCTGGCTTAAATGCTGTTTGCACTCCTGTCTGGAAGCTGTGAGTGGTTCTGTGTGCAGGCTGGGGGTGTTGCTGGCAGGAGTGCATAAGGCTGGTGGTGTTTATGTGGAATTCTGTAAGCTTAGAGTTGTTCTGTAGGTAAGTTGTGTAAAGTAAAAATAAGTGTAAAAGACAGGTGACAAAGGACAATCTCTGATGTAAAATACCAATATCCAGTAATCTGCAGGGGAGTATAAACAGGTATTTCATTAGAGACAGTAAATGTTACTCCAAGAATATTTCTTGCCAGTATACATACAAACTAAAATATATGATGTGCTAAGTCTTAGACTTGTTCCACTTTTATGGGCAGTATTGCTTTCTCTTTGATTCTGAAAGAAAAAATAGCCACTTACTCTTGCATAATTTTTGCTCTCTAATTTGCAAAAGGCAAGGGAATTCTGGCAATGATTTGATTTTTAAGAGAAGATTATTTCCTTGGGCCTTTTTAGTGTGATTCCTTTTTATCTTTCTTATTAACACTATTAGCAATGGAAGATTAGGAAGTGATGGGAAAATTTGCTTCCAGAGAGAAGGCTGAAAAAATGTCTTTCTGCTTTCTCCCTCCCTTTGTACTTTTATTTCGAGGCAGCCCACTGCACTAAATCTTTTCTATGGGTATGGGAGTATGTACAGACAACAGGAACTTCTCTGTATTAAAAGATGACATTGTCTTGACAGCATAAATTCAAAACTGGTGACATGGGGGTTGCAGCACAGGCAGCATGAGATGCACATGCAGGTGAACAGAGAGTAGGAGCAAACCTGTCCTTTGTCAGAGCAGCCCATTGGGATTCTCTGCATGCAGCACTGGCTGGTGCTGTTGGCTTGCTGGTAGCTTGCTGGCATTGATAAGAATAATGAACTTGAACTGAGACACGGCACAGTCTGTTTTGTGTCATAGGCCCAAACAGTTTAAATATATATAGTGCTGGTGCCTGCCTACATCCAAATGATGTCAGCCCTTTTTCATTAGAAATTTTAGATTCCCCGGGGGGGGGGGGGGGGGGGGGGAATATGAAATATATATTTAAAAAAAATTAAAATCATAACTTCTGGAAAACAGAGAAAAGAGAGGAGTCAGTCAGTGATCCTCATCTTCATGTCTGGATAAGAATGGTGAATTCTGCAAATAAGCAGCAGACAAAAATATGAGACTACTCCAAAATAAGTACAGTTTGCTAGTTCTGGCCACAAAAAGAAAAACCCTTTAAAAAAAAAGCCAAACCCTATAATAAAATAGGAGTTTTAGCTCCAAGTTGAAATAAAGCCTCTAAGAAAATCACCACTGTATTTTATAGTGCTTCAACTGAATATTAGAATCATGTTAGGCCTTAGCTTATGTTTCTAATGATCATTTGCCAGCTCCAAATGCAGGGAGTTTTGTACGTGTGTGATACTTTTCTGTCTCGAGTCATGTTGGAACATAATAACCCAGTCATTGGTTTTGTATCTTCTTAGTAACAGCCACATGGCACAATGCATTTCCTGTACTGGTCACAACCACTTTTACATTTGTCATAGCTTCAACTCTTGATTTGAATTCTCATTCTGTTCTTTTTAGGAGACAGACCCAGACTTTGATCATTGTGCTGTCTGCATTGAGAGTTACAAGCAGAACGATGTTGTTCGCATTTTACCATGCAAGTAAGCTAATAAAGTTGCTTTGTTTGGAAACTATTCTTTCTTTGTGCTCCTTTCATGTAATTTGTGCATTGTAATTTATAGACACATTTCTTAGATGTTTCCAGTCCTAATAACAGCCACTTGATTTTAGACTATGGTCCCAAAATCTGTGAAGGTAGGTGCTGGCACTGTTACAACAGTGGATATTAAACAAAAGATGATCTTGAGGATGAGGAGTTTGGGCATATCAGCAATTAAGATTGTAAGGAGGGGGAGCGAGTGCAGTGCAGGTTTAAGGACTGAGCAGTGGGTGGACACAGAAACCTTCAGTATAATGAAGCAAGTGCAGCTGGAGCATTCTGCACAGTAGATGCACAACATTGGCTGCTGGTTTCTGAAACAGTGTAGGAAACAGAAATGCAGTCTTTGGAACCTTCGTACCTCCTGACATCAGTGAGCTGTTGCACTGTTGTCTGTCTTTGGTCTCCCCAGTGCAATGTGCTCTTGGCTTGTGTCTGAAGATTTGTACTTGTTGGGTATTCCATGCTGGTGCTTAAAACATAATAACTTCCTCCACCTTTTATGCCATTCTCATGATATTTGCAAGTTTTCTGTTAGTTTCCCTTCCTCATTGTTCCAGGATATTTGCTCTTTGATGCTTTTAAGTGCTTTTCCACCTGATGATTGGTTTTGATGAATTGATACATTTTGGTAGCTTTAAGAATTACCATGTACATCTTTCCCTTGTGTTCTGAAATGCAAAGCTTTCTTCTTATCTCCAGACAAAAAACCCCACATGTAAGTTACTTTGTACAGCTGCAGCCAAGATCCACTAATTTGGCCTGTGCTTGGTATACAAATAGTGTTTTGCATGATACTCTAGAAGCAGTAAATTCTTGGTGTTGGAGTCCATCTTCAGTCATGCAGCAGCAGTGCTTAAGAGCTCATTACTGGTCTTCTAAATCCTCCTGCGGGCTGTTCTGAATAGCTGGAATATTTTTCTTCTAATGCATAATGAGTTTCTATCACCATAAAAGGAAAACATAATTTTTATATCTTAGTGATACAAATATGTGTGCATTCTACTTCTGAAGCCAGAAATTTATTTCGGTTTACTTTTCTCTATATTCTTTGTCTATATGTCTTGGACTATGGGAAGCAATGACCTGGTTTTGATTCTCAGTGTTGTTGTTTAGTTTATACACTCTAGAAATGTTTGTTTTGAAACTCTAATTAAAAATATTTGGGAATAGAAGAGCTTGGTCTTACACCTGTAAATATTTGCAAGCTTTTGGTTATGTCAATGTGTGTGGGGTTTTTTTTATTTTTACAATTTGGTCACTTCTACTCAAAGATGATGTTCTCTTACCCTAAAAAAAGTGTACTCCCAAGAGTTAAGAGTCCAGAGAGTTTTGTCCTATATTGTAATCTCAAGTAAAGCTTGCACATGTGAATTTAAGCCCGAGTCTTGATTTGTTATGCAGAGGATTATTTGGAAATTAGAGGAGGAACTTCTGGAAATGCACACCAGTTTTGGACCACTAAGATGGTTGTTGAATAAACTGCCTCTTAAGAAAGCTTCACTCATGTGGTTCAGGGTGGTAGTGTGGGGCTCAAGGTTGCAGAATGGAGGTTCACCCTCTCTGCCTTTCTCTTGATACTGAACAGAGGTCAGAGGGTGGTCCTTGCCAGTGAAGAGAGAATGAGTCTTCATCTGGTAGGAAAGCATCTTCTCCCACTAAGCACAAGGCAGAGTTGGGACTAAAAGTCTACTTATTTAGTTAAACAACTGCCACTGTCCAAGCTATGGATGTGTTGCTAGTATCAGCAGATGAGATACGGACCATTCAACCAAGATCATAATTGATTGCTTTTTTAACAAAAAAGAAAAGTTTTTTTTTTAAAGTCAATTTCCTTCATACAGCTTTGGTGAGCCATAGTCCCGCAGACAGGAAGCTGCGTGCTCTCAGGGACAGTTAGAGCTGCTTCAGGGAGCATCTGGCTGCCATCTCAGCACAGCCTCCTCAAGCGCAATCTCCCATGTGAAGGACATATCAAGGCTGTTGTGTAGATCCTTTTCTGTTCTGTTTTTCACAAGAAGGTAAGGTCAGGGAAGGCTCAGACGACATTCCCAACGAAGGCTGTATGACAACTTTTATGGTCACTTTATACTTCTCTTTTTAAATCTCTTTTCATCTGCTGCAGCTCAGCTTTGAGTGCAAAACCATCATGGCTAGACAGAAACATTCAGGTGGTTACTTTCCACAAGACATTTATATTTATAGATGAAGAGCCAACCAGTACCTGCCGAGATGACTCTAATGAATTTCAGATTGCATGTAAGACTTTTCAGTCTTCATCATCTGAGATGTTTCTCCCCAAATCTTGTTTTGGAGCTATAATCCCTTTCTACTTCCTGATACTTCAGCCTCTCATTTTAGTGCAACATGGAAAAAAAGCTACAAGAGAGTCTCTGAGCCAGGTGAGAAAATAAATTGCAAGAAAACTATGGAGAAAATGGCTTGACCAAGAGGAAGCAAATGAAAGGCTGGAAGTTTTTCTTACTGTGCCTGCTGAGGAAGCTATAATCGTTAGACAGCAGGAATCACTGACATCTGACATCCTTGCTGCTTTTATCAATTTAAGAGTAACATTTCCCTTTGGTACCCCAGTTGTTCTCTGCAGTTAAGTATGGTCTGTCACTTGGTGTCTCAGCAGAGAGGAATTTGGTCTGGGCAGATGCACGGCAGGCAAAACCTACCAGCAGCTGAGCAAGTTGCACCTAAAATCCTTTAGTGAAACATCATACTTGTGATGCTAAGGTTTGTGACAGGTGGAAAATGGTGGCTAAATTAAAAATAAAATGAAAATGATTGCAAACATTGCAGTTGAACTTCTATCGCTCATTTTGTGCTGCAGAAAGAAATACATTCAGTACCAGCAGCCTATGGACATACCTATAGCTTTTAGTGCACAGAGGAATAAGGCAGGTAACTGTCTTAGGCTTACAAGCCCGAGGAATGTCTATTTTTTTGTGAATAACATTGTATAAGTTAAAAATAAGTAGAGTAAGCCAATGTCAGAAGAATTCCAGCAAAAGACAAACCCCATGGACAATTTTCCTTACTCAGACACTGCTGTGTCTGGGAGATGAACGGGCACTAGGTGAAAAGTGATCAGGAGGGGGTAGTGTGAAGGACTAGTGAGAGATAAGGTGAGAACAAAGTGACAGGCTAGAGAAGAGCAGAGAGAATAATATTGGAAAGGGCAGAAAGATGGCCTGGAAAGGAAGAAATTTACAACATAGGAAGACAAATGAGTAGGGAATATGCTAAAAAAAAAAAAACAACAGCTTTTGAGCCAAATTCTTAATAATTCCTGTACTGGGCAAGAAGGTGGAAGTGACAGAAATGACAAAGCTCGATTTTCATCTGTTTTATTCTGTGCTGCTGCAGTCAGCTGCTGCCTTTTTTTTTTTTTTTTTTTTTTTGCAAATTAACACAATATCTCAATGCCATCCTTTCTGCTTACTGCAATTCCTCTGCACAGCCCCCATTTTCTCTGCTACCTGCTTGTGAGGACAGTCTCTGCTTTCTCCCAGCAGTGTTGCATAGCCGTGGAAAGCACTGAGGCTGCTCTCCCCTGGCACTGCCTGCTGGAGGGGGCACATGGCACCTTCCTGCCCCCAGCAGCAGGGCAGAAATCCCTCCTCGACTGTGCTGGCTGTACTGGGCTGCCTGCAGCAGGGCAGGCAGGACCTGTGTGCTGCCTGCCAGCCCTGCTGGGAGGTTTGTACCCCAGGGCAGGGGGGGCAGCTGCCTCCAGCAGCAGCCAGAGGTGGTACTTGGCAGCAGCACGTTGGTCAGGTGCCTTTGGTGGGTTGCCACACTGAGAGCAGGGAAGTGTAGTGAGCTCTTGGGAAACAGCACTTGTAAACTCGGTCAGACCCTTCCCCCTGCATGACACAACAATTTGGAGGCAAAGAGATTTCTAACTCACCTTTTCTGTGAAATGCTGCAAAGCAGCTGTGTTGTACAACGGTGCTGGTGTTACAGTGTTTATTACAAGCTGGAGGGCAGCTGGCCTGGCTGTGCTGACAGAGTGGAAAAATACCTGCAGGTCACCTGTGTGCAGTCCTGCCCGCATGGGAGACTCCTTCAGCGCTGCCAGCCTGCCTGCTGGCCCTGCTTTCTGCAGCCCCGAGGCTGGAGAAGGGGCAAAAGCTGTGTCACACTTGACTTCTTGGTGCATGTCTCCTGAGGGAACGTCACCGGCCTCTGTGGCTTCAAGCAGCTTGCTAGGAACCCTTCAGATTTATGGTCTTGGGAAAAAAGTGACAGAAATATGACCGTGGAGAAGGTTTGTGATGGCAGAAAATGCAAGCACTTACTTTGTCAGACTGAGTTTTTAAAATAATTCATGTGTTTAAAATCTTCACTGCTGTATAACTGCTGCTTAACTCTTACAAGTGGAGAAATCCAGACAGAACCTGAGCCAGGGTGATGGTATCAGCAAGCTTTTTAAGGAGTAGATAAACTGCATAAGTAGTAGGCAGAGCCATAGTAATCTAAATCAATAAATAACCTTTGGAGAACTGCACTTTTTTGAAACACATTAATAAACATCCTTGAAGGTCTAGGAACGAAGAGAATTAAGGGGTCACAAAAATAGTTGATCTGTTTTGGTGCATCTGAACTGTATCAAACTGCTAATGACTTTAGAATGCTTCATAGTATTAGCAGATGCATGTTGGCATCCGTATCAGTTGCCTGCTTCACTTGATCTGAGTGCTTCTACAGCACTGATTAGCTGATAACGATATATTAAAGCTGTTTTCATACTTCTGTGGAGTCTTGTTGTCTGCTGTTTCCCAAAATATTAGATTTTCAGGTTTGTCCTACTCTTAAAAAAAAAACAGACTTCAGAGACTAAAAAGGAAACAAGCAAATAAAACCCATTATTTGCCTAACATATAAAAATGGCATCACTATATGTTTCAGAATATTTCAAACCATTTTCTATCACACAGGATTTCTAAACATTGCTTCCTGTAGTTTTCTGAGTAATAAAGGGAATGCATGAAGACCTAATAACAATAGAAGTGAGTCTGTATTTTGTGCATTTGAACAGTAAGCAGGGACATATCCTGGTTTTCATCACTACTGTATTGCTACAGGACGCAGGCCAGAAAAGCAGCTAGCTGAAATTCTATTCCTGCAATATCTGGGAAGGAGATAAATTCTTTTGCTCCCTGTCATCTTCTGTTGACTATACTCTCTTAAGTCTCTGCATCTTTAGTTAGTACAGGTAGGATGCATAGTTGTAGCTGACTGTGTCCTAGTTAGGTTGATGTACTTTAGGCCCTCCATCAGTCTTAGTAGCCCAATTAAATACTGTCTCTTTCCATGGTGGTTAACAATTTCAGGAGGCCTTTCTCTCAGGTTGCTTTCCAGAGTTTATTTTTCTTAATGTTATGTGGTAACATGCCTTCTTTGGTCTCTGGTTTTGAAATCCCAAGAGATAGGGAGCAGAGCAGACCTAGACCCCATGATGAGCTTTCTGAAGCACAGAGCAGCAAGTATAACCTGTGAACGGAGGGGACAGAGAGTGTCTGAACTCCATGATGCCTTGGGGACATGCGTGACCTCTTACAGACTGTGCTGATGCCTCAAACAGATGTCAGGAACATCTTGTTCTGCCACTGCCCCTTCTCCTGCTGGTTTCAGAGCACAGCTCTTCGCTGGCTAAGCAGCCCTTGTAATTGCTGATCTTTGTCACCAGTTTGTCATGTTTGGGTGTGCCCGCTCTTTCTGGCTTTTTGCTCTGCAGTCAGAGCCACTGGAAATGAAGGATCTGGGTTCTTATCTTAGGCAGCTATTCAGAGTAGGTTATTATGAGTATTTGCTAAAGCTGTATTGTGTAGAAAGTCTAGTTATACCCATTTCTGCCATAGATATGCTCTGAAAGTTCTTTGCCTTTTGAAAAGTCAAGACGATGTTTCCTTTAATTCTTCTAATTTAGATATGTTTTGGTCGCATAGTCCTTCCTTGTTATACTGGTTTATATCGGTCCCAACTCGCACATTTATATTCATGTATGTGACTAAGATTTTTGTCTGCAATGTAGGTGGCAATTCAGACTGTTCCTCCTGTGCAAGTAGAAGCCTGGTTTGCCTTTTCATCTTTGAAAGACTGGGGGGTTTTTATGATGATCATGTGATGATGGACATGTTTTTCTTCTTGATATCAAGAAATACTGAATGTAGGAAAAGCCTTCTTTTTACTTAGATGTGCTAATCACAATACCCTTGCAAAATCAAACAAGTGTGTTTAAGTTGGTTGCACTGACTTCCGAATAACATGGATGGTGGATCTGTGCTCCTCCTTTGTTACCCTAGTTATTCTGTCCATGTGCATACTCTATCAACTGGGAAAGGGGAAACAAAATGAACATTTCGGTTATTTCTTCCTAGTTGAAGTATTAGTGAAGGGTGGCAACAATAAGCAAGAGTTTTTAGTTCTTTTCATACTGCAGTCAGCACAGTGTACTGGCAATTTGTTCTGCTAAGTTAATTAAAAAAGAAAGTATCTAGATGTTTGTCAAAGGAGTTCTCACTGTATAAAATAGAAGCATTTGCAAATTATGTATGTGCCTTGTCTGCTCTTCTAGGCATGTTTTCCATAAAGCCTGTGTGGATCCATGGCTTAGTGAGCACTGTACGTGTCCAATGTGTAAACTGAACATCTTGAAGGCACTGGGAATTGTGGTAAGTTGCACTGTTGTGAGACCGTTTTCCTTCCATGTCTGAGAGGAGAAATAAATCTAAGGAAGAAAGGGAGAAGGGTGTTCCTGGGTTGTTGGTTTTTTAAGTCATTTTTTTATGCTTCTTACTCCACGTCTTCAAGGTGGACTGAAGGAGCATCTTTGGATAGAACTTGTGAATTTGTGTGTTTCTGTCCTGTGTGCAGTCAGATGACAGCCATAGCAGCTGAATAAATTGTGCATGTGTGACATTACTCGATTTATAAGTTTGCTACTTGTAGAGTAGTCACCATTGCAACGTGGAACCACTTTTTTCCAGCCAAATGTGCCATGTACAGATAACGTAGCCTTTGACATGGAGAGGCTGACCAGAGGCCAGCCAGCTAGCAGGCGATCAGCACTCGGCGATTTTGCCAACGACAGCTCCCTGAGCCTGGAGCCCCTGCGCACCTCTGGGATGTCGCAGCTTCCCCAGGACGGAGAGCTAACGCCAAGGTCAGGGGAGATCAACATTGCCGTGACAAGTAAGTTTTCTTTGCCTTCCAGTGCTGTTCTGTGGTTTCCCTGGTACCTGGCAGTTGCTGGTGCTATAGGGCTGTGCTGCGGGGCCACGGTGAAAGATTTCCCTGCAAGGGCAGCAGTGACCTCGGTGCCTCTAAGAGGCACACCCTCCACACCAAAACAAATAACTCCAGATATCACAGTGCCAACGCTTCGATTATTTGTGGTCTATCCATTTGGGGCTGCATGCCAAGAACACTGGATGAACTAAAACAGCAACATCATAACCCTCCTGAATTTGGTAACTGGATTGCCAAAACCATTATTTACCGTTTCAGAATACTTTGCATGCAATATACATACAAATATAAATATTTTAGCTGATTACTGTTTCTGCAAACGTTTTTTTCTCCTGAGAACATTATTACTGGAATTCTGACCTCTCTTAGCAGATGGCTTTTCTTAGAAAATTTGTGAATTAAAAAAAGCGTTTGATGTACCAACATTTGAGTATAGTCCCAGTGTTTTCCAACATCACACAACTGTTCCTGGTGCTGCTTGCAAGCTCTTACCTGTAAGAACAGCATGAGAAATTTCCACTCACTGGAATTTACCTGGTGTTTTTAATGTATACTAGCACTATAATGAATACAATATGTGTGGCATCATTTTTCCATATGCTGTACAGTCTCAATTTGGTGCATGAATGTTTGTTTTTCTGGCTGATTTGCAAAAATAGAAACCATGCAGTACATCAGTCTACTTCTCTCCTTGTATTTTGCTTATGTGCATCTGCAATCTACATTTTGAACTTAGTGACACTGTTTGCCACTGATACGTACGTATCTGTAAATGATACCATCCATTAGAGTGTTTCTTTAGGTGCTGTAGGAAAGTAAATGTCTCATAAAAAAACCTCATCAAACTCACAGTCCATATCTAGAAATGTCCTGATCTGAGAAGGAAAAATCCTCATAGAAAATCTAGAGTCTTTACACAGCCGGTAAATCACCGATGTGCTCAGCATCTGAGTGATCTTGTAATGATCTCTACTGAACAGAGAGCAGGTCTGTCGGTGTGCTGCTCTCCTAGTCACAGGTGGGAAAATCCTCTGTAATTTAACTGAAACTTTCCACTTCTGGTTTTACAGAATGTATTTTCCTGTCTGTTCCCAATGATGGTACTGCTTTTGCACAGATGGGATGCCAGGGTAAAACAAGAAATAATCAGCAACAGTTCATTCTGACAATGTTTATAAAATACAGCTTTAGAAAAGGCTGTTGAAATGTTTAGACTTTACGGATGACACATGCATTAAACCAAAAGCCATATTCAAAAAAAAGCATTTGTATTCCAAACTATTACTGTGTGCCAAACTGATCTTGAGGAGGGACAACTTTGAGTAGTGAACATTCTTTAATAGCCTTCTTTATAAGACTTATTTGTTTAATGTTTCTGTATGTATACAATAATGTTGAAACTATTTTTCCATGTTGTATTCCTGTCTATTAAATGGAAAACTCTAGCTGTGTTTTACTGTTGGACAAGCTATCCTATTTTTTGGTTTTGTTTTGGCTTTTTGTCAGTAACACTATATATAGCATTTCTTTAGGAGGGAGGGGGCGAGGACACAAGTTAAGTGTGAAAATGTATTGAGTGTGCTTATGTGAAGAGACGCATCTCAGCAAATCTAAACTGAACCTGACAATCTTCTTTCTGACTTGGGGGGGCGGACAGAGTTTTCATTACATTTTCCCTTGTTCTTTCATTTCACTTTACTTTAAGTAATCTTTCTTTATCACTAATGCTTGGGCTCAGCCAGGAAATATTGTTGTGCCATGCTTTTTTTCCACACCTCTCTCCGCTTCTTCTTTGCTAGCCTTCTCCAGTCAGTAACTCTGTGGCTAACCTCCTTCTGCTTCACCTCCTGGTGCCAGTCATGGCTTAGAAGCCTCTTGCCTCCTGCCAGTGGTGTTTGAGGGAAATATTGGCATCGCTTTGACATAAGCCTTCTCCCACGAGTGATTTCCTCCCTTTCCTTTGTCAACAGAAGAATGGTTTATTATTGCCAGTTTTGGCCTCCTCAGTGCCCTTACACTCTGCTACATGATCATCAAAGCCACAGCTAGCTTGAACGCTAATGAGTAAGTAAATATTCACCTGTTTCTATATATTTCTGGTGGGTGTGTGTCTTGGACGACATTGGGAATAAATACCAAGAGAATAGAGAAGGGGGAAAATGTGGTTTTCAAAGAGTCAAATGACTTTTCTGCTTTTCTCAAATACAAGTCACTCTGTTTAGGTTCCAAGGTAACATCTAAAGTCCCTCTTAGTTTATATTTAGCTGGACTGTCTGAGGAAATCTTGTTGATAAGTGGAGACAGGGAACAGGGAAAAGAGAAAATTTCTATTCAGTATTTGATCAATGGTCTAGGTAAACATTAGCTTTCTAACATTAAATCCCCACGCTCAAAATTCACCTGTCAAAGCCAGAAATTACTACCATCAGTTACTTTTGACAATTTTCACCTCAATTGTGTGGTCAAATTTCATATTAAAAAAAATAATTTAAAAATCTGCATTCCTAGTTGGCACACTTTCAGCTAAGAAAAGAGGTATTTAAGTAGAGAGCTACCATTTTGCTCTTGGGAGAGGCAGAGATGAAAGCAATGAATACACTGTTTCTTAAGTGAAGAGAGCAGAGCAATCTTCTGACGACTCATTTTAGTATGCTTAGGAATTGTAGTCAAAGGAGTGCTTAAAGACATCCCTGCTTCCTTAATTATTTATAGACAGCCCCAATGCCCTCCCTTCAGACAGGCTGGACAAGAAAAGACTCCAGCATGTGACTTCCAATCCTGGGTTTTGTTTTTGGGGTTTTTTTTTAATAGTTCTGTGTGTGGGCAAGTATAAATCTGTTCTGCAGATATATTAACTAGGTACATCTAGCTATTTTTATTTATGTGAATGGAACTTTTGGGCTCATGATATATATTTAATCATAACATATTTATTTGGCAAGTGTCAACATTTTTCTTTGTTTCTGAACATCTTGATGCTGCTGAGTTTCCATTACTGTCTTGACCTCTTACCAAAAGTGATGAGATTCAAAGTCAGTCTTGTGTGCAGCCTGGAAATGTAGCTTTATAATTTTTTTTTTCCTTGAGAGAAGACCAAGTCCTTTTTTTATTTTTATTGCTGTCTGTAAAGTATAAGGTGCCCTTATCAATAAGATGGAAACATGTCTAAGAGCCTACAGTGTAAAATTTTAGTCAGTCTCAAGGTAGTCTTCTTCAGGAGAGGGCATAATAAGTTCTTAGAGGTTTTGGTCATCAGGGATCTTTGACTACCACTAATTTGCAAATCTTCCGTTCCTCCTCTTTTCAGATGCTAATTACAAAAGAAGAAAAGTTTTAGAACTTGAAATAGCCCTATCGAGTTTCCTGATTATTATTTTGGTTTTCTATTTGTCAAAATCTTGAAACTGCAGCTATCAATCAGCAACAGAGCTGTAGCTGAACGTGATTAATCTGCACTGTTCAATTTAACAAGGTTAATAGCTCGGGAAAGCTTGGAGCCAGATGAGTTGTGAAATGGGGATGTCTGCATTTCTGGGCATTTCCACATCATTAGGAAGAAGACAAAGGAACTATAGCCTGTGCAGTATCATCCAGATGTGGGCACTGATAGCAGTTGCATTTCTGCCTTGCCTTGCAACTCTTCTTTCTGTTGTCTTTTGGGATCTGGGTTTATTTGTACTGAAAGAGCAAGAGCCTCTTCACATTGTCAGTGTGCTGGGGCCTTCAGTGGAGTGTTTTCACTGTGATGTTCCCTTAGTACAAACAAAGGGTGTGCTGATGTGAGGAGAGCTCCTTTCCCCAGTGGCAGGAGTGACAACGTGACATATACAAATGTATACTTAGACTTAAAAAAACTAGCAACCCTAGAAACCAGAGCTGCTGAAAGTCATCTCCTCAGGTAACTGAGGTACCTAGTTGTATCCTTTAACCTCAACACCTTTTCAACTGAATCCCTTGGGATCTGAGCAGCTTCCACAAATGCTGCTAGGTTTGACTAGTTATTTTAGACAGCTTAAAATGTGTGTGTTTGACACTGGTGCTTAGGTTTATTGTTTCATTGACACCTTATGTTCCCCAGTGCCCAACAAAGCATTTGCTGGGATGAATATCACGCCAAATAGTTGGCAGCTCCCTCTCACTGTGATTTCCATTAAATGTCATAACAGCACACCTGCTTTTTATGCTGTTCTCCATATGAAAAGCAATGTTGGCACACTCTGTGTTTTTATGGTAGTGTTTCAAGGGGAAACCTAGGGGTTGTGTTCTTATCAGAAACCACCAGTAGCAATAATGAGGCCACAGAATATGCTGATGCAAGTAAAAGGTGCCAAACATTCTGCACCTAAAAACATGTCCTATTTTTTTTTTCCTCCTATGACCTTCCTGCAGCTTAAACATACTTCAGAGCAATAGTTCTGGAGTTGTGTGTGTATCTATCTATCTATCCAGGTGTGTGTGTATATGTGTGTGTGTGTGTGTGTATGTATCTATGTGCACACACATGATTTTAGGTAGTTCCTGTTAAAAGTAAACATTGTCTAAGTGATAAAATAAGAATCCACCTGCTTTCTCTTGGTCTCATAATATTTATGTACTATTACTATTAAATGTTTTTGGTAGTGATTTAAAGGAATAAAAGAAACACCTTTTGCTTTGCTTCTTAGGGAACAGTCAGAAATTACTGTATAACTGTGTTTTAAAGTCCAAAACCCCCAGATTTGGATAGTACCACCTAGAGAAAGTTTTCAGTAGCAGATGTTTCTTCATTTTGGAAGTGCTTAAATCTCTGTCTGTCTGTCCTCTGTCTGTCTGTCCTGTCTGTTTTACTGGTCCTGTAACAGTGATGTAAGGAGTGCAGACATCTTTTAATGCTCTGGCCTTGTATAATTAGTAATTTTTCACTGACTTACTTTTACAAGATTTTTTTGTTTTGTTTTTTAATAATATTGGCAATATTAACTTGAATATAAATATTTTGTTTCTCTTTTTTTTCTGCCCTGCAGAGCGGAATGGTATTGAAGAAATGCTTTCCAGCCGATTGCCTTGGAGAGAGACACCTATTTTTATGCATCATTTATTGATCATGCAGCACAAGCAATTATTTAGTACATTCTATTTTTTCATAAAATTTGCTGATGCCAAAGCTTTGTATTAAAGAAAAAGTGAAGAAATAAAAAAAACCCCTTTTAATTATGAAACCTTATTCTGTGAGAATTTTATTATTGTTGAACTTACTGTGTTAATACTTAAGTCTGACAGCCTTTTGTAAACTTTATAAGGTGCTTTATTTTCTTTGAATGGTTTAATCTTTACAGATCTGTATTCCTCTCTTTTCATTTTGGGATACACAAGGTATTGAGTGGAAATCTCACACAGTGCCGTTCTTGCAATGCCACCCAGCACGGGGCTGACAAACAGCCTGTAATTACCAATCGCTCCGTAACAACTTGATAAGAAAAAAAAGCTGGGCCAAGCTTCTAGTATATAAATGGGCTTGCCTTGACTCCAGATGAAAACTGACTTGAAATCAGAACATTTTCCTCATTTCTCCTTCTGTAACACTTCTGTGTCACACTGGGAGGATTGCAGCATGGTTTTTTGTCTCTGGGTCAGGCATGGGTGAAGGTTTATAGAGCAGTTCTCTCAACATAGAAATCATGAACATTTCCTGTCTTTTGCTTTCTCCCCACCCTTAATTCTGACAGAAGTGAACCAACTCTAAACTGCTTCTTCCCTCTTAACACCAAGTGTAAAAGTAGTGTTTTCCCTCACTGTCATCTGTGAAGCATCCTTTCAATATTAGTGAAAAGGGTAAGTTTTTGTTCAAATTCAGGTCATGAAAGATTGATAATGGTCTTTAATACAGAAACTCAACACAAATGTGTCCCTTCTTGCCATGGCTTTTTTTACTGGTGAGGAGGCTGAGGGAAAAGATCTCTCATTGCTGTCCTCACTCAGGCTGTTTCACACAAGTTTACTTATGCAAGCAGCATATGAGTAATTTCACAACAGTCAGTTAAAACATGCGGACCTGATTCACAGCCAAACGCTAATGCTTGAGTTAGTGAGATGTGTAGATGAAGGTAACAAATCAGTAAGGAAAATATAATTGATAGGAGTTAACACTCTGTTTTGGTTGGTTTTGTTATTCTCGTATCAAGATGTAGACATTTGAAAGTTAATGCCTTCTAATTTAATTAAATGAACAGAAAGAACCAGTTTTACTGTAAGATTTAATTTTTTATGTACTGGGAAATAGAAGATTTAATTTAATTTTATTTTTATGTATAGGCACTTTTAGAATTTAGGAACACAGCCAAAGTCTACATTAAAATAGTTTCTTAATTCTTATCTATCCAGCAGGCTTCAGCTGAGAAGGCAGCTTTTATAATAAGAAATTAACTACGTGATAGCTTCAGTACATTTAATAGAATTATTTTTCACTGTGTCCTTGTGATATTTTTAAAGAAACATGAAAACAATCAATAGAGCAGGAAGTGCATTTTGAAAGACTGGAAAACCCCATTGAACTTATGAAGAGAAAAAATCCTCCAACCTACTGCGCCTGAGGACTGTGTCCTGGTAAAACACCGCGTCTGTCAACTGAGCATTGCTGCCAAAAATAGAGGAATGTGGTTAGAGCATGATTCAGGGTACAGGCCATGGAAAAAAAGGGTAACTCCCCCCCCCCATCTCCCAGCAGCAGTAGTAAAATTGATAAGGTTGTGAGTGTCTCCTGAAAGAAAAATCCTCAAGTGCTTTTTGATGCTGTTGGGAGGGATGCACAGGGGCAGCCCAAACAGCGCGGTGACGCAGATGCAAAAAGCACCCCAAACAGTTCCAGTTCATGTTTCTTCTATGAAACAGCAGCAGAAGGAGAAGCTGAGGGATACTGGGAACAAAGTGGTTTATGGGGCTTCTCATGCATCTCCCTCTATAGAGGATTTAAATAACCCAGGGCCATCTTTTTTAATCTTTCTTTTGAGCCTCTAACAATTGTCTCAACAAAGTGTTAATAAAACTAAAGGCAATATCTGCTAGGTTAATTACAGGTCAGGCCAGTGCTGTGAGGTTATCCTGTTAATGATATAAATGTATTCGAAGATAGATTCTGCACCATCCTAGAAACTCCATTTTTTGACTCTGGATAAACCCAAGGAGGAAATTTGCAAAGTTTTTATTGTCAGCCGTGCTTTTCGACAGACACATGTAAAAGATGAGTAATGTTACACTCATATGCATAGTCATAATAGTGAGAGAAAAGGAGAAGAGCTGGTCCCTCCTTCCAGATGTTGCACAGCTGGCAGGACTGGGCTGACAGAGGGGTGTAACAGGGTGTCGCTGTGCCTTGCTCAACAACTGGCTTCGAGGAAAGGATGCTGTATGAAATAATCCTGCTTGGTTCTTCCCTAACCAAGATGGTGTCGAAACAAATTGTCTGAGATGGGGAGTGCTCTGGTCAGATTTGCGCATTAAGCAGTCCTTGTGCCAGAGGAGCTGTGGAGAGGGACTGCAGCTTGTGGCAGAAGGTGGCCCTGGTTAATGACTGAGGGCATGAAAATACTTTGAGATCGAAAGGGAACCCCAAGTGAGACTTAACCCTGACGCGCCTGCAGTGCTATAGCAATGCCGTGTCTCCTGAATTTTTGGCCTTGGTGTGGGCCCACGTCTGTAGCATCCTATGGTATGTATAAATATCAATTCCAGGGTATAGTGTTTATTTTCGGACTCAACGTAAATTCTCTGAGAAGTTCTTTGTGAGTGTATAATGAAGAATAGTGGCTGAGGGAGTGGCATTAGGGAGGTGATCATTCCTCTGTACTTGGCTTTGGTGAGGCTGCACCTTGAACACTGTGTCCAGTTTGGGGCCCCTCTCTACAAGGAGGACACTGAGGTGCTGCATAGGGTACAGAGGTGGGCTGCAAAGCTAGTACAGGGTTTGGAGCATGTCTCTTATGAGGAAAGGCTGAGGGATCTGGGGCTGTTTAGCCATGAGAAAAGAAGGCTGAGGGGAGACCTTATTGCCCTCTACAACTACCTGAAGGGAAGGTGTAGTGAGGCGGGAGTTGGTCTGTTCTCCCTGGGGACAAGTGACAGAACAAGAGGAAATGGCCTGAAGTTGACCCAGGGGAGGTTCAGGCTGGATCTCAGGAATCATTTCTTTCCTGAAAGCCCATTGGAATGGGCTGCCCAGGGAGGTGGTGGAGTCAGCATCCCTGGAGGTGTTTTAAGAGATGGTTAGATGGTGTGCTTAGGGACATGGTTTTGTGGTTTTTGATAGGGCCAGGAATAAGGTTGGACTTGATGATCTTGAAGGTGTCTTCCAGCCGAAACTATTCTATGATTCTATGAGATCACTGAAGGATTCATTTTCATCTATTAAAACTGAATTCAGGCTTCCTGTTTGTTTTCAATGCCTGAGGGATACATCTTGGTCTTCCTTGGTAAGTGCAAAATAGGAAAAACAGAATCATAAGCTGAATTTGGAACTATGGATATTTCTACTTGTCCTTAAAATGCATTTATTCAGTAAATTTACCACCTAGACTGACGCCACGCTTTTAAACAAACACAAGAAATTTTCCCCATTAAGGTGAGTGTAGCAGGTCACTGTGTCCTGCTGCCTTTGTTTCTCAGGCCATTAAGTTGTGGGCAATGACACCAGCCTGGTTACTGGAGTACCTAAAGACTGAGTGTTGAAAAGCACTCAGCAGCAGCTGGATTTTCAGCCCTGGATGGGTTGCACTGAAGAGATACGTTTGAGATAAGAGTGAATGATGTGTCCCAGTGGTACTGAAGCCAGGAGATTGATAGGTATATGGAACCGTGCAGCCTCCCTGGAGGTGTGTGGCTGCAATGCCTTTTGCCGAGGAGCAAGAAAACATCACAGTAAAGAATTTTAGAGGTGTTGGATATACAGTGCATTTTTCCAGGTTACTTTAAAATACTTGTTGTCAGGTGACCTGTCTGCCTGTTGATTAAATCTCTCCCTTGAATCTGCTAAAGTAAAAGTCTGGGTGCGCACAGAGGAAATGACAGCCTGGGCTGTCTGCTTCCTAATCCCTTGTTTGATTTTTGTGTAATCAAAACAAAAGTAACACCAAGCTTTTAGAATCCCCTTTGTTTCATTTCAACATTTCAGTGGGTGGAGGAAAGGGAGATGAAACATCTCGTATCTGTGGCTTATTTTAATTGCAAACTGAGACTCAGTCATCAAAAATTAAATGATCCTGACCCATAACATGTTTGAAGAAGAATCTTTAAATCAGTTTTAGCTGGTATAGTTTCAAAGTAGGTTCAGGTTTTTTTGTTTAAAGAAACACTATGATCAGCTGGGAGTCATAGTTCCAAGTTTGTACTCAACCTTTTATTTATTTATTTTTATTTAAAGTATTGCCCAGTTTTAGAAACCTGTAAATTTGGGAGGGGTTTCTGATCTAGAAAGTGGGTGTTCATCATCCCCTGCTGACTGCTTCTGCAACTTATATTCCAACACAGTGCACTCCTTCCGAATACCTGGATATATGCTTCTGGCAGAATGAGCAGTTCACTCCTGTGCAATGTAATTGCTGATTTCACTCTTGTTTCAGTTAGCTACAAGATTAAATAGAAATTAATTTGCTTATGAGAACTTCCCCTTCTCACTGCAAATGGTGGAGTGAGCATGTACTGGCTTTTGGTGATAAGACAGGTTTGGAGGGGGGTTAGGAAACTGGCAGCAGATCCATTGCCTGGCTGTTCTTAACAGAGAGTTGGCCCAGGCACACAATTGTTGCGCATCTCGGGCTGGAATTTGCTGCAAGTAAGGACGGCAGCTTCCTCTCACCACTTGCAAAACGAGTTTGCATGGAGCTCGTCTGCAGTGTCCCTGGCTCTTCCAGACAGTGCTGCTATGGGGCCTCTGCTTTGATAAGTGCAAAATTCATCTTTCCTTTTGGTCTTTCAACAATTCTACATGTCTGACTATAACTCTAGTGTTTGATTTTGCTTTGGTTTTTTAATTCCTAATAGGGATGAGGTGTTTTCTAAGTATCTTTTGGGTAAGTGGTGAAGGAGTAAAGGTGTTTTGGACAGTGGCAGCTGAATTCTTCTTTCCTCCTATCTTTTGTAAGCTCTTTATTTCAGAAGGGCATAGGCTGGACTCTGTATTTGGCAAAGAAACGAGATTTTAAGCACCTACATTCTGCCAGGGCTAAAACTGCAATCCCCTAAGCATCTTGTTCCACTGATGCCTGAAACTGGAGGCACCTTGGTTTGCAGAGTGCCTTCTTGATGAATTTGGAAGCTTTCCAGTTGCCTACAATTTGGCTCATGGAGCTGCCTGGCATATTGTAATCTAAGCAGCCTTGCTCCCAGCTAATCCCCCCGGGATAGAGAAACGGAGTAATTAAATGTTTTGGCCAAGGGCCTCATCTGATAGATGCTTTCAGAGAGAACTGTTTGTCCAGCAGTAGGGCAAGGCTCCTTGCAAAACACGTGTGGGTTTGAAGAGCCATGGGAACACCAGGCCACCAAGGGGAAAAACGAAGTTCTGTTCTGCACTCTATCAACAGCCACTTGGTGCTTGGTTCAGGTATCACCAGTGTTGGAAAAGAGCGTTGGGTCTCATTTGATTCTGTGTAAGGAAATACATAGATGCCTGTTACTATAAGATTACTCCACATGGATGGAGGTTGCTTGAGCTCTGGAGGAGGTTGAGCTCTGAGCAGCACCAGCTGGATGATCCTTGGTGATCTCCTTGCTCAGCCTGCTCATTCCTTTCAGCCCCATGCTGGAGTGCTTTGTGCTGGTGTATGGTATAGGGACCTGGACACCTACCAAAGGTTTCTGGGTTTCTCAAGGAAGTAGTGCTTGCTTTACAAGGCTGCAAACCAACACCAAGCATCAAGTGTGAAACTCCAGCCTGCCCCAGCCTTGCTCAGACTTGACCTGTTTTATCTGAAAGAACCTTTTGAGATGAGATTGTTCATGCATATGGAGAGCAGCTGATTTGAACTGGCAGGGGAGCACAAGAATGGAGGTGAACTATTTCACATGGCTGTTACTGGTTTGTGTTAAAGGGTGGCTGATTCTTACATGCGTACTGTGTTTGTGTTCAGCACCTGCATATGAAGATGCTTTACTCAGATCATATGTTGTTCACGTGTGTTCCTAATGAGGTTTTGTTCTACCTCTTGCAGGCAGTCACTTCTTTCATCGTAACTCTCTGTCTCCTCGAAGCCTGGTCTACGAGAGTGAGTTCTCAACCATCGAGCCTCCCTTGGACATGTATGACGAGAACAAAACCTGAAAGGAATCCATGCTCCTTCCTGGCCCTTTTTCCGTTTTTTTCATTTCTCATTCCTATTGTTGTGTACTCTTTCCATGGATCTCCTTTGTCTGAAGAAGAGCTGCTTTTTCCAGAACACGAACCCGCCTTCTCGATTGCAAAGACGAAGACCAGCTGTGGTGGTTTCTGAGGGTGGCATCTTTGAGCTGACAAAGAGTTGCGCGCAAGCGAGATTGTCTGATGGAAATTGCTGAGTAACAGCAAGGGGAGCTGTGTCGGTCCAGCCGCGCCGGTGCAGAAGAAGTTTTACGATGGTCCTAAGAGTTTGTGTTGTACTGCAAATGCGTCCCTTACACGGGCATCTGCTGTTTGCATTTTTTAAATTGTCCAGATGCTTGGGCAGTGTCAGAAAGGGAACTGGTTGTAGAAGAGATGGCCAGTGACTGGTAAAAGCACTCGTATATCTCAGTCAATCCATAACCTTACTGTGAAATAGCCCCTTCTGAAAGGGAATTTTATAAGTGCATTGAGTTTCCTACAACCCACGTAACCCCGGACGATAGCAAGCCAGTCTGACGGTAAAGCTGGAGAGAGGACCTGCATTTGCAGAAAGATTTCAAGGAACTTTATGCTTGTGTTTTTTCTCCAATTTGATTGCAACAGGAGAAAAATGGTCTACACAGAATATACTTCTGGTCCTTCCATGTGCTCAAGTCGAGTGACTCTCTATAGAGAGGACATTCACAGAACCAGCACTTGATCTACCTGAAAACCATTAGACTTTTTGAAATATGCAGGAATCTAGTTAGCTTTCTTTCTCACTTAACTTTTGTTTTTCTTGAGGGGGGGTTTAAAAAATCCACCAAATTTTTCACTGAGGTTTTTTAAAAGCCAGCATGTTGGCATTACACAGAGAAGAAAAGAGGTAAGCTTCTTATCCCATTCTCCCATTGAGATCTGCAACAGTTAAATAACAAACACGTACTCTAAGCCGTGCTCTTTCCCACTGACTTCAATAACAGGAATACAGAAAGAAAAAGAAGAAAGGAAAGCAGCAACCGCTTTGACACGCTGCAGGAAAAATCAATTTTTACTGGCGGGTGACAAAAGTGGTGGGGAAATGAATATTGCTTGCAAGCTTCTGAATGAGTAATGAAGAAAAGGAGAGCAAGAGAGGGACCTCTGTAGTTTAGTCGTCCACAGTGTTCCTCAAATGAGCAGACATGGAGGAGTGAGCATTTCCGCTCCACCTTTTCCTACTGGACAATGCATAGCTGTTTAATGAATGTTTGGATTTTTCTCCATTGCAGTCTAAGTTCCTGTAGGTGTAGAAATGCATTTGTGTCCTTGTAATGTGAAACAAAGCTTCACCCTCTGTATAGGAATCCTGCGAAATCAGTTAAGCCAAAAAGAAAGGTAAGACGTACCCTGCCACGCTTTAATTTCATCCGCTTTTGCTATGAGCGGGGGAATTTCCCTTCCTTTATTATGTTTTTTAATTGTATAGCAGTCTGCTTGACATATATCCTTACCTGAAGTGTGGTTTAGCTGTGTCTTTAACACGGACGTTTAAGAGAAAAAGAAAAACCCAGCTCTGTATAATGAGGAAATGATCCTCTTTGCCGAGCGTGCTTTGACTTTTGTTGCTGTGCGTCAGCTTTATTTAATCTGATAATTCAAGAGTGGGTGGTATGAAGTGCACGGAGGTTTTTCTCGTAATGCTCGCATTTATATTTATGAAATGCACTTCAGTTGTCATTCAGCTCACTCTAGAAAAAAAAACTTCAACCCCAAAATTTTTAGGAGCACAATTTTCACGCCCATTTTCTCCTACGAAGCAGAAGTGGAGGTCACAGAAAGCAGCAGGCGGTGGCCGGGGCGGCAGCCGGCTGCGGCCAGCACCCTTCCTCTCCCTGCGGATGTGCGAACGGGGCAGTTCCCGACAGCGCTGGCGAGCTGGGGCAGAGCTCCCAACCCCAGCCTGACTGAGCTGCGCTCAGGCCTGTACAGAGCTCGGGGGTGGCAGAGGGGCCGATTGAGCAACCCTTGTTTTTGTAATTAAATCAGCGAGATCACAGCAGGCGGACACGTGAGAGCGGGGGCCTTCCGAGAACAAGTGCCGGAGAGAAACTGGGATGCTACGGGCCTTGTTTTGATCAGTGGTGGCCGGTCAGGTTACAACAGACTGACAAACACCTGGGTGTTTGTGGTTAAGTACAGCGATGTCTGACTGTCTCCAACACGAGTGCAACAGCCTACCCTGTGCCGCAAGGCCCGGCACCAGCGGCAGCGTGGGCTGGGTGCAGAGCCCTGGCAGCAGGGGAGCCTGTGGCAGCATCGCACGGGGTGCCAGTGCTCTGAGCAAATCCTGGATGGGGCTGGCTCAGCCCCACGAAGGGATTTGCCCTAAGGCCACTGGGAACGTCACCAGGGTGCAGTTTCTGCGCGAAAACAATCCTGACAGTTTCTCAGTTCCAGCTGAGACCATTTGTACCAGGCTATAGAGGAAAGCTAGAAAAGGAAATGAAAAGAAACATCAGGAAGTACAAAGCCCCCAAAGACAAAATAATAATGTCATTTATATTTTCTTAAATCTCCTTGTTTCTAACCTAACATCTTGGTTTTAACGAGAGGAGGGAAGATTTGCCTCTGATTGTGGAGACCAGGGACTGGCATAGCGATATTAAAATGGATTTGTGCTGTAGCATCTTGGATAAGGGAGCTGACAATTATAATTGATGTCCTGGATTTGGAAAATCTTGTCACGCTGGAAAAATTAAAAGCTTGTTCAAACAATTGATCCCTGCCTGCATGCTGGGATGTGCCATAGCAGACGTTCTCCTACTTAGTCACATTTAGGATGGGGAGAAGGCACCGCAGCAACATGGGTGATTTTTCTGGGCTGTGCTGGTAAGTTTGAGGTTTTTCTTTTAATATTAATCAGTATATAAAAAGAGCTTGATGATCATCGTTGTTTTTGTTCCGCTGCAGTAGTGCTGTGTATTGTTGAGTCATTTCATAAAAGTAAAGTATACGGCAATCTACTAAGAACTGTAAGTGCCAGTAACTTGGAAAATAATTTTTAAGGTAAAAATGAAGTGCTTTTTAATGGAAAACATAAATTTTATGACTTCTACATATAAAAAAAAGCTTTTTATCACCAAGTGTTCCCCTGAACTATTTCAACCCCAGCACTTCACTTTCTCTTTCCCAGACTCCTGTTCTGTGAAAGTTTTGCATGTTCCCATAAGGCATTTGTAAAATCAAGGTTTGCTTGTGTTCTTAGAGGATAATTGCCAGTAAAAAAAAAAACCAGACTGTAGGTGTGCTTTTTACCTATAATACTAATATTAAGTATTAAATCTGAAGCATGTTAAAGTTTACTTAAGACACTCACGATTACTCCCTCCAGTGAGCTCATGTCTTGGCATCTGTTTGCACTGTCCCTTTGCTTGCCTTGGCACCTGAGGATGCTATAGGAATAGCCAGATATCCTACATAAGCCAAAGACCAAAAAGAGTTAAACAGATATGTTTAGGACTGTATTATGTGATTTTTACACATCATCTGTTTTCTTTAAACATGCTCATGTAAAACACTGCAAAGGCTTGGGAGAGCCAAGAGCTTTACCCGCTACTAAAAGACTGAGAGAGGTCTGCAGGAGGCAAGGGTCATGCTGAGGCTCCAGGACTTGTTTAGCCTATTTTAGCTTTAAGATAATGCCACCATCATAGGTCATGAGCTGAAGGATGAAGGCACCAGTGTCGAGCTGAGGTTCAAGGCAGCTCTGCAGCCTAATTACTGGAGAGTGAGTTGACTTAATTGTTAAAAAATATGTATTTTTTTATGTAGATCATAGTAACCTGTTTTTTACAACAAAAGAAACAGCACAGCAGTACACAAGCCAAGGCACGGTGGGGCAAATACAGGAGCCATTGGGCTGCTGCCAGGCATCTGGGGTGGGGAAAGAAGAGCAGAAGGGCTCAGAGTAGGGACCCCAGGAGACACCTTGAACCTCACAAGTGAAGCTTTCACTCCTTTTTCACTCCGTTACACATCCGTATGTGACCTAATTTTCCAACCTGAGCCCTGCTGAGGAGTGCGTGATGTGCCATGACAGCTTGCATATGTGTTGTTATATTTAAAGCTGTCTTCACTTTTTCCCCTTCCCTTCTAGACTTGCTGCCCTGCAGGGCACTGCCATAAGGGCAGCCTGTGCTGTGGCACACTGGGTGGAAACCGCTGAGCAGTGGAGGGAGGGAGTGGGAAAGATGCTGTAGTTAACCAGACTGGGGGAAATCAGGAGAAAGGCAGACTGTACTTCCACAGGTTGATGCTCGTCTCTACTTTGTTTCCATTGTCTTTGAAGTAATCAAGGAAAACAAGTGGTAAACACCCCTTCCTCATGGGATGTGGGGTGACAAGAGCGGGGCCCCAGCAGGGATTTTGCTCCCAGTGTGGGCCCACAGTGCTGTATAACCCCCAGTCAGTGAGGTCCTGACCCGTTGACCAAAACCCTGCCCTCTCAGGGGCCCATCAGGTTTACCTGATGCTTCTGAAGTGCTTTGGGGGGATGAGAGCCACTTGCGTGAGCCTTTGCAAAGCAGCACTAATTGCCACCTTTTTATCTATGTCAGGTTTTTGATCCTTTCATTCACCTACTCTTTTTAATAGCCTGTAATGTTCCCAAATGCTCTTAATTCTTCCCAATTAATCTCTGCCCTTCCATCCCATTGGTTACTACCAGTTTCCTCCTTCTCCCAAGAGCCGGGTGAAGGTCCCTGTTGTGCAGGCACTGCTGTTCTTGTGGCCACCAGCATCTTCTTCAGCGCTGCACCATCACCATGCCAGCCAGCCCACCCCTCAAAGGGGATTCATCACTCCAAACCAGCATCATGGTTCGTGGAAGCACAGAGGTTCCTGGTGGGTTGTTCCTGGCCAAAGCAGGCTGTGTGGGACATGCACTGTTGTTGGGGGATGCTCATTCTGTAGGTTCCTGCATGGAGCATCCTTTTGCTCCTCAGCCCGCTAGCCTCATGGAGATGTCCGGATGAACAGAGATGGATGTGTAGGTTGCTCAATAGAATATTTATTCTTTTTATGGCAATAATGTCCAGGGTCTCTGGGCATGAGGCCCCTGTGGTATAAGGTGTTGCCCAAAAGTACTCCATTACCTAATGAGTTAATATTTAAGTATTAATATTCCTGCAGAGTAAGATGCACATAGGGTTTTACTGAAAGTTGAAGCTATTTAGTGTGATTTAATAGCAAGGCTGAGGTGTAACATGAGCTAGTGTCATGCAGCTGGGACTGGGGTTTCTCATTCCAAAATTCTTTTGGGTGCACGCATAGAGGCTCCCTCATTCCTGCCAGGCACAGGCTTTTCCCTTCCCCACTCGCACCCACCTGCAGCTCACTGTGGCCAAGCCCCTCAGGAGCAAGCAGCTTTCCAGTCCTTGCCCTGAGCTCAGCTGTGTACATTTGCTGTGCCATTTGCCTTTTTTTTCTGCTTCCCACATGCTCCGGGGCTCACCTTTGCTTGGTTCTGACATGGTCTTCAGCTGCTCAAAGCTGTCAGGGGAACAAGAGCTGTTAATTCCCAACAGAGCAGCTCTGCTGGGTTGTGGTTACGGCATCACATCGCTAGATTTGCTCTCGATCTGTGCCTGTGTCTGTAACACCCTCTGGCTGTTTCAGGCAGTAAAGGCTTTATCTGCCTTCGCACGTACCTGCTCTGCGTTAGCGACGATCTTACAGAAAACAGCTCGGCAACCCTTCCGTGCTCCAGCACAGGAAAGCCTGGGCTTGAAAATAAAGTTGATGCTTTTTGCTGCTCTCAAGCCAGGAAAACTTAATAGGGCATTTGAGGCCGTTAAAGCGAAGCTCCTCTTTGCAGATTTGTGTGGTCCCTGCATCACAGCCAGCGAGGCAGAGTCCCAGCTCGTCACCTGACTGGGCTTGCTTTGCGCTTGCACTGAAAAGTGCCACATGAAAAAAAAGCCTTCTCGGTTGCCACCACCAGGTAGTCAGCAGGTAGAGTTTTCCCTCCCCAGCACTGCTAAGATCTGTCACACTAGTCCTATAAAGGGGAATAACCTTTCCAAGCAAACCGAGCAATAGCATCGCTCTTCTACTTCTCCAGTCAGCCCTGCTGCAGTCTGCAAATAGATGTTAAATACTAAAAGCTTCTCTGTGTGACCGTGTGTATTCAGGCTCACCTCCTCGAGGCCATGGCTAACTATGCACAGAATCCACCGAATGGGACCGTTTTATCCCAGGAGAGAGGGGACACTCCAGCCTTTGGGCTTGGGAGACTGCAGCAAACAACAACCAAAAAATTCCCCATTTCCGCGTGCGTAAAATGAAAAGTCCATTGCAATTGGTTTGCTGCAAGGTGGACCACACTGGTGTGACCACACCGGGGTCTGGCTGAGCAATGGGGATGCTGTGGGGACACAGGTGTGGCGGGCTGTGCAGTGCCCTCCTGACAATCAGATCTTTCCAGCCCTTGTGAAATGGTAGCTTGACAGCAGCAGAACTTCTTGACATGTTTTGATGTAAGTATAACACTGTATTGTAGTTATGTGGTATATGCCAATATGTTAATAGTGTATACCAATTAGTTAGGGTTTGCTAATGTACTATATTTCAATAAAAAGCAATTTAAAAATACAGAGTTGGTGAGCTTGGTGTCTCTCAAAATACAGGGGAATGAGAGCATCGCCCAGTGACTACAGTCCCTCTAATGTTTCTTGTATATATATATATATATATAAAACTTAGAGAACATGTGGAACAACACTGTCAAAAGATTCATTTTCTTCAGAAAGAACTTTACCCACTCTGCAGTAAATGTTGTTTTATTGTGCTGTGCCTAGAAATCTCAGGCCATTAGAGGCCATGTGGTTCAAAGTGCCTTATGCATATGCAGGATACGCTAATCACCCTTCCCACGGCATTTGCTGCTTGAGATGGCACCCAGTGAGCAGGGACAGAGATAGTAACACAGAGAATGATCCCTCAGCATCTTGTCCCAGTGCTTGAACACTTCTGGCAGCACATCCAGCCTTCAGAAACCACCATGCTGCTCCCAAACACAGCTGTGCCACCGGGGTGAAGGCAGAGCCTTAAAAGCTCAGCCAGCTAATAAATAGTTACATTACAGTAGTGTACAAAGGCTCCGGCTGGGATTAGGGCACTGCACTAACCCAGAAGATAGATTATCCCAGGGCTAAAGGATTTATGGCCTAAAGAAAATACAACATTCCCGCCTTCCTGGGAGCTGGGCAATAAGCACGGAGATGGCAAATGTCAGTGTTTTCTGCTGTTGTAACACTTTCAGAGTTTGCAGGGGGACTCTCTAATGGTTATTAAAACAAGAACAGCAGTTCACTGAATTACCGGGAAGCTGCTCTGCGGCCAAGAGATGAGCAGAAACTGCATCTCCTGCTCTCCTGTTTGCTGCAAAGACTGTCCTTGGACTTGAGCAGAAGTCCTGTGTGGGATCCAGAGCTGCAAAATGAGAACCGAAATGAAGCCAGCTGCCAGGAGGGGGATGCCAAGGCCCCCCTGTTCTGGTCAGGCACAGGCTGCTTCACTGGGGCCAAATGCTGGAGGTGCGTGTGCTTCACAGCAAGAAGGGTAAATGAATTATCTCCCAAAAGAGGAGGTGAAAGCACCATCAACCCTGGGCAAGAAAGCTGGATGTGTCCTCACTGTGTGGGGTACCAGGGGCTGTGGGGGAGGGCAGCAGTGGGGACAGCAGTTTTGAGGAGGCTGTAGCCCCCTGGAAAGCTGTGCTGGGAGCTCCCTGACAATTATTAGTGTGTGCAATTGGAGGGACCATTTAAATAATCTATCTTAATGGCAGCTTTAATAGGCCCCACAGAGCTGCACAGGAAGACAAAAGGTGATGGTTTTAAACTAAAAGAGGGGAGTTTTAGCCTAGATATAAGGAAGAAATTTTTTACTCTGAGGATGGTGAACCCCTGGCCCGGGTTGCCCACAGAGGTGGTAGAAGTCCTGGAACCATTCCAGGTCTGGTTGGACAGGGCTCTGAGCAACCTGCTCTAGTTGCAGGTGTCCCTGATTACTTCAGGGGATAGAACTAGATGAGCTTTTAAGGTCCTTTCCCCCCAAACCAGTCTGTGATTCTGTGATTTTTGACTTGCCTGCCATTTTACCATATATGCGCATTACTCTCGTCAAAGTCGAGCCGCTTGGCGAAGGTCTTTTCAGTGCCACGGAGAAGCAAAGCGCGGAGGTGAACCCCAACTGCCCAGGGCGGACGGGACGGGGAAGCGGCACCGAGAGCCCTCCGGGGAGCGAGGCTCGAACAGGTGACCCCAGCGCCGCGAATCCGCTACGCTGGCACCGCCCCGCTGCCGTGAGGGGGCCGGGCCGACAGAGGGCGCCCTGCCCGCCGGGCGGCGCGGCCCCGTGACCCGCCGGTGGGCCCCGGGCTCTCCCCCGGCGCCGCCTCCGCGCTCCGGCCGGGCCCGGCCCCGCGCAGCCCGGCCCCGCCGAGCCGTGCCGAGCCGAGCCGCTGTGCCGCGGCCGCTCCGGCGCCATGTGGCTGGGGCCCGAGGAGGTGCTGCTGGCCGGCGCGCTGTGGGTCACGGAGCGCGCCAACCCCTTCTTCTTGCTCCAGCGCCGGCGGGGACATGGCAAGGGGGGCGGCCTCACGGGTGAGCCGCGGCGGGGCTGAGGGGAGGCTCTGGCCCGGCCCGGCCGTCTCGGGGCCGGCGCTCCGCAGGCAGCGAAGGGGGAGCTGCGCGGGGGGCCGTGTGTGAAGGTGGCCCCTGCCCCGCTACCGGGCCGGGCCCGGCGGGAGGCTGAGGGGCCGCCCCTGGACCACGTCGCGGGTCCCGTCAGGGCGGACCGGGAGCTTCCCGCCTCGGTGCGGCGGCGGGGCTGGAGCAGGGCGGGGTGCAGGCCCCGCCGGCTGCGGTGAGCCCGTTCCGCCTTTCCCCCCGCCTCGCTTCTTGCCGTGGGCAGAGCCCCCAGCGCGGGGACGGCCGCGGTCGGCGTGGCAGCTGTGTCGGGACCCGCCGGGGTGCC
The DNA here is from genome assembly GCA_025345505.1 of Todiramphus chloris collaris. NCBI lineage: Eukaryota > Metazoa > Chordata > Aves > Coraciiformes > Alcedinidae > Todiramphus > Todiramphus chloris. The sequence goes on from JANVCC010000040.1 coordinate 7,294,684, forward strand.
CGTCCTTCCGCGCTCCGGGTGGGCTGCCGCTGCGCCCCGCGTTCGGGGGAGCTGCGGGGACGGGGCCGTGCGGGGCGGGCCGGTGCTCAGGCCTTGCCAGCGGTGCCGCTGCACAGCACGGACAGGGAACTGTAACGGGTGGCAGGGACCTTCCCTCGTCAAAAATGGCTTCTTTGTCACACCCGTGGTGCCTTGAATTATTGAGGTGTTTTCTTCGTGTCTGTGTGTGTCTGCAAGATTTAGCGGATGAAAGTAAAGCACAGTTTTTAATGAATATTTGTATGAAGATTGGGCCGTGCTTGGGCCGGGATTGCTGTGCGGCTTCAGCCCAGTGAGAACTACCCTTGTGTGCGTGTCCTAACAGGCATGTTTGGTGACAGAGACTGAACGTAACACAGCTGCGACGAGGCACTGTGTTAACAACAACAGAACATCCCCTTACTTTTAAAACACCCCGTACATGAGGAAAATGCTTACGTCGTTATATGATTAACAAAATCATGCTTTTGAGTTACGCACAACCACTTTAATGTGTTGTCCGTGTTAACCAAATATGCTAACTACAGAAATGACACAGCTGGTAAATATCCTTAGCATATTTCACCTTCTCACAATGTTCAAAATATGTCAAATGGCTCTGTTTTTATGTAACATAGCTTGTTTAATTTTGCATGTAGGCATATAATTGCATTCTGGAATTTCCCAGGTTTTTACAGCAAGAAATGACACCTGGTGCTCTCTGCAATAGATTTAACTTATCTGTTTGTAAATGGATGAAGTTTGGAGCCAGTTTACTTCTTGAGGTAGTTCAGCTCAGTGAGAGAGTCTTTTTCAGAACTCCTACATGTTTTAAGCCATGTGTCCTCCTTAAGGAGCTGTACAGCTTCAGGTTGGCATTTTAGAGTTAGAATATAGATATATTTTGACACAGTCTCCCATAACATCCTTGTGGAGAAGCTTGGGAAGTATGGGATAGAAGAGCAGGTAGTAAGATGGATTAGTAACTGGTTGGACAATAGAGTCCAGAGAGTGGTGGTCAATGGTACCAAATCCAGCTGGAGAGCTGTAACCAGTGGAGTCCCCCAGGGATCGGTGCTGGGTCCGGTCCTGTTCAACATCTTTATCAGTGACATTGATGACAGGACAGAGTGTCTGCTCAGCAAGTTTGCTGATGACACAAAACTGGGAGGATTGGCAGATACACCTGAAAGCTGTGCGGCCATCCAGTGAGACTTGGACAGGTTGGAGAACTGGGCAGGGCAGAACCAAATGAGGTTTAACAAGGATAAATGTAGAGTCCTGCATCTCGGTAAGAATAATAAATTACACCAGTACAGACTGGGAGGTGATCTGCTGGAGAGCAGTCTTGTGGAGAAAGACTTGGGAGTCCTGGTGGACAACAAGTTCTCCATGGAGCAGCAATGTGCGGTTGTGGCCAAGAAGGCCAATGGTATCCTGGGGTGTATCAAGAGGAGCGTGTCCAGCAGATCGAAGGAGGTTCTCCTCCCCATCTACTCTGCACTGGTGAGACCTCACCTGGAGTATTGTGTCCAGTTCTGGGCTCCCCAGTTCAAGAGAGACAGGGATCTGCTTGAGAGAGTCCAACGGAGGGCTACAAGGATGAGTAAGGGACTGAAGCACAGGCCTTATGAGGAGAGGCTGAGACACCTGGGGCTCTTTAGTCTGGAAAAGAGAAGACTGAGAGGGGATTTGATAAATAGGGCTAAGTGTCAAGAGGAAAGGGACAGCCTCTTCTCACTCATGCCTTGTGATAGGACTAGGGGGAATGGATATAAGCTGGAGCACAAGAGGTTCCACCTTAACACGAGGAGGAACTTCTTTAGAGTAAGGGTCACAGAGAATTGGAACAGGCTGCCCGGAGAGGTTGTGGAGTCTCCTTCTCTGGAGATTTTTGAAACTCGCCTGGATGCGTTCCTGAGTGACCTGTGTTAGGGTAGATTAGGTTGTAGGGTAGATTGTATCATCCTGCCCTGGCAGGGGGGTTGAACTCCCTTTCAACCCCTAACACTCTGTGTTTCTGTGATATTCAGTCAAGCTGAGAATGCATTTAAGTTGCTGTTGTATTCGAGTTCTTAAACACGTCTCGTTAGCTGTCCATATGTCAACATTTGACACATTTGGTTTTGTAATAGGAAGTATTCAGAATTACTTTAAAATCCATATTCTGCCTAAAACTGTACACAAGAAACCTGGAGCCAAAGTGAAGATCCTGCTGTGCTGGGTATGTATGTGTTTGTTTCAAGTATTACCAGATGAGCTTGCTAAGGATGGCTTTTCTCTTGAAGTATGACCAGTAATATATTCCTAATCTATTACTTGCTTTTGGATTGTGGAGAGAGATAAAGGGGAGGAAGTTGCATGTTCCATGGTCATGGATGAATATGGATGAGTACAGTTTGCTCAGACCTACACAAACCATGGGGAGGGGAGTAAGGAATTGAGGCTCCCAAATAGTGATCTGGAGGAGCAACTACACTCCCTTTCCAAGTTCTAGTGTTAGAAAACTTTTAATTGTGAGGATGTTGTTCCATTTGCAGTAAAGATACTAATAGTACATTATTTAGAATAACAAAGCAAAGTATCATCTTAGATATTTGATTTAACTAGTAAATAGACTTAACTGAAATAAATGGAATGGCTTTACAAAGTCTGGTGGGTGTCAGCGCTTATTCTGGAAGTGCCTGCTGTTTTATTAAACATCATAGAAAAAATATTTTAACCTCTGTATTGCCAGATATTGACTCTCTGCCTCCTTTCTTTTTTCTTCAAAGTACTTCTAGAAACATCATGGAAACCTGGTTTTGTAGAGCTGTTTGGTTCTATTTTGTATGAGTTATCTTACCTACTGTTTGCAGAGGTGATGCATTATTGCATCAGAGGTGATGAACCATACAGCGTTGAAAACTCTTCTCGGTTTTAGTTTAGTAGGCTTAAGAATCATTGTTAGTAACAGAAACCCCACAGAGAAAAATACATGTCACTATTAGAAAACTCTCCTAGGAAGGCGTAGGATTATAATTAGGTTTAGTAGATGTTTAATTGCCATCTGAACTTTCTCCGTTACCAGTGGGATTGTCTGTAATTTTCTTGCAGTGACTGGATGTATGCCTTCCTTTTCTCAACCAACTGCCAGTGCTCTTCCATCACAGCATACGTAATATGAACATCAGCATCCTTGCTTAGTGTTGATCCTGTATTTTAACTTAACCCAGCTCTTCATTTTGTTTTTACATTGTGTTCATTTCTTTCTCTTTGCCTCCTAGGTCTGCTTGTGGGAACATTAGACGTGGTTTTGGATTCCAGTGCCAGAGTTGCCCCGTACCGTATTCTGCACCAGACTCAGGACTCTCAAGTGTACTGGGCAGTGGCATGTGGTATGTGTTCATGTGACACTTGTTGGGGGCTAGATTTGTCTTGCTCTATCGTCTTTTTGGTTCAGATGATCAATTATCCTGTATTCTCTGACTGCTCAGGAAACTTTTAGGGCTTCTGGTGGGATAGGGGAAGATGCCAGAAATAACAAAACTTCTCAATGTTGTTTAAACTGTAGTTTAGTAAATTAAGGCTCTGTAAAAGCTTGTTTCTGCAGATGTTATGAATGTTATTTCTTCCAAGGTGTATCTTTTTGCAAGTTCACAATGAGATGTTCAGAAAAAAAGCCATGCTGTTAAGATTGCTGTGGGATGATGAGTGTAAAGCCAAAACCTGATTACCAGGAACAGAGTACAGGATGGGAACGTGTTTTTCAAGGTGCCAAACATTCTTTGGGGAATCTGTGTACTGTCTTGACAGAGTTTATTTTTTACTGCTATTTCTGGCTTGTAATAGAGGTGTAGATATTCTATATCTGTAAAATATATTACAATAATTTATATTTTTTAATGTAAAGAATTTGTAGTCTCTTTTGATAGAGAAATGTAACTGCTGTGTTAAAATATCATGGTACGGCCTTCTAACAACTGGTGATGAGCTCTTCTTAAGGCTTTAGGTCCTACTGATGGCTAAAGAGAAAATATCTGCAGATACATGTTAGACCAACTTTGTTTATAAAATGAATCTTCACTTCTCACTCTGTGGTTGAGACACAAAACCAGAGCATGAAGTAATCATCTGCTAAGCCCACAGATGCTGATGTGTTGTTTTCCCTGTTCCTATCTTCTCCCCAGGCAACCAACACAATATTCAAGCCCTTGCAGAGCTACTTGAATTTTGCAGAAGAGAGGTTTAGAAGTTGTATTTCACAGAAACTTGTCTTCCCTTTTGAGGAAGGCAGAGGCAGGGAGGAAGAAAGACAGAAAATGTCAAGCCAGGAACTGTCTAGAAAAAAAGCAGAATATTTAGTGGCCATATATGGTGCAAATCTGAAATTTTATAGCATCTTGACACTCAATGTGTGTGTTATTTCTGTACAATTTCAGGAATGGTTTAGTTGATACCCCTAGATCGTGGCTGCTGTTACATACTGCAACATGGTAAAATGAGATGCTCTACGTAACAACTGATTGGACTTTCCTAAATTACTATACTGGAGTAAATATGTTGTCTTCATCCAAAGTTTTTTTAAAAATTATAACTGGTTCTCATTTTACTGTCAAAGGAAGAGAACTGTCATTCACTTCAATATATAAAATGTGTATGTTGCTGTAGCTGAAAAACATGTATTTTATTTGCAGTTTATCGTGTGTAAATACTCGTGGGCAGCATTCTGGTCATGCAGCTTCAGCCTTTCTTTGTTCTTGCAGCTCTCTTTGTAGCAATTGCAGAATTTTACTCCTCCATTCTAATGTCATTCTAATATTGTTCTTGGACATCAGTTATTGAGGCCTGGCTTATTTTAGCAATTTGTCTGCTGTCACTTGGTGAGAGCTCATGAAACAAAACAGAATGCAGACTTTATTCCACTGCCATTATTGCTCGACCACAACCAAAGCATCCTATGGTTGATAATTCCGTGCCCTTAAAATAAGCCAGTTCATATTACTCAAAATCATTTATGCTTTAAAAACATTGTCAGATGGTTTAGATAAATGGCAAGTAAACTTATACACAGAGACAAAAGAGAAAATATTTCTTGTCTAATCTGTTGGGCTGTGCAAGCAAACTCAAAATTCAAAGCTCTGCGATCCTTGCAGACAAGGCAGCTTGCTTGCTTCTAGTGTTTTTGTTTCAGGTCCTGGAGTTATTTTTGCTTATGAAACCACAGATTAGTTGATGTTGGGTTTTGTGGTTAGGTGTCCAGCTACAAATACATAAAGACTATTCCATTGATCAAGCTGCCTCTTAAGAAAGTAAGTCAGGTAGAGCAATAGCTTTAAGGAACTGCTTGTCTTATTTGCTGCTTTCTTCTTTTCTGTCATTAACCACATGGAGTGGTCTCACAGAGGAATCAAGTAGTGGGAGGCATGCTGTTAACATCTTTAGATATCCCACTGCTTCTGTTTGAAACTTCAGAAGATAAATTTACTGGAATTTGGCAAAGAGAAACTTTCAAATGTCTTTGACTGACTTGTGATTTAAACAGATTTCTTTCATCTGCATTTAACAATGTTTCTTCTTTAAAAAAAAAGTTATATTTTTAATTTCTTATGCATTTTTTTCTGTCCACAAGGGAACATAGTGATAGCTATCATTAAAGAGGAAAAGATCTAGTAAACATGGATCTTTGAAATAAGTAATGGAAACTAAGGCAACTTCCTACAAAAAAAGCTCTTTAAATTGGTTACACAGTGAAGCTTATCCTTTGTGACTGTACAGTTAAAGACAACTAATTGATACAAAGATTGCTGAGGCATTTTTATTTAAAAAGCAAAGAATTTTCTGAGTAATATTTTGTGTTCTTGTTGTTTTGAAATTGTATGCTCTCTGCTGACTATTGCCTGTGGAAAATGGATCCTCTTTGTAGGTGTAAAAAGTTCAGTCATTTTGAAATTTCAAGATTCTTCTGAAAGGTCATTATTTTTGCCCTAGAATACCAGAAATTAAAAGAGTACTTCTTGTCTGGAATGTAAGAATGCTTTTTGTCTGTGTTTAATGTGCACTGGCAAATAGGATAATTTGTTGGTAGTGTGCTGACTATCCCTGGTGGCAGTGGAGCCATTTCATTAGAGACATAATGTTGATTTACATGAAACATCTTTGAAAAGTGTGCAGTTAGTGTTTGATTTGTCCTGATCACTCTTTGGTAATTTTTAGTTTCCTGCTATGAACTTGGGGGTAAAAAGACCTTGTTCTAATTTCTTTTTTTCTTTGCTCTTCTCATCATCTTTCACCCCTTCAATTAGGATCGTCTCGTAAAGAGATCACAAAGCATTGGGAGTGGCTGGAGAATAACTTACTGCAGACTCTATCCATCTTTGATAATGAAGAAGATATCACAACCTTTGTCAAGGGCAAGATACATGTAAGTGCCACGTTTCTTTGAAGGACTTCCAGATGGTTTTAAAGACTTTTTTACCTGAGGGAGGGAAGGAGGAAGAGCTCCATTGCAGAACTTCTCTGTTTGCTCTTCAGGCATGCATGCATTTGGAATTGTCATGAAGTGCATACAGGATTATCAGCATCACGTTATAGCCATAGCAGTGGGCAAATGTATTTGGAGAGGAAAAGGTTATGAGCAGTAGATTTCAAGGAACAGCCTGCTTAGAATGCTTCTACTAATTAAATTCTAACTCTATTATTTCTAATGCTACTAAGTCTACTAAATTCAAATTCTAATTCTGCCAATTACTTCATTAAAATCCTTGCTGGTTATACCTTTGATGCAAAGAGAATGTTTAACAAGGGTTCATCTGGCAACAGATAGGGCAGAGAGAATTCTAGTTTGATGTATTTGCCCTGCCATGATGGTCTAAAAGGTTGTAAAGCAGTTGCACTCCAACTTACACTGACTTCTGAGTCAGACATCCCTGCTTCTTGTGCAGTTAACACACTTCAGATTCCCAGCCCACAAATTCTCTGCAGTAGAAACCTACCAATACAGTTTCTTATTGAATAGCAGCAATTTGAGTCTTTTTTTTCAGTACTCCTCTCAGATTCTGTCTGTGTGAGAGAGATAGCAGTCATTTGGTTTTCCTTCTGGCCAGTCAAGATCTGTCAGACTGCTGGGTTCTGCCCTTCCTGGCAAATGATCTTCCTCTTGAAGAAGCATGTTTGCAAGTTAAAATAGACTTCAGTTCTCCTGCAGGGTGTTCAGAGTGTTACCAGGCCAGTCACAAGAAATTCAGTCAAATGTTAAACATGAGTGCTTCCTGCATGTGTTCAGGAGTAGATTCCAGATTACAGACTGCCAGACTCTCTGACTGCTCTTTCTACCTGTCTTTACTGTTTCTCTTACATGACAGGAGGAATGGTAACCGCTGTGCCATGTTTCTTCTTTCTGTCTTCCAGACTGTCACTGTAACCTTTTTCTGTATATTATGTCTTGTCAGCAGGCATGTTCACTTCTATTTCTTCTTCTCTCCTCCTATGTCCTTTCAGGGAATTATTGCTGAAGAGAACAAGAATGAGCAGCCCCAGAGCGAAGAGGATCCGGGTAAATTCAAAGAGGCTGAACTGAAGATGCGGAAGCAGTTTGGGATGCCCGAGGTGGAGAAGCTGGTCAATTACTATTCCTGCAGCTACTGGAAGGGACGTGTACCCCGGCAGGGTTGGCTGTACCTCACCGTCAATCATCTCTGCTTCTACTCCTTCCTGCTGGGCAAAGAGGGTAAGTTTTAAGCTTTCTAGTTGTTTTTCTGCCATCTCCCATGATCTTTCTGATGCAAATGATCTTTTTGATGCTGTTGATCTTTTGTGTGGTTTTTGTAAGCTGACAGGTTTTTTCCTTTCAGGAATCCTTTGAGCTCTAGCTCAATGCATAGATCAGTTCTTGCTCTCACAGGCACTTCAGTGATGCTTAGTCTGAATGCCTGAGTCATTTTTCAGAGCTTTTCTCAATTTGTACAAGTTACTTCAACTGGATTACAGAACCAAGCTATATTTTTACCTGGGTGAGTTTTATTTGGAACCACTGCCAGGATCCAGTATATACAAAGCTTGAATTCCTGAGTTGGAAGATAATTTTCTGGAAAGAAAGAATGAAAACTTGAGTAATTGTAGTTGAAAGCATTTCCTGGATGGGAGATAGTCCTTTTGGAACTGCATTATTTCTAGCCTATTTAATCCCAAAGATTATTTCCAAGTATTTTTGGAGAAGCCTCTAGAAGTATGAAGAAAACAATTGTCCATTTATAAGAGGGAGAAGATGCTGCTACACTGGGAGCTTACTGGCTGCTTGAGCTTCATTTCTGATTGTTTGTTGGTTTACCTTAAATTGTAATAGTAGGGTTTTTAAATTTTTTTTTTTCCCCAGTTACACTGGTGATCCAGTGGGTGGATGTAACCCAGCTAGAAAAAAATGCTACACTGCTGTTCCCCGAGTGCATTAAAGTAAGCACAAGGGACAGTGAACTTTATTTTTCCATGTTTCTCAACATCAATGAGACGTTCAAGCTGATGGAGCAGTTGGCTAACATCGCTATGCGGCAGCTATTGGATAATGAGAGCTTCCTACAGGACAAGTCCCTCCCAAAGCCCAGGAAGCCTCTTAAGAACATCTCTGCGTTAAAAAGGTATGTGTTTCCAGCAGTGAGAAGACAGATAACAGGGGATTGTAATAATAAAGCTGTGCTACTGTGTAGCTCCCAGGTGCTGCTGGGGTTTTCCCACTCTAGGGGCTGCATCACTTCAGTCATCAGCTCTCCACCTATTATTTCTTATTCCATCTCAGGTTGGTGCTTAATGCACACACACCTTCATGTCTTTCTCATGCATGACTAGGCACTGTCAGAAGGAATTCTCAACTAGAAACTGTTGAAAATCCTGTTTTAAAAAAACGTGGAAGGAGAAAATAACCTCAGCCTCTTTGTCTGAAGTTGTAGATTTATAAAAAGTAATATACAATTGTATTGTAATAAATCCTTCTGCTGGGGACTGTTCTCTGCAGTTTTGGAATCTGAAGCAACATTTAAATTTTGCAGATGCACTTGTGTATTTTATCTTGTATTGCAGGACATACCTTGTCAGTGAAGCATGTCTGAAGGCTGAAAGAGGAGGCAGATAAGGGGTGGCATCTCAGTTAGAGAAATGAATACTAAGAATACACAGCACAGTCTGAAGGTTGTGATTGGAATGAACACTTAATGTTAGTGTTTGAGTGGGTTTTTCAAGAAAGAAAAAAACCTCTGGAGACCGCTCTTTACTTTTCCCCAGAGACCTGGATGCTCGAGCCAAAAATGAGTGCTACCGTGCCACTTTCCGGTTGCCCAAGGATGAATGCCTGGATGGACATACAGACTGTACCTTGTGGACACCATTCAACAAGATGCATATTCCTGGCCAGATGTTTGTTTCCAACAATTACATCTGTTTTGCCAGCAAGGCGGAAGAGGCCTGTCATCTCATCATTCCTCTCAGAGAGGTGGGGACTTCTTAGCTGTACATTAAGCCTACAGGCCTTTCTTGTCTTTTGTGTGCTTCTGTCTTTTTTGTGGTGCTTTATAGATAATGGAGAACCTGCTAGATCCAAATGGCCCTTGTCTTTGTCTTCTAGGTGACAATAGTTGAGAAAGCAGATAGTTCCAGTGTCTTGCCCAGCCCTCTGTCTATCAGCACTAAAAGCAAAATGACCTTCTTCTTTGCCAATCTGAAAGACCGAGATTTCTTGGTACAGAGAATCTCTGACTTCTTGCAGAGAACACCATCCAAGAAACCATGTGGCAGTGACAGGGAATGGAAGTGGAATTTGGCCGATACTGGTTGCGAGGTACGAAGGAGGTGACCGAAAAGAACATTTGTCAACTTTTCAGAGTAATGCTCCTTACACTGTGTTAACAGTCCTCATTACCAGCAAACACTGTCTCTTTGTTAGACAATTAGCAGAGCAGGGAGGCTGCCTGAGCTCAGGTGCTTTATGTTCTGTTGTTCAGGAGGTTCCGGAGTTACCTTCCAGCAGCCCACTTGCAGTTAGCCCCACATCTGCTCTCAGCAATCGACCTGTCAACTTCTCTGCCGGGGAAGTGCCAACAGCCTCGCAGGGACTACTCAAACTCTTCAGAAGAAATTCTGAGGAGCTCTTGGGACCCAAAGGGGTAAATAATATTTTAATTTAAAACAATTAACTCTGAATAGTTCGCAGTAGGTTGCAGGTTTTCTGTCTTTCTCTAAGACTGAAAATGCATTTTATCCCTGCTCAGTCCTGCAGTATCACTGCTGTGTCTGTCACAATGATAGAGGTGCAGAGATGTAATTTGACTGTCAGAGTACTTTATCAGTACTGAGGTACTTGAGATACTTGACTAGAGGCTGAGAAATTAGTGTTAATGCACTTCTAGGATGTAAATTCATGTCAGTGAAGAACTACTTTTCTTCAGATCAAGAAAGAGGAGAACAGGTATTTCTGCTTGCTAGTTAATTGTCTTAGACTGGGGTTCTGCCTGTATGTAGCGATTTGCAAGGTGTAATGCCATTGCACAGCCCACGCTAGGGTTGTGAAGACTTGACTTCAAGCAAGCTGGGAACTGGTTCAGAACAGTGTAGATTGGCATACACCCTTTTGTTCAGCAGGAAGAAGAAAGTGTTTAAATGTCACAGTGCATTTCTGTTGTGAAGTGTAGGTTTGAGTATACCCGAAATCACCTGTTCTACAAACATAAAAATGCATTAACCTCCTAAAATGGTCATATTTGTTCCTGTGAAGGCAAAGGAGAAGATGAAGGAAGAGTCTTGGAACATTCATTTCTTTGAATATGGGCGAGGAATGTGTATGTATCGCACTGCCAAGACCAGGGAGCTGGTGCAAAAAGGAATCCCAGAGAATCTTCGTGGAGAGCTGTGGCTCCTTTTCTCAGGTAGAATGTTGTGCTGAATACTTTGACAGCTAGCAGAAATAACCTCTCTGCACATTTCAAAGGTATAAATCTTGACTCATTTCAAAAGAAATTAATCACAAGTTAACTCCACCTGAATGATACTTCTTGGTGGTTTTGCTAAAAATGCACTTATTGCATTCCTGAGATGACTTTCTTTACAAGCATAGCAGCTCTTTGGCCTCCTTTGTTTGTGTTTCAGTGTTGGAACCTAGACTCTAACATGATAATTTAACAGTGAGTTTGTTACTGTACTTTCATATCTGTTTGTGGTTGATTAGTCCGTGTAGTGATTCCTGGCTGCCTCATCTCTGAAAGTGTGGGCATAAAGTCTGTGTTCCAAAGCTCAAGACGTGAAATAGCATTTGTTTGTCACTACAGGGGCTTGGAACGAGATGGTGACTCATCCCGGTTACTATGCAGATCTGGTGGAAAAGTCAATGGGAAAGTACAGTCTTGCTACAGAGGAAATTGAGAGAGATCTGCACCGTTCTATGCCAGAACATCCTGCCTTCCAGAATGAGTTGGGAATTGCTGCCCTCCGGAGAGTTTTAACAGCTTATGCATTCAGAAATCCAACAATTGGGTACTGTCAGGTAAGAAAGAATTCTTAGACTTGTTAGTCTTACACAATGACCATGATTGCCTTGGACTTTTCCTGCAATTTTTTGTTCAGTTTTACCTTCATGCTGTTCCTGTGAGAGTAGGAAAGAAGGGGTTGTGTTGCAAGGGCTCTGAACTATCCTTTGAAGACAGCATCTAAATAGACTTTGCACATTTCTGTGAGGAGCAATGACAGAGTCTTTGTAATAATTTTCCTGCTAGAGCTTCCCCTAGTTTAGCAAAAACATCTTCTGTTTTTTATTAAAAAGAGCAAATAAACCTAGCAAGTGATGATGCATATGGACAGTATATTGAAAATGAAGACAGTGCTGGTTTCTGAAAAAACTCAGTGGAAATTCAGGTTCATGTTGTGTATTGCTCTATTCTTAGAGGTTCTCATTATGCTGTTCTGTTACGAACAAATTGTTACAAAGCTTTTTATGAAAACTTTGAAAATTACACTTAGCCACATTGATTAATGGGAAGTGCTCATCAAAAACTGGTTGTAATACTTGCTGCCTCACAAACAGAGGAACTGAAACAGGAAAGTAAATTGGCTCAAGGTCATCTATTGACTCAGATGCCAGTAAAAGCTGGACAAAGATATGACTCTTAGTGACAGTTTTGCTGTATTCAAGCTTTTTAAGTTTAGCTCTCCTGTAACGACAGAGTTTTCCTGAATATCTTTGTCTTTTTCTTGTCTGTCTGTGTATTTGACTCTGCTGGCTGGTAGGCCATGAACATTGTCACATCAGTGCTACTGCTGTACTGTAATGAGGAAGAGGCTTTCTGGCTCCTCGTGGCTTTATGTGAGCGGATGTTACCAGATTACTACAACACAAGAGTAGTGGGTGAGTCTTTCTCAAATTCATGCTGGAGCCCTGATTTTCAGCTACAGTTGTTGCACCAGCATCTCTCGGGAACATTTCTTGTTCAGAGTGAATTAAATGTGATGCGTTTTAAAGCTGGTGAAGCACAACCCTGTTCCCTTTAAAGCTGCAGGTATGTGATGGAGACGTAGGAAGAGACACTGCAGGCTACCAAGGTAGTTGTACTACCTTGTAGTAACAATGAAGATGAAGTCACTAAAAATTGATAGCAGGAGGGATCGTTAGCAGTAAGGAGGCATATCTAGAAGAAAATTATTGGGTTCTTTTTTACTCATCTGAGTGATGTATTAAATCTTTGGAATAGACTTCCAGGAAAGGTTAGTGAAAGCACTGCTTCATGGACTTCTAAATGTGTTCTGTACAAAAGAGTATAGGTTGACATATGCATCACAGTATCAGTAATCCTCCACCCTTTCTTTCAGGGAAAATGCATAGATCAATAAGGGACTCTGTCTCTGCATGCTATGCAATGTAGGAATAGTCTTGAAGTTTGTTGTTTTTATTGAGAACAAAGAATGTGTTCATTTTAGTTTCGATGTTGAGGTTTGTATGAAATTAAAATGAACTCACTATTTGGTTTAATAATCAGTTAGCTTGAGTATAATACCATGATACCACCAGTTGGAGTTCTGCCATTGGTTTTATTTGTTTTTCCCAGGTGCATTAGTTGACCAAGGCATCTTTGAAGAGCTTACACGAGAGTATCTTCCACAGCTGTCAGAAAAGATGCAGGACCTAGGAGTGATTTCCACCATATCCCTTTCCTGGTTTCTCACTCTCTTTCTCAGTGTCATGCCCTTTGAAAGTGCTGTGGTCATTGTTGACTGTTTTTTCTACGAGGGAATCAAGTTTATCTTGCAGGTGTCATTGGCCATACTTGACGCCAACATGGAGAAGTTGTTACAGTGCTGTGATGAAGGTGAAGCCATGACTATTCTGGGCAGGTACCATTCACTGTTCTTACTTATAACTGAATAGTAACGGTACCCTTTTAGTCATTATCTCTTTCTTGCTAATTCCATTACATATAAAGTCAGAGGTAACACTCTAGGATGAAACGTGAGCTCCAGAGAGGTTTGCTATTGTCTTCCAAACCATCTGAAATTAATTTTTATCTCAAGTATGGAAGAATCCCATATTTCTGGAATTGTTTGCTTTGCAGCATAACACATTCCTGTGTATCAGTTTTAATTTGAACTCCAAAGGGTTCTTTATCCAAAAACTGAGCTACACAAGAATGGATCTTGGCAGGAATCGCTTTCTAGAAACACAAAATTTTATCAAGCAGATACCTCCCAAGACAAGTAAATGTAAGATTTTTCTTGTTTGAAACGTGCATCTCTTCTATGTGAAGCAAGTTCTTCAGCTTATGACTACAAGCCCACTTTGAAAAGAGTGGGTACCCCAAAAATAGGGTGAAAATCGACTTTACTTTGGATACATTGCAGGCTAGCTGGGAAAAGTTAATTTTTCCTACATGTTTAGATTAATGATACAAAGAAGTTGGGAATGATGTTTTTAGGATCTTACTACTTTTCCTAGACACTAATCCTGGAGTCTTGCATTTGATCTGTTCTTTCCCCACAGATACTTGGACAATGTAGTTAACAGACAGAGCATCTCTCCCCCTATTCCCCACTTGCACGCCTTATTGACGAGCGGAGATGACCCGCCGCTTGAAATCGACGTCTTTGAACTCATCAAAACATCCTATGAAGTAAGATTCTGGTGTAGTTTTTGCACAAGAGATTTTTCTCTGTTAGTATCCAGTTTTATACTTTGTGCAGCCATAATTTAAGCATCTCGTAGCTTGAGGTGTTTGAGTGCAGTCTCGAGCCATTAATCAACCTGTTTGGTATGAGTAGAGCCTAACACTGCTGGCAACTGCAGATTACAAAGTGTCTTCCGAGCACCAGTGGAGACTAAAATGAAGACTGCAAATAAGGGAAAATTACAGACCAGAGGTTTCTTCTTGCTTTGCCAAAAAGTCTCTATTCGTACTTGTGTTTGAGGGTTGTCAGTGCTAGGGATTTGGGGAGGGAATTCAGGGTAAAAATTGTGAGGTATACTGCAGAAACGTGGAAGCATCCCCATTCATGTGCACAGGAATCTTCTTCTGTGATCCACACTGTAGTAACGGGAAGGTTCTATTTCTTCACTGAAAGTGTTGTCAAGGCCTGGCTCAGCATGCCAGGGTAGTAGTGGTGGAGTCCTCATCCCTGAAGGTATTTAAAAGTCATGTATGTGTGGTGCTGAGGACCATGGTTTAGTGGTGAGCTGTCACTGCTGGGTTAACGGTTGGACTTGATGATCCTGAAGGTCTCTTCCAACCAAAATAATTCTGCGATTCTAAGGTGACCCAAGAACGGTGCTAGTGCTGTTGAAATACCTCTGCACTGGTGGAGGTGTACCTCATTATCCGTGCTGAGAACAAACTCGTAAGAAATTTGTATCTGAATGATGAAAAGAATGCAGGCAAGAGAAATGATGTTTGACAGTTCTCCTCTGCTATGCTGTGGTGAATGTGGGTTCATTTCCCTTATTATCTCCTGTTTTTCATCCTGTCCCCTGACAGCTGATTACTAGGAAGAAGCTATAATTTTACAGAGTGTTTCATTTGTATCTTCAAATCTGCCATTTCTGTTCTACTCATTAAAAAATGTGTAATTAAACAGGGGTTGTTTTTTACTTTAGGTGACATTGCTGACCTGTTCTGCTTCCTTTCTTGTAGAAATTTAGCAATCTGAAGGCAGATGACATTGAACAAATGCGTTTTAAACAAAGGCTGAAAGTGATCCAGTCTCTGGAGGATACAGCCAAGAAGAGTGTGGTATGTGACTCCCAGATGGAATGAGCTACCAAATGGCATATTTATGGAATATGTTCTGCTGTGAGCATCTAGAAAGTTTGTGATGTAGCAGACCCAGTTTTAAGTGACTTTAAGAATTGCAGTTCATGTGAAAATTTGATTTACTGTCTGGAATAACGGATTTCCAGTTTTCTTCTTCACATGCTTCTAGTTAATCTAATAAAATGGACTGAAGTGTTAGGGCACGATTGAATGAGGTATTTGGCATGGAGAGAGATAAAAACCACTTGTAGGTCTTGTAATAGTCTCCACTGCCTAGTGCTTTCTGCTCTACTGCTTGCCTGGAATCTCTGAGTAAAGCTAGCTAGCAGATATATATTTTCCTGCCATTTAGAGAGTATGCCAGTGTTTTAGGGAAATTTACAGAAGTGTTCACGGCCAAAGGGCAATGAATATCTATTGTAAATATGTCCCATGTCCTAGATGGAGAAGCTCATCCATGTGTTTCTGTCACTGTTGTTTTTTTTAATGCATCTGAGTCAAACATCTAAAGATAAAAACAAGAGGGAGGGGCACCACTGTCTGCGCAGTTAGGTCTGCACAAACAGGAAATAAGTACAGTAATTTTTTCTAGCTGCTCAAAATGTCAGCAGTTTCTGCTTGACCAGAACCTGTTTTCCTGACCTGTAATCCATATCAATGGGAGGAATTAGAATGGTTGTTTTCCCTCCTGTCTTGTGTCACATCTCCTAGCACTTGTTTTCTTTGTTACACAGATTTTTCAGTGAGTCATATTTAATTTTTCTATCTTTGAAATAAATCGTTCACTCTATTTTCTCCCTAACTATAGGTACGAGCTGTGTCTAGTGACATTGGTTTCTCTATTGAAGAGCTAGAAGAGCTGTATGTAGTGTTCAAGGTAAGAAGCTAGAGTGAGGGAGAACATGTTCTGACACAGAGAGAACAAATACCCAAAGAAGTTGAAAGAGAAGCAATGACTTTGCTTTTATTCTTAATCCAACCTTTCAGGAACAGATGTGGTGTTCCGTTAGACATGGTGCCAGACTGGCCCTATTATTGTCCAGCTGAGTTTTATCACAGCACACCCCCCAGGATGGCCAAAACTTGTTCATAGTAATTGGTCAAAAAGAGACTGTGGAGTTAATGGGAAGAAATGTCACGTAGCAGTAAGAACAGGGAGCTAGGGTTGACTGTAGTTCCATTTTTATTCTTATTTTGTTGTTGACTTCCTCTGTAATTGTGACAGAGTTACTTAAGTGCTTTGCCTCTATTTGTTGCTATATATTTTTTTTTAATATATTATGCAACTGTATTTACTAAAGTGACTGCAAACTCCATTGCACTGGGCTGTAGACTCAGAAAGAGGCTTTGTTCTAACACCTGCATGTTCCCTTTGCAGTAAAGCCTGCATGTTGTTTGGTTCAAATCTGAAATCATGTTTTTTATATTTTTCACTGAAAAATGTTCTTTGTGCTTTTCATTAAATCCCCGTCACTTCGTTTCATATTTGTAGTGAAGTAACTCTAGGAATAATGGGGGGTATAAACTGTGTCCTGAAATACCTCTTCTCTGCTTACTCAATGCTGTTCTTGAGCTATAACAAAGTTTTCACTGCTGCGGACTGTTGCAGTGTAGTAGAATCTGACCTGTTAATCCTTTTCCTCCGAAGGCAAAGTATCTCATGAGCTGTTACTGGGGAAATAATCGCGCTGCCGCTGCCCGCCGAGATCAGAGTTTGCCCTACCTGGAGCAGTATCGCATAGACACGGAGCAGTTCAAAGAGCTGTTCGTCGCTTTGACCCCCTGGTCCTGCGGCGCGCACACGCCGGTGCTGGCAGGGCGCTTGTTCCGTCTCCTGGATGAGAACAGGGATTCTCTCATTAACTTCAAGGAGTTTGTGACGGGGATGAGTAAGTGGTGGTTTTGAAGATGATGGAATATTGCAAAAAATGTTTCTGTCCTTTTCCAGGCAGAGAACTAAAAGGAGGTAGTGGTGTTTGCGCTGTTGTGAGGGGAGAGTGACAGCCTTAGAGGAAGACTCAGGCAGAAGAGAAGAAGACTTTTTGCATCTAGGCAGTCTCCTGTTTTGGGAAATGATGGGTGCCAAACCAACAGGATGCAGCACTGCTGTGGATTTCTTTACTGCTTCTGTGTAGGGCTTTGTGTAGTTAGTGTTTCCTTGGTGATTGTGAACTTGGTCCTGTTTGATCCTGTGAGCAGAGGGTGATTCTTCATCCTGAGTGCTATTTTTTTTTAACCTTTCATTTTGTCCTTCACAGGTGGGATGTATCATGGCGACCTCACTGAAAAACTCAAAGTACTCTACAAACTGCATCTGCCTCCTGGTGAGTGTTTCTTTATACTGCCTCTGTTAAGCATGGTCTGTTCTAACATGCAATTGAAAAGGGATGCCTCATGAATTTTGCTAATGTTGTACTGCTGTTTAATTAGCTTGGAGATGGTAACATTTCCTTCTCTGTAAATACAGCTCTGAATCCAGAGGAAACGGAGTCTGCTTTGGAGGCCACAAGTTATTTCACAGAGGACGTTACAACAGAAGGTAACACAACACTGCTGCCTTTACTGCTCCGTTTAGGAAGGAGTTGGAACATAGATCCATGTGCTGTGAATAGTGATTTTGTGCAAGGCATGGTCTCGTGGTGGCAGTGTTAAGATTGACAGTGTGTTTTGAGTTTGCTGTCTTTGTTGCATGATGGGAAAGAAATTTGGAACTTCAACTTCTCAGTGCCTGCTTGACGCAGGACACAGCATGCTCTGAAGCAGTCAGAGACTGCTGAGGAGGAGCAGTGTGCTTTTACCAGCCCCTGTCTCCCACCATGATTTAGGGGTTTCATGCAAGTCTCATTGTCTCTCTTGTTTTTTGTTTCCTTCTCTGTGTCTGTCTGCATCTGGCCTTTTCTTCTGTTTTATCTGGGATATTGTCCCCTCAGCCCCTTTTTCTGCTGCTCAAGTATCTCCTTTTGTCTCAGAGCTGGATTTCTGCCTGCACTGTGAGTCTGAAGGTCAGTCCATGGATTATGTGCATGCATTGAGCATGGCTATAATGCTGATATCATCTGCCAGCACTACTGGGCTGTTGTAAATAATCAGAAGTTGTTGCTGCTGCTCCTTTCTCATGACGCTCCCGCTTTGAATAAAATGCTATAAGTAATTAGCTGTCTGTCAATGTATTCTACCTATTGAGCTTCAGTCTTGGTCAAAATAGGTTTTGTCTGGCTTCTTTCAGTGGAATTTACCTCACCTTAGAAACTGGTGTGTAAAAAATATGTTCAGAGCCAGAAGGGGTGGTGCTAGGCTTGTTGGCTTGGGTAGATGATACCTGTGCCTCTTCCACAGTCTAGTTATTTAAAAGAATAAGGATGCATGCCACTAAATCATAAAGCTGTTAGTAGAATAATTTACTGTATTTCTTAAAATATAACTTTATAGATTGTGAAATAGCAGATCAGTGTATGTCAATTGTGCTAAATGTAATAAATGCTTAAAAAAAAATGCGAGGGGTAGTTGTGCTGTTTGGTGCTAGGTGGCTGATTTGACAGTCTGACCAGAGCCAAGACTTCCTATATAGTCTAGTGACAATATAGGGAACCAGGTGCAAAGTTTGTGAAGTTAGACTCTGCAAATTACTCCCAAAGTGTTGGTTCAGTCAGTGAATAACGGTGAGTGCAGGTATTAGTCACATACATGCTCAGTAGTGGTTTGGGTTTTTTTCCATTAACTATCTTGCTTTGGGTAACCAAACTTCTTTGTCTTTAAGCCATCACATTGCTCAGCTGTCTTTCATATCTGTGTTTCACCCTTTCTTTTTAGAGTTCTCCCCTCTGCCTCAGCTCCTCATCTCACTTTTTCAGCGTAGTTTTTTATCCAGTTCATCACATCAGTCTCTTGCTTCCACCCTGTTCTGTTCAGTCCTCCAAATATGATGTGGAAGTGTGAGATCTAACTTCTATCAAATATAGCCCTATACTATTTTAATTTGTATATGAGTTGTATTGTGCTCTTCATGTGTTGTATTGCTGAAAATCGACTTTTAATCAATCTTTTTAATTCCACAATTTTTTAGAAACCCAGGAAGATAAAGGAAGGAGAAATGAGAACGGTCCTGAAAAAGGTAATTTCATCATAAATAGACTATGTTCTAGTCTTGTCTCTCTCATATTATAAGCTGTTCATTGTCCACTGCTGTATCAAGGGAGACCTTTAAAAGTATCCCTCATGGACAGAGGTCAAGTGGGATGTGAGCTGGGAAACAAATCTTCCTTACACCTTGCTGCTCTGACTCTTCCGTGTACCGAGATCATAACGTTTGTAAATCCAGTTTGGTAAGTTCTTATAAATGGACTTTGAGTTGACAAGTCAGGCTGATGCAGCAGTGTTCAATTTTTTGCTCTATTGAGCTGGATCAGTTATACCAGCAGAAACCAATGCAGCCTTCCTGGTAGATGTTTTCCTGATCTGTCAATAAAACCTGCTTCCAGCATGATTCTTGCTGCACAGTGTTTGCTTTTTAAGCTGAAAACCACTAACCATCTGACAGCAGTGGCTTGTTCTTGCCTTGCAGAGGAGAAAGGTACCAGTCCACAGGACTACAGATACTACCTAAGAATGTGGGCCAAGGAAAAAGAGTCCAAGAAAGAAACCATTAAAGATCTCCCCAAAATGAGCCAGGTAAGAAGTATATGTGAAGGTTTCCAGTTAGATGTCTGACAGCTTAGTGGGGAATTCAGCAGTAAGTGCAGCCATTTTGCCAGCATACTCAGTCCTCGCCTGTAGACTGCACTGCTCTTGTGGGTGGGTGAGCTTTAGAAGCCTCTAATTCCAGGCATTTGTGTTGAATTCCTCAGTGGACCTGGTCAAACTGGTTTATTTACACTGATAAAATGTGTTTGGTTCTCTCTGCCTCCCAGACTCATTTCTCCTCTAAGAACTGCAATCTGTATTTCCCTCCAGAGCAGTGTGTTTCAAATATGCCAGCAGTCATATAAATTTGGTTGGCTCTTTTGGTTTTGTATTGCCTCAAGCCACAACTGCCTGGTGGAGACGGAAGAATGTGGTTACAGGAAAGAGTCTGATGACTGGTGTGATCTCCTCTGTGTCTAATTTCCTTTATGGGTGCTATTTATACCAGTTTGGAAATGCTTAGAAGCTGACCACAAAAGAGTAGCAGGACAGAAGTAAAATGTTAGATATTCTCAGATGTGAATATGTTAGTATTCTAAAAAACCCCCACTGCTGTAAAATTGTTAGCCGTGTCTCAAGTGGTCCACTAAGGCAGAGAGAGAAGATTTTGTCTGTATTGGACTGTTATGAATTAGTACAGTAAGTTGCCAGTTACTGGGGGGGCAGGGGGGGCAGACAAACAAGGAGTTGGTCAACATGGTGCCTGTTGCTTCATCTCAAGCAGCAGCTGAGCAATGCTCTTAGTCATGAGTTTAGTTTTAGGTAGTCCTGTGAGGAGCAGAGCGTTGGACTTGATGATCCTTGTGGGTCACTTCCAACTTGAGATATTCTATGATCTGCCACCTTTTTTACTTTTTCAGCCTGATCTTTTTAGTCTTTGTCTTTTAAAGGAGCAATTCATAGAGTTATGCAAGACCCTTTACAACATGTTCAGTGAGGACCCGGTGGAGCAGGAGCTGTACCATGCAATTGCCACTGTAGCCAGTCTGCTTCTGCGAATTGGGGAGGTTGGAAAAAAGTTCTCCAACAGACCCGTGAAGAAGTCTGAGGACTGCAAAGCAAACAATAGCCAAGATCCTGTGAGTGAGGAGGAATCACCAGCATCTGAGCAGAGTCAGAATTCAGCAGTGGAGCAGCAACCCCAAGCTGATCATGAGGAAAAAAACTGCGAAGATGCACAGCCTGAACATACACAGCAGGAGAACCAAACTCTAGGAGATGGGTCAGGAGAAGGACAAGGCTCTCCTTTACAGCTGCTATCCGACGATGAAACCAAAGATGATATGTCCATGTCTTCCTACTCCATGGTCAGCACAGGCTCCTTGCAGTGCGAAGACATTGCAGATGACACGGTCCTGGTTGGTTGTGAAGGCAGTAGTTCAGCTGCCAGGTATGGTAGTACCATTGACACTGACTGGTCTATCTCCTTTGAGCAGATCTTAGCTTCCATGCTGACAGAAACATCCCTTGTAAACTACTTTGAGAAGAAAGTCAACATTCTGCAAAAGATCAAAGAACAGAAGAAGGTAGAGAGGCAGTTCAGTTCATCCAGTGACTATGAACTCTCCTCTGTGTCAGGGTGAACTCAAGAAAGCAGGAATTGTCTTTGGGAGATAAACCAGAGAGATAACGTGGCAGATGGCAGGATGGTTTGGTATTCTCTGTTTGGGGTTGTTAGGTTTTTTCCATTTAATGAGAGACCAGTAACTACACAATTAAAATAGATTCCAGTCGATAAGGGGCTTCTGACAGTGACTTGTGTAGGTGCTTCTTTGGCTACTCTGGCTGACAGAATTAGATTTAAATTCTTGAGAGCCATTAGAACTTAATAGCCCCTCATATATAGAATTACCACCATAAATTATGCATGTCTGCCTTTTGATATCTTTTATTTTAATGAAGTTTTATTTCAGACAGTAACTGCTCCTTGCCTGCCCTCATTTGCTGTAGGTTCCTGGGTAACTTGCACAGCAGATGCAGCCTGGCTTGAAACGGTGTCCAGCTCTGGCTGCCAGCCCGAGAGCTAATGCAGTGTAGTCTAGTGCTATAGGACCTGACCTATAAATAGTCTTGTAAGTTCTTCAGCGCTGTTCTGTGGCTCGGCAGCTATAACGCAGATGTGTCCCACTGCCCCCTGCACCCTGAGATATAAACACAGGCATTTCTCAGGTCTGCAGGTTTCTTTCAGATGTGATTTAGCATTTTCATAGTGTGCGATCACTTTCTTTCTCTTTCAGCATTCAGGAGTTCTCAGACAAACCTGGTTTTCTAGCATTTGCTTTTCTCATTCTTTGGAAGCCACTGGTTTTAGTTTGTCTGGGAAGCCACAAGCTCCTTAACTTCAGTGCAGAAGTAATAGTAAGTCAATCAATGGGCTCATGACAGTTGTAATGAGGGAATAAATTCCTAAATTAGAAGTTGGTGAGTCAGTGTTACTGGGAAGCGGCACACTGATCTGCTGGACTCCCTGCCAGTACAGAAAACATTCACTGTTTCTTGACGATTCTCCATTTTTACTAGCTGGTGATGGGTCCAGTTTTCAGGAGGACCCTCAAGAATACTCTGATTGGTCAGCTCCCACAAATGCTTGGGGCATGAAGATGTGCAGGAGTCTTGTGTCACCTGCAGCTGCTCAGTGTGTCCTTTCTGAACATCTGTATGGAGTCCAGTGATGGACATGCTCTTAGAAACTACTACACGTTGAAGGGCATTTATACCTAAAGAGGAGGAATTCAAAGCAGCGTGGCCCTCTGCCATCAGCCCCCTACGGGGAACCTCAATAGACAGATCTCACTACAG
The DNA here is from genome assembly GCA_025345505.1 of Todiramphus chloris collaris. NCBI lineage: Eukaryota > Metazoa > Chordata > Aves > Coraciiformes > Alcedinidae > Todiramphus > Todiramphus chloris. The sequence goes on from JANVCC010000040.1 coordinate 7,317,432, forward strand.
TTAGAGACAAAATAACTGGGGCACTTGAGTGACTGCTCTTTTAAAATCAGTTCAGATCAGAAGAAACTAAGAGTTTGCCTCCTGGCAGCAGGGCACATGCTCTGAGGAGGGAGAATTAACGCTGTTCTACAGATAAATTCATCTCAGTACACAGGCGTCTGCCTTCCCGGGCTGGGGCGCTGAGCTGTGCTGAAGGCAAGGGGTGTGCTGCAGCTTTGGGCTGGCGCTGGGATGGGAAGGACACGGGCAGTTGGTTGTTCCCATTTAACACTACTTGGTGTGCTACTCAGTGTTAATTCCTCTGTGTGACATTCTCTGTATGTGTGCACAGCTGGTACATCATTCTTATTCCTCTGCCTCCTCTGTCCTTTAGCACCGGAGAGCAGCCATTAGTAAAACTGCTTTTACTAATTATTCAGTAATTTATTGTAATTTTTTTAAAGTACAGATAATACATGTGATTTTACACTGTCTGTCTGTCTTACCTGTCATGTACTCAATAAATGAACCAGAATCCTGTAGGCTACTCTGCCTTTTATTTCTGCGATCTTATGGAATATTGCTTGGTCTTTGTCCATGATGGTTATCTGACAGAGCAGACTCCTGTGACTGGAGGCTAACATTTTTTTTTCCTGCTCTTTATTTTTTTTCTTCTTTTTTTTTTTTT
>JANVCC010000040.1:7318198-7334441 GCA_025345505.1 Todiramphus chloris collaris
AAAAAAAAAAAAAAAAAAAAAAAAAAAAAAAAAAAAAAAATGTCTTTTTTTTTTTTTTTTTTCCTTTTCGGTCCCCCCCCCCTTTTTTTTTCTATTCCCAATTTTTATTCTGTGTCAGTCCCTCTTGTATTGCAGAGTGCCGCAGGTTCAGGTGTGCGCAGACCCGACCGTTGGTTTCGTCGGTGCGCACAGACGTTTGTGCCGCTGGCGCACCCGGCTCCCTTGCGTTACCGGGCCGTTGAAGCCCCGCCCCTGCCGCCTCAGCTCCGCCCGGCTGCGGGCGCCTGGCGCCCGGCGGTTGGTTTTGTTTGCGGTTTCTCAAGGGAGGACGGGCGGCTGCCGTCGAACACCCGCCAGCCGCGGCCCGTCTGCGGCGCGTCTCGGTCTCGGTCAGCGCGGGCCGTGCCGCTCGCGAGCGGGGCTCGGCGGGAGCGGAGCGGGGGGCTCGCTGGGGGCGCCCGGTCACGCGGCCGGAAGGCGCGCGCGCTGCCATGGCGGCGGCGGGCGGCGGGGTGGCGGCGCCGTTCTGGGTGCTGCGGTGCTGCTGCTGCCGCCTCTTCCAGGTGCAGCGGGTGAGTGCGGGCCGGGCCGGGCCGGGCCGGGGAGCGGGCTGCGGGCCGGGACTGACCCCCTGTGCGCCCTCCTAGGCCAAGCGGAGCGGGAAGTGGAGCTGCAGCGCGTGCGGCCAGCGGCAGGCGGTGCTGAAGGTGAGCGCTGGGCCCGGGCGAGGCCTGCGCGGTGCGGTGGGGGTGCGGTTGGCCCTCCCCAGGGCTCAGCCCTATCTGGTCACTTCACTTCGGCATTGCTGGAGTGGAGCCTCGCTTTGTGCCGTTTCCTTCTGGCTGCTCCTCAAGCCTTGGGGTTTGTTTCTGTGTTTTGTTTTTCAGATTTATGGCCAAGGGTCTGGCCTGGACTGTAGGCACCATGTCCAGAAATTAAACTTGCTGCAGGGCGAGGCAGAGGAAGCACTTGGTTGGACATTTCGGTATAGTGTCTCATCTTCATCTGTTTGTTTCTTTTGATGTGCTACACTTGATGCATGTCTTCACACAGTGGGTGCCCATTACTTCATTTGAGCTCACAGAAGGCTTGGTGTCCTGTTGTAAAGCCAGGACACGTGCCAGTTTTGTTGTCACTTTGTGGGAGCAAGCTGTGTTTAGTGTCCTGGCATGTCACTTTGACAAGATGTTTTTTCAGATTGAGTTTAGTTGATCAAAAGTGTGTGCTGGCCAGGCCTTTACCCATTAAAATATATGCAATAGGGTCGGTTTGTTTTTCAAATTGTTCTTATTTACTGTTTGATAAGCAGACTGTGGATATGTCCATCTTACAGACTGACACTCAGTGCAAAGGTGCATTCTTAGGGGGAAAACATCCTCCTCTCTAAGCTGTTGCTACCTGACTGTTGGCATTCAGGGTTTTCACACTGTGAATCTGTTGAGTAATCACTGCTGCTGTTGATGAAAGGCTTGTTTAGTGCAATCATTTGAGCATAATTCCTGCTGGCTGGAAAATCTGCATAGCACTTTCCTGTTTATTTCATTCCTGAATTTGTTTACAAGTTGCCTAATCTTGAACTGGTCCAGCTTCCTTTTTACTCAAGGTTATTTTCAGAAATCTGTCAAAGCTAGTTAGATAACTTGTGTATGTGCAATGCTTCAGGGTTAAGCTTTGGGAAGAAAACTCATTGTTTGTTCACTTTTTGATAAAGGGTTGCTATTTCTATTCTCAAAACATTGTGAAATTCAAAACATTGTGAAATAACTTCCCTTTTTCCACAGTTGTTTGGAATATAATGAGTGCATTTAAGCTGTTGCCTTGGATGTGCTGTTATATCCCTAGTTATGATCAATTAGAATTTATGATTTCATGATTAGTGACTTTAGATCAAACTTTCTACTCTTATTTTTATAGAAAGATGGAGGGCTACCCTCTAACTAGATTTTTTTTTTTCCCCCCCAAGTATTTTGGCAATATATCTTGAAAATCCCTTATTTTACCTTTTGTTTTTCTATAGATCCCTTTTTTTTTTTTTGACATGCTGCCTACCCACTGTTCCTATCCATGCTTTCTATCCAATCCCCTGTGCTGTGGTAGATGGTTTGAAAATGATAACTCCCCAGACAAGAATGTTCTAGAAATTCTAGTTGAAACCTCTGTTTTAGGTGTGTGGAAGACTCTGTAAATGACAGCAAATATATAGCAGCCCAGCATGAAAACAGTTCAGTCCATCAGGTAAGATACCAGCCTGGGGTAAATACCAACCCGTATGGACTGAGGTGAACCAAAGTGAAATCAGTGATCCCTTTATATGGGTTCAGGCAGCTGAAATACCACGTGTGGTCTGCAGCAGGGCCTGAGCAGGATGTATGTACAGAAATGATACATATGGGTATACAGAAATTCTGCTCCACTGTGATACTGACCCTGGGAACAAGATACAGTCCTAATGTGTCCTACACTGACTTGTGATTTGAGGCATTCAGCACATACATAACAATGCCAAAAAGGAGAAGCCTGTATTTTGCTGTTTTCAGTAACTCTCTGATATTGCAGGGTAGGGCAGAAGTCAGTCGCTGGAGTAAATATCTGGACAAGGACAGTGAAGATCAGGACGATGGGGAGGACGAGGCAGTTACAGAAAGACAACAATTCTGTTCCCAGAGAAAGAATACTGTGGAACATAAAAGGTACAGAAAGGATTTTTTTTTTTTTTTTTTTTTTTTTAATTCCTGCCCCTGAGTGGTGATTTGGAGGTGTGCAAGGTACCTCATCTCGGATAGATGAACAAAGTACAGATTGCAACGTATGACCTGAGCTGAGCAGGGATTTGTTGGTAAAACTTCTCTTACTGCTAGAGCCATGCATTTTACAAATGTTTCTGGTGATTTGTGACAAGAAAATTCACAGTGGAGCTAATCTGTCTTCTTTGCATGGTTTTCTTGGACAGGGAACACCAGAAGAGATTCCTCTCCAGTGATGTTCAGAACTCTGAAGAAGAAAATGGAGTTTTCCAGCTTGCCTACCAAGCCAAAAAAGTTAAAACCGCTGAGGTATTTTAGTTGTAGAAAATGCTTCCTGCCAGTCAATCAAGGCAGTGTTCTCCTGACCTCTTTTGTGTCATCATAATTTTGAATTTTTATGACTCTTCTTCTGCTCTTCTGTTTGAATGAGTGGGGAAGAAAATTGTGTTGGGAGTTTCTCTCTGAAAGGTTTGTCAGCTGTAGGTGATGTCACTGTGTGCCAGCTGGGACAGATTTCCTCCATTGGCACAGCTGCAGCCTGTGCTGTGGTACCTGATCACTGAGGTTACTGTGATCACCTGCAGTGCCAGGGGAGTTGGCCTCACCCTCCACAGCCCAGAGTTCCTAGGCCCACCCAGCATGTCAGCCTCAGGGGGCTGGGGAGAAGTTGGGTGCCTTTGAAGGACCCAAGTGCTCTTTATTTGCCTGTTTCTGTGCAGCTTGGCTACGTACACTGTATTTGTAACCACGCTGTCTTTCTTCTTACAGTGGAAGAAATGTTTAGTGCCTTACCCAGGAGATGCCGTTTCTGGAGACACTGTGGTTCCCGCTGTCCATGAGTCTGTGGTGCCCGAGGACAATACACAAACCCCAGCTGTGTGTACCAAACCCTCCAAGTGGGAAAAATTTCTCTCATGTTCTGACAAGTGTAGTGAAAATCCTGCCAGGGCCCCAGAGTCACCAGAGGAGGGCAGTGGAAGGTTGGGGCTACACAGCACCACTGCAGCTGCTACCGGTATGGCCAGTAGGTGCTCAGAATGGTTGGGAAGAAATCTATCTCCAGGTAGAGGTTTTCAATTTAAGAAGTGTGGTGCTAGCCCTGAGCAGCTTGCCTCGAAACTGCCTGTCACCCTGGTGCCCCACCCCAGCTGCTCAGCTGAGGAAGAGCCAATCGATAAGGGCAGAGTCTGGTGCCACAGAGACCACTGCAGGAAGGTGCTGTTTGGACAGCACAAGGAGGGCAAACACCCTTGTTAACTGTAACCCTAGGCCAAAGCCTAGCAACAGTTCCCATGAGCACCTTTTCTGCACAGGTGATGAGTTTGATGATGATCTCTGAGAAGTTAAGGCATGTTTGGCCTTGCTTCCATGTTTGTCTCTATAGTGTATTTGGTCTGTTAATTACTGAGGTGAGGTTTCAAACTGAAGGTGGTTTTACTCTTAAGACTTACACCTGGGAACTATTAAAGCTGTTTACTTGCTTCATGGCTGTGTTTGGGGGAAGTGTATGAGGGTGAAAGGAGATTGTTGCCATAGGCAAGGACTAAGGTTACACAGCATTGTTTAGCAACCTCATCAGCTAGAAATAAGACTGGAAGTAGGTCAGCTTGCAGGGAGGAAAGCTCCCAGGCTTTAAGGACTCCTGGCCAGTACAATTCTGAGTAACTCCTCCTTACCTCTTTGTTTAGATCTCCCATAGCAACCTTTTCTTCCATTGAATTCTTTTCACAAGTGTAGCCCTAAGAGTACACCAAGATACATGCAAAAAGGCAGGCCTATGGCCCTGGGCTGCCTGCTGTGCACAGGGAGCTGCTGGGACAAAAATCATACACTTTTAGCCCAGTCCCTCCCCTCCAAGGTAAGTTACAGTAAACTAAGTAATACCACTGTGATACTTAAACACTCAGACTCACAGGAAGTAGTATTTATTTTTCCTTTGTTCTACAAGCACTTAGGAACATGAGACAGAAACCCTTAGGAGGAAGAAAGATGGAACCACTGAGTTGTACTGTGTTGTCTGCTTTCAGTTAGAAGGAAAGTGCTTTTCATTAGACTACTACAAGTGAGGTGGCTGCTTGGAATACTGGATCGCATCTAGAGCCGCCCCAATGTCACAATTCTTTGTCTGCAGCAGTCGAGTGAGCCATCCACCTTCATCAGAGAAGCCCATAGAAAGCATCTGGGACAGAGATTCAATGAGGCGAGGGTCTGCTTCTGGTAAGGGAAGAACAGTTGAAGTCTCACATAATTGGCAAACCAGCCAAGGCTCAAATACCACACAGTAGGTAGGTGGCACTAATCCTAGTAAATCTAGCATAGCTGAGTAAATGCTCACAGACACATCCTCCTTTTTCTCCAAGGGTGCTTGAGATATAAAGACATGCAAACAGCTGAGAAAACTGCAGTCAGACTCAACTGGCCTTGTTGTAGGGCTCTGCTGTTGATCTTAGCTAAGTGCCCTTGTATATACTGTTAGTGGCTCCCACCAGAGAAACACTGTCCTAAAGCCCTGGGATGTACTGGTCTGCATCCTGCATTACAAGGCTCTCTTGCCAAGTACATAGCAAGGACATGCTGTAGCATACTACCCCTTTTCATATTGTCTAAACAGCATATTAGTCTAAACCCAGAAGCCTTGTTAAAACTTAGCTGCCCACACTCAAGAGAAGACCCCACTGTCTCAATACAGTGCAAGACCTGCCATACCTGCTAACAAATTTATGGGCAAGTTTAGCTGTAATGTACATGACCTTGGTCTCCACCACCTCCAAAAGCAGGTCTGCTTAGGTCAGGAAAGCTGGAAGTTCCTAAATGAAAATTACTCTCAGCTCTGTAACCTGCACACATACCTGGTGGGAGATGTGGGTAGAGTGCAGCTTCTCGCAGTCCTGTAGGTCCTGGCTGGGGAGGGTCTTGAGAAGCATCCAGAGAGTTGGGACCCTCTGTCTCTGGCATTTGCAGAGACTGCAGTTCACCTGTGGAAGGATCCACTTCTTTGGAAGATAAGTGGGTCCAGTCCTCTTCACCCCCTGACGAACTGCTGGACTCACTGTGTTCCTAGAAATGGAAAGAAAAAAGGTCCAGGTGCTGCAGTGCTTTCCAGAGAGGATGGGTGCATGCTCCCATCTGCCATTAATGTAAACAGTAACATCCACAAGAAGACCCACCACCTTTGTATAAACCTGCAAAGCTAAGGTGCTGTATGTATCACTTCATCTGCTGACACCTAAACAGTCAATCCCTCCAAGCATGCAAAATTACTATCGCTTTTAGTAAAGCCTCAGAAAGCATTATTAAATTAGTATCATAGTTCTTGTACCTGGGACTGGAAGCTGCCATCTTCCATTTGTGTGGGCACAGGATCTATCACCATGTCTTGTATCTGCTCTGCAACACCATTTACTTCTGTAGCAGAATCTGTGTTATTCCAGTCTGGTTTGGTCTGAATGTTCTGGTTAAGAGTACTGCTGCTTGACTCAGTGGTGGTTGTCTTCTCTTGACTAGGGGGAGTCACTTTGCTTCTCTGTCCTCCATGTTCCACATCAATATCAACTTCGATACCTACAAGTGCAGTTGAGATTGAGGATGTCTTACAAAGGTTTTTCCAAAGCACAATCCTAAATGAATATGGATCAGTCCTGGTCTAAATACCATAAGGTTTTCGCAAGCCTACAGTTTGCCATGTAGGAATTAAAATGCAAAGCATTCTTTAAACAAATAATAGAGGCAGCAGTCAGTCATCTTTCTCCAGATAAGACAAGCCATACATTTAGAGGGTCAGGGCAGAAATCTATGTTCACATAAGCCAGGCAGAATCTTGAGTCACCACTGACTTAAAATTAGTGTTACAGCAGTGACGAGTTAGTTACATCTTTCCTCATTTCCTCACAAAGGAGGGCTCTGAAAAGGTATGAGTAGGCATTCTAAGCCTAGGTATTATTAGTACCAGGAGTCAATCAAACCTTTGAGGCTTAGTAGCATGAGGTACTTCTGGTACTGGTCACAACAGCTCACTGCTGCTCCTGTTAAAAGGACCTTTAAGCCGGTCTTGGGGATTGGGATAAACTGTAAATCACTTACCCAGGGGGCTCAGAAAAGCTGCAACACTCTCCCCAACATTCTTTAAGAAGGTGACATTGGGGTCCTGAGGCTGGCTGTTAGTAGAAGCTTCTAGAAAAACAATTTCTGTTAACACACACAGAAGCTCAGAGGGAAAGAGCACCTGCAGAGTGTATCCCCATGAGATCTCGGTGCTCATTTCCCATCACTCAGACTGCACAACAAAGACAGTCTAGAGACAAAAAAACTAACTCTGAGCTACCTCTGAACAGAAAAACAGTGGCATTAGCATTGTTAAGCCTCATTAGCCATGCTGAAAGGCAGATCTGGAGTAGTGACATGTTTAACCTAACAGCTCAGCTTGGTTCAATTCCAGATATTCTCTCTGCATCCTCATTGATTGCATGGGCCCAAGCATGCCTTAAAATAATCCCACTCTGCTGAAAGGTGCTAATTATTTCAAGCAAGCCAGATTAGTTCCCATGTCTGTTTTTCCACCCAGATTCTACCCTGTGCTGCAGAACCTCAGCTCATCTGCTTCCACTGCCACCTCATTTACCAGGGCCTCTCCTCTTACCTTCCGCAGCAGGTGGACTGGAGCCTGCAGCACTGGCTTGGGCTTGTTCTGAGTTATGGCATGGAGCTGCAGGGCCAGGATATCCCCAGCAGTGCATCCATGGGAAAGGTGGAACACCATGCCGCATTTTACGGAGCCAGCGTCCTCGGGGAAGCCACTGTAAGGTGTAATGTTCATGTGAGTAGAATCACAGAATACCAGGTTGGAAGGGACCTCAAGGATCATCTAGTCCAACCTTTCAACGCTGTTCACACAGCCAGATTCTGAGTAGCTCAGACTCATGACAAATTTGATAGATAACCCCTTCATTAGTTGACCTTTGGAGATTCTGCTCACCTCAAATGGATTTAGCAGCGGGCTTTGAAACATCACCATGTTGTGCTCCTTGTGGATGCCTTTGCCCTCACAGGCACTGCAGAGGTCATAGTCTGGACAGACGGTGCACTTGAACCTGGCACCCACCACTGGTCCTTCACAGCCATCACAGATCACATTGGGGTGCACCATGTCACGGGGGGGCTCCTGGCTGCATTGCGAGCGGTGTTCCCGCCTGCACTCCTTTTTCTCTATTAAGGAAAGGAAAAAACAAACGACGTTGCTATTTAAAGGCTGGAAATCAGGCAGAGAAGGAAACACATACAGACCTCGTCAGAGTAGTATTGACTTACTAGGTTGGTTTATTTTTATACTGGCTGCCAAACACAAGCTGAGGACATGTAAGAGAACTTACGCATGAAGGGGCTTCACAAAGATACCTGCTCCTCAAACTGAGCATGCCTTATCCTTAACAGTCTCTTAGCGTGTTTATTTTGGATTAGTGCTGCACTAGCCCATTTGCGTTCTCATCCTACCTTCCTGAGCACTGCAAGAACAAAATGTTTATGAATAGAGGGAGTGAGGAAGAAATGCCAGGAGGCGTAACAGATGAGAACGGGGACAACAGCCGCTGGCTCATGTGACTCATTAGACAGACTGCAGATAAAGCTTTGCAGGTATCTACATGAACAAAAGGTACGAAGGAGCAACTATGCGTTAAGATTAAGTCAGAATTAAGGATTCCTAACACATTGTTTTGAATATTAAAGATGCCAGTGCCAGGCTAGTGTTTCCAGGGAGCCAGTGTGACAACAGTGGCTCGCAGTGGGTCAGCTGAGATGACAGTGCTAGGAGGAAACTTGTCATCTGTTTACCCACCTCAGCAGGGAGAATTCGTGTTCTGCCACACCACCCTACCCTTTATTTACCCTCCCCACTGAAGGGTGCAGCTTACACCGGGCCCTTGAGAACAAGGACAAAGGCCAGAGCTGGCTTCTCCCACTCCGAGGCCTGTCAGCGCACGGGGGGGCTGCGTGGCGTTACCTTTGACATAAACACGGAAGATGCCATCCTGCACGTAAGGCATCGCCATCTCCAGCTCCTCGTCGGTGGAAAAAGCAATCAGGTCCCCGTCTTCATCTAGAGAAGACGGAGCAGAGGATTAGGTGCCCGGTCCGGTGTCTCGAACAGTGCTCCCCCGCGGCGAGGAGGCCGGGGGCAGCCTCGTGCCCCCAGGGCAGCGATGGCCGGGCCTGACCCGGTGCGGGGGCGGCTCGGCCCGCGGAGAACCTCCCTCCCTCCCTCCGCAGCGACCCCGCTCACCCTTGTAGTGCATGCGGAAGGCGGGCGGTGTCCCGGCCCGCAGCAGCCCCTGGAAGAGCTCGGCGACGCGGTCGTGGATGGCCTGGTAGCGGGCAGGTGGCGGCAGCGAGAAGCGGCGGATCTCGCGGGCCGCCTCCTCCTTGCCCAGTAGATAGGCTTTCACCGTCAGCGCCGCCATGGCTGTGGCGCAGCAGGAATTGCTGTCGGGGGCCGGCCGGGCTGGAAGGACGGAGAGCGGGAGCGGGCGGGCAAAGCTGCGGGCCCTGCGCCGCCGCCTTATAGCGCCGCCATCGCCCCGCCCCGCGCGGCGGCTCCGCGAACGCCCCGCGCCCAGGCCCCGCCCCGCCCCGCGCAGGCCCCGCCCCGCGCCTCGGCTCGGCTCGGGTGTCCCGGGTGGCACGGCCCGCGGGCCGTCTCCGGTCCGTGCTCCGTCCCCTCCGGTTTCCCCTCTCTCCGGCACATTTCCTGCCCGCAGAAGAGCCCGTGCGTGTTTGCAGCTGCCCCCGTGCGCTCTCTGCCCTGCTCGCCCACGCTCTGCACCCGCACTGGCGTCTCCAAAGGGCGGGCGGGACAGCTCCGGGGGCAGAGGGCTTCGGGGGCACTGCGCTCTGCGGGTCTCATAAGCACCAGGGGTGCCTGGGCAGCGGAGAGTAAGTGCAGCATTGGTGCCTCCTGGGTGCCTGTGTGACATCCAGACCCACGGTGGGGAAGCAGTACCGCAGGTCTGCTGCGCTTCATGGGGTAGCCCCTGGCTGAACTGGTCCCATCACTGCCTGGCAGCAGCCACCAGCACCAACTGGGCCGTGTGCTAACACAGCACTCAGCCATCCCAGTCTCCTCTGCATCAGGTCAAGCAAGGCCAGCCTGGCCAGGTGTCCGAGTGGGGAGCTGTGTGCCTTCCCTGCCCGTGCCAGGGTGGCAATACCCATCAGACGGGTTTGCGTGCTCATCGCGGCAGGGATACATAACTACGCAGCTCATGCTCTTCCCTGAACCCAGTGTTTCGGAAGGTGGGGCTAAAAATAAAGAGACCAGTATAAACACAACTGACATTAAGGAGCATGTTCTGGGGGCTTTCCAAGTTGGTCGGTAGCGGTATTTTTTCACAGATCAGATACAGCTGACAGGCTTCTTAATCTGGCCATAGGAGAGTCCAGCTGGCAGGCACACCGTCTGTGCATCCAAGTGTAATTAAATAAAGATGGATCAATGATTATTAGGTTCCTTGTTGATGTTAATTTCCTCTCACCCAAGGGCCTGACCACTTGGACTCTTTGTGACATATTTCTTGGTTAAAGATAATAAAAACTTAGGAGAAATTGTGTCATGATTTACCATCTTCTGCAATCAAGAGAAGGATAAGTTTTAATTTCCATGATGGGGAGGTAGTTCATCTCTTGACATGCATGTTAAACACTTGACCTTCCCCATAGGTACATTTTTGGCACACGTGGCAGTTTTGAAATCACATTTTTCTGGAAAACAGTATTTACAGCAGAAAGGGTTGCCCTTTGTAACTTAAAAAGTTTTCTAGAAATTTCTGTTTTGAGGTATGACATGGCAAGTATTGATGAGTTAAAGTTTAAACATAAGCAGATTCAGGTTTAAGTGTGAATGATGCTGTGCAGGGAATGATTCATCAGCTTTTGCAGCACAAGATACCAAAAGATTTCGTCATACTGCACTCACCTTCCCTTTTGCCTCTTTGCTGCATGTATCCTTATTTTTGAAAATGTCAGTGAAATTCACTGACTTTACATCATTGGATTATTTTTTTCTCCATAAAATCGGAATTGGGGCCAGTGGTAGCAGGGCACACAGTGCAGGACACTCTGCCGACATTGAATCTGCCTCGCCAAGCAGCACCTCCAGCATGTCCATCTTGTGTGCTTGGTCTGAGGACCCTGATGGCCAGTTTTGGTCTCATTTATAGTGACAAATACTTGGTCTTTTGGGACCCAGCCTTGGCACATTCATTCCATAGGTACCAAGTGGCTGCTGTCCCAGACGGCACCAATTTCTTTTTCCTCTGTCCATTGCTGCCTGGGTGGTTGAGGCACAGTGGATTGTCTCCAAGTTGCCAGGTCTTCTCAACCTTCTTATGTCTCCAGATTAATTAATGCATTTATATTTATCAGGTGATGCACCAAATTAAAACCAGAAATCTACGTTTTCCTCTGTGTGAACTTTAATCCAGTTGGCAAATATGGAAGGGGCCAAAAGCCAGAGGGATTTTCCCTTCTCCTGGAGGGATGTGCTGAGTCATGCTCTGCTTTCTCTTCATGACATCATGCACTTTTACAAAACATAAGGAAAACAAGGCTTTCACCAGCCTGCTGCTAGCTTACCTCACCCATCACGGGACAGGGATGACTCAGTATGTTGTCTCCTCCTCCTCCTCCTCGAGGTCGGGGATTTCCTTCCAGTGAACCCTTCTCTGGCTCAGACCTCACTCTCCCAGCTTTTCCTATTGCTCCCAGCTCTGGGATGTGCCTCTGGGTGGTTTCTCAGCCCCCTGAAGAAACCAAGTGAGAAGCTCTGCTGTATTCCCACATATATTCCTGGGGGGTCTGGCTTTGGCATTGTCTGCATGAAGCACTGGCTGCATGGATGTTTTCTTAAGTTTCTTTAGGAATCCCATAGCATCACAGCAGCCCCTGCCCAAGAAAGGGGTTTGTCAGCCCTAGCTGATGAGCATCCAGCTTGACAGATGGATGTAGCAAAGGAACAGCAAAGGGGAGGAGGAAAAAAAAAGCTGTTTGAGTTTAAAATCTCAAAGTTACAGAGGAAAGGCTCAAAAAGGAGCAATTAGCATCCCTGCTCTGCTTTCTCTCTACACCCACTTTCTGCTGGGAAGTGTTTAAAAATATTTGTTGAGATTCTTGCTCTGAGGGCACAATCACCAGAAATACGCCTTATGTCCAAACTTTTCATGTTTGCAGTAAAGTCTTGGCAGGATGAAGTGGGTAAATGGGGTAAGTGGGATTTTTGCAGTAAAGTTCTGGCTGATTTTCCAGAGGAAATCCTTCCCCAAATCATCACTCCAGCCTGAGGCCCCCATCACTGCCCTGGCTCTCCTGGTGAGGAGGGGAAGGTTTGGCCCCCGCGCACACCCAGCATTGGCAGGATGGTGTATGGTGATGATGGTGCAGAGTCACAGCAGGCAAGAGCCCACCAGGCTGGACCGGGTGCCCTGGTCCACACACTGCCAGGGTGCCACACACTCCTTCCAGAGGCTTCTGGAGAGGTGCGGGATCCTCTGGCCACGGCGGGTCAGATGCTGGTGACTCAGCCTGATCCCGTGATGGCTTGCTTCCCTCCTCCTCCTCCAGCAAAGTGGAAAATGTGTTTTGCTGCCTCCGAAGCAGAAACCTTCCTTCCACAACAGCACAGGCGGAAGTGAAAGCTGAGTGGTTTTTTTGGTGTCTTATGTTTGAGCTTGAGTTTTCCTGAAGGTTAACGCTGCCACATCAGGTGGTTACACCGGCTCATTGCTCACTGCTGGAACGTAAAACCTTTAAGGGCAGAAAACTCTGGGACAGTTTTTTCATTGAAGCAGAGAAACAGATAAGGAAAACGGGTGGAAAGCAGGCACAAAGTACATGCATGCTATGGATGTTGGGCAAATATCCTTATGGATTTTGTGTTCCTGAAGGTAAGAAGGAACTTACTGCAACCTTTGAGAACCTGACTTCTAGCTTTTGCCCTGAATTAAAGTATGAACATGTCAACACATCAAAGATAAGCACCCTGTTGTGATCTTCATCTCTCATGGCTAAGGAGTGTTTGGAAACACTTGGACTGCAGTAAAACAAGACCCAGTGATGTTTGAACACAGCAACCTATAAAACACATAGAAAATTAAGTTACTTTGGTTTATAACAAGAACAACAAGTGCTCTTTCCTTAATGCAGCCCAGGAAGGACTGAGCCTGACCTGATCACAGATGGGCCAAACTTTAGAGCCAGGCTCTTTAGAGAGCTTGATAAAATCAGCTATAAATCTGGATTACATTTTCTATCTAGACCTAATAAATGTTTTCTCTTTCTAATTGTTGTAATGGCCTCAGGACCTGTGGGTTGCTGTCAGAGTGCTTTTCATGTAAGGTTCTAATTTCTGCAGCGTGCTCAGGATTGCCAACATCAACCATTCAAAGATTGTGAGAGCACCTCAAAAAATATCTTTGCTTGGTTTGTTTGCTGCTGAGGTTTTGAGTCTCTGTGGGTCATACTTTAAGCTTTGATCTGAAAAAGGACCAAGGCTTGAAACCTGATTGCTAAAAATAGAATAAAAGTCAGAACTGGGATAAGGGGGAGGGACTTCATGAATAAAATGGAACTTTTCAGGTCTGATGGAAAAATCTCAAGTGCTGTCAGTTTTGCTTAGTCCCTCATATTTTCTGAGAGCCCAAGGTTTTTGTCATGAGAGGGTGGTAAAAAGCTCATTCCTTTCTTCTTTTATGAAGACAAAATGTAACAGCAGAAAATAGATTAAGCTTTATCCTTGGGAAAGAGTCTAATTAATTGTCTTGGAGAAATTATTAATGTTGCTCTGTTCTCTTCCCCTGCAGACACACAACATACCCCGAGTGGTAGGAGCATTTCGCACATCTGAAAATAAACAGACAACTTATGATGCACAAAACCATGTCATGTAATTTCTCTAAATTCTTCAATGGCAGCAGGATTTCACAGTCCTTCCCCACAATCAGCTCTTACTTGTCTGCTGTGTCTGGAGGGGTTTTTGCCATTAAGCCTCTCTTGGCTCCTGGGTTTAACACATGAGCTGGGTGGGACAGAACAGCTGAGGCTTACTCTCTAATGGTGAAAACACTGTTTCTGGTGTGGTTGAGGCTTTATCTTCAGCAGAGGAGTGTGATGGGTGGGTGTGCTGGGCTGGGGAAGGGGCTGGTTTCAGTGGAGCCAATCAAGTGCTTAAGGGCTGGACTGCTCTGAGACACGGGGCCCGCTGCTGGCTCATCTTCTGCAGGTAACAGTTGCTTGGGCAATACCTTGCAAAATCCAGACGAGGAAGCACGGATCCAGCCTCCCTCGGGCATCATCAGTATTCCTACAGTGCTGTTCAGAGCATCTCCTGCTCAGGGATGTGGCTGCTGTGAGCGCTAGGCTGTGCTGGGGCCCCGCAGCTCCTCCCTGGCTCCTGGCAGCGAAGGCAGAACTTTTCGATGCGGACCAACGGGCTCCCTCTGCCGATCCCCTTCCCGGATCCTCTCACCACCGGCAGAAGCCATTTCAAGACTCGAAAAACGTAGTTTATTTTATAAACTAGAGAAGAATCTGAGGATGCAGGTAGACAAGGCCATCTCCTGCAGAAATGGGCGATCTGTGCTTTTCCTCATGCGCGTGTATGGCTTTCAATGAGGCACACGCATCACCCAGGGCACCTCGGGGCAGCCCCTGACCCAGCCAAGCTCCCTTCACCCAGCCAAGCTCCCTTCACCCATCGCCTTTCCAACAGGAAACGGAGTGGCGGCCTGAGGACCCGTTTGCCAGATTTCCCTGTTTTGGAAGGATTCCTGTACCGGCTGAAGTGCTGCCCCGAGGAGATATGCCCACAGAGCCCAGATGGCAGTCCTTCCCTGCCTGCTGCTCAGGACAGCTCCAGGCTGTGGTAGAGCATCGCCCAGCACCCGCATCATGGCTCCTGCCTCTGGCACAGGTGTGCACTGTGCTTTATGTTACTCTCTAATTGATCCAAACATGTCAAACAACAGACTTTGATTGCTGGAAGGCAGTCCTGCAATATTTACATGTCTGAGAAATATTTACTCATTAAATGAGCCCTGGGGAATGGAAGATGACAACTTTCACCAGAGGAATTTTGTATCTCCGTACAGGGCACAAGAGCTGCTGCCTCCCATTTGACATCATGAACAACTGCAGAAGCAAATTCAGGTGATGGAGACATGTAAACTCAGCATTTTGAACCCGACCTTGCTGCACAGCTCCTTCTGGTCCATAATGAAATAAAGCCAGATCTATTAACAGAAAAAAAAACACAAGCAAAATAATTTCTAAATCTGATTTCTTCTGTCTTCATCCTGGCAAACAGCTTGAGGCTGTAACCCTGAATGCCAGGTTCTCTGGAAGAGCGATGACGTCCTTCTAGGCAACAGCTGCCATTTGCAATGTTCATCTGGCATCGATTTTCTCTCAATAAACATTAGATGCTGTTTCCTTAACAGAGATGAAATGCTTCTGGGGAAATGGCATTGAATACACACTGTGTGGCTATGGGGGCTGCCCCCCCCCATCCTGCACCCCCTGGCCCCCAAGCTGCACACACCCCTGCATGTGGAGCCACGGGACACCCCTGAGCACAGAGGCTGAGCACACACCTCTGCCCATAGGCACTAGTGTGCATACCGGGTCTTGGGAGCCATTTCTGCACAGCCTGGTACATGGAGAGGTAAATACAGGGGTCTGCACCACCACCCCAGCACCCCTGCCCCATGCACATCCCCATGCCCAGGGACACGTCCTCCCCCATGCACATATACAGGTGCATGTGCACACATCCACACGGACATACGGACCCAGGTGCATGTGCACACATCCACACGGACATACGGACCCAGGCACACACATGGACCCGCACAGACATATGGACCCACAGAGAGAGACGTATGGTCCCAGGCACGTGTACATGCGCACACACACACACATGCATAGCCCCACACAGGCACTCAGGAGAACCATACTTGTCTTTGCATGGCCATATGCGTGCATGTATCTGTGTAAGTCGAGTGCATAGGGATGTAACCCATGAGCACGCATCTGTGTGCTTGTGTACACAGACACACACATACACGCACACAGTTGGACACACACACACACACACACTTTGTCACAAACACACATTCCTATACGCACATGCATCTCTATACACACACTCCTACACACACATATAGACACCCCTACACACACATGCACACACGCACCCCGTGACACACAGACACACATGCACACACCCACATACACACCTGTATACACACCCCTGCTATATGCACACACAAACACCCCCACACACACCTCCCCTACACACACACCCATACACACACGTGCAAACACCCCTACACACACACGTGCATGTACATCCCTACAGTCCTCCCGTGTATTAGACGGACACATACACACGCTCCTCCCCTACACACACGTACAGACACACAGACACACACATGTACACAGACACACACATGTACACA
>JANVCC010000040.1:7334841-7535056 GCA_025345505.1 Todiramphus chloris collaris
CCCGGCGCGGGCGCTGCGTGCGGGCGGGCGGTTCGCCCCCCTACGCTCCGCTTCGTTCCGCGCTCGCCGGGGCCCCCGGGGCCGCCGAGGCCGCGCCGCGCCCGGGTCATGCGGCCGCCCCAGCCGGCGAGGCGGCGATGAGGCTCCGCAGCGGCACGGCGCTCACGCTGCTGCTCGGCTGCCTCTGCGCCCTGCTCTCGCTCTCCTGGTACGGCGCCTTCGGCGGGCACAAAGGTAAGGGGGCTCGGCAGCCTCCCTCGGGGGAGCGCGGGGCCCGGCAGCCGCCCCGCCGCCGGGGCTTGAGGCGGGAGGGGCTCCGGGAGCCGGGCCCGGCCGGACCCCGAAGGTCCGGTGGGATCCGGAGCCGGGGGGATCCAGACCGGCAGGATCCTGCTGGAACCTCAGGGATCCAGACCCGGCGGGATCCTGCGTGGGATCCTGCACCCCCCAGCCCCCGCGGGACCGTGGCCTGTAGGACCCCCGGTGCGGGCGTGCCCGTGCCCAGCAGCGCGGGAGGTGCCAGAGCCGCAGGTCCCTGCTCGCCCCGGGGCGCCCACGAAGGGTCGGGGGGCTTCGGGGTGACGGACGGGCTGGCGCCCGGGCCGGGGTGCGTCGGGCTTCGCTTCGGTGATGCGCTTCTTTGCACCTCGGCGTTCATGGCGAGAACCTTCGTGGGCGGGGGGGGGCACATAGGTTAGATCCTCGTGGGGAGGTGATGATGCTAGCAACTGGGGGAAGCCCTGTGATGCTGGGGGGTCTCTGAGCAAGCTGGAAGTGAGGGGAGATCCAAGAAGCCCTGTCCTACCCATGCCATACGTGGCTTCTGTGGCTCGGTTCCGAGTCCAGTAACTTCAGTGCATGTGGCACTTAAATATTGGTGCTGACTCTGCCCCGAGTAGGTGGCTGCAAAGCTGGGGTCCGGGACCCTGTCACATTGGGTGGGGAGAACCAACCCCTGCAGGTTTCGCAGAGATACTTGCCGTTGGTTTTTGACAACGTAATAGTTACTTTTCCCCATCCTGTCGCTTGCTAAAGCAGCACCCTGGATTTATCCTGACCTGAAGGACAGTTCTGATACTTGCTTCTGAATTGTGTATCTGTCTCATTATACGGGTGCACATCCCCACTGGTCACTCAACTCCTCCAGTTCCTGCAGTTTTAGAGGTCATTAAAGGTAGACATTCCAGCCCTTGACCCTCTCTTTCCACTCACCCTATAAGTGAGTGCTCACCTCCCTGCTACAGGTGAGAAGCAGCTTTTGCAGAGCGCCAGATGTGGTGATGGCTTTGCAGTCCCGTGGCACACCACACACAGTCCCAAGGTGCAGCTTGCACATGGTACAAAGCCAGCATCAGGGCTGAGGCCTCTGGGGACAGAAGTGGTTATTTTGACTCCAACAGGCACGATGACACGAGCCTGTGTAGGTGCCCGTCCAGCCCAGCCCTTTCCCTGGCATCAGGGCAGGAGCGCCTGGGATGTGCCATCTTCTCCTGGCAGCTGCAGGAGTCTGACAGGCGGCAGCTTGGGCTCCCCTGCCTTGTTCATCAGCTGAAGGGCTCTCTTGTCGCACTGATAATGTGGTTTAAATCCCACCGGAGCTGCCTTCCCACAGAGGTCTGGGTGATGGGTGTTTGTAACATAGGGTACCACTGGTGGATCGGTTAGCTCCTGCTGGTGAGAATGTTTCACTGGACAGTGTGTGCACACCCAGGTGGTGTTGTACGCACTTTCAGCCAGACACGCTAGACCGTAGTAAGTTGTGCAGGGGCAGAGGAGTGCTCGGAGAGCTGCTTGCTTGTGGTTACTGCTGAGCAGCTGCTTTACTTGTAGCTCCCTCCCAAAAATGAAGTGAAACCAGCATGTGGTGCTGCCTGGACTCTGACCAATCACTCCTGATTTCTGAAGCAGGGTGGCCAGCCCCACTAGGTAGGCTATGCCATCTGGACTGTGTTGTCCTTTGACTCACTTTTTTTTTTTTTTATCAAGTAGCTTTTCCCCAGTGCTCATTAAAGTGCCAAAATAATAACCTTGGGTAACACTGTGCCAGTCCTTCTTGGTAGGATGGTCCCTGGGATACATGTTTTCCTCTGACAGCAACAGATTGTAGCTTGCAAACAGCAATCACTACAATAGGTCACAAACAATGTGGGTCAGGCTGTGTCAGCATAGCAGGTTTCCGGCTATTATGGTCATTTACGTATCAGACTGTTACTCGGTACAGAGCTGGAGAAGACCTTGAGAGGTCATTCAGTCCATCCCCTGGCCCTACGCAGGATTGGTGGTAACTAACCCCTTCCTGGCAGTTGTTTATTGTAGTCATTCTTAAAAACCTCCAATGACAGGGATGCATAAGTTCCCTGGACAATCTATTTGACATTTGACAGCCCTGCCATTGGATATTTCTTATGATCTAAACAGAAATGTCTTTTCCTTCAGTTTGGTTTCATATTTGCTTTTCTTTTTCCATTTATTGGGCATAGGCAGAAAAAGTTCCTTCCCTCTTTCCCCCCCTCTTTTCCCCCCTCTCTTCCCCCCTCTCCCTTCCCCCCCTCTTTCCCCCCCCTTCCCCTCTTTCCCCCTCCTCTTTCCCCTCTTTCCCCCTTTCCTTTCCTCCCTTCCATCCTTTTTTTGCAGGAGCCTGTCAGGTATTTGGAAGCTGCTACCGTGTCTTCCCTTGGTCCCTGCTAATACAGATTAAACCATGTTGGTTCCTTTGATCATTTTTTTTAGGTCATGTATTCTTGGTCTGCAGTTGTTCTTGTTACTCTCTTCTGGACCATCATCCTTTGTAAAGAGCAACATTTAACCTGCGATACAGGACAGAAATTGCTGCCTTATTTTTACTCAGAAGAATAACTCATGTCTCTTACATAGAATGATCCTGTTTATACATCCCAGCATGTTTGCTGTTTACTTTTGCCACAGCTGGCTTGTGTTATTAATTTTTTTTTAATCTCATCAACCCATTCTTCTCTAGAACTTTTCCTGGTTTTCTTTTCTCATCTTGTATTTGCCTGGTTAATTATTCTTAAGAAATCACATGACTTCACGCTTGTCCTTGTTGAACTGTGTCCTTCTTTTTTCCAGACTGATTCTTCTAAAGTGTGAGAATTGTTTTCAATTCTGATCTTGTCCTCCCGCGGGCTTGCAGTCCCTCTCAGTGTGGTGTAGCCTTCAAAGGCAATCTGCATTTTTTTCTCTGCCATTGGCCAAGTCATGGATGAAAACACTGAGCAGTATCAGATGTAGGATGAGTTCTCCTGGAAGCCTCTTCAGGAAGGTCCTCCCATTCTGTGCTCAAAAAGCAATGACCAGTTCACTGGTGATCTTCCCAGCAGGGGTGCACCCACCTTCAGGTGGCTCATCCAGTGCCTGCATCCCTAACTGTGTTATGGGGATGTACCTTGAGGCATTATCAGAGGTCTCTCTGAAAGTTTTGGTTTTCCTCCTCTTCCTGCAAGTCCTGATAAGCTGGTGCAGAAAGAAATATGATCGATTTGATGTGATTTCTTCTTGATAAACAGAGGTTTGCTTTTGCTCAAGTCCTCATCTTCTAAGTACTTCCGCTAATTTAAGATGATTATTCCATAATTTCCTGTATCCTCTTTATCCTCATCCCTTTATTTTTCAAAGACAGGCTTCACGTTTGCCAGCCCTCTGTAACATCAGCCATCCCCTGTGAGTAGCTGGAGACAATTCCCAGTGATCCTGAGCTCTGTGTACCATTGCATGCTGGGGAAGGCCGGCAAGGTGTCCGTGTTGCCTCTGGTGGGGAATAAAATAATATTAAAACACCTGTAAAGCATCACAGAGCCTGCTTGTTTTCCTGCTCTGTGTTGTGAGGACAAAACAATTAGTTGAAATAAAATAAACCAGGTTGAACCAGATCTAGAGCTGCTTTTCTGTGACCGATGCAGGGTTTGTTTACCCACTCACGGTGTTTTGCTGTGCTGTGGTTATTAGTAATGTTTTGACCTCATGGCCTGCAAAAACAGATGCTGCCTCTTTCCAATTATAAATGAGGTTTGAAATAGTCTGCTGGAGTAGGAAGAGAAGGGCAGCATCAAATAGCACAACCAGTCACCCAGGCAGCTGATGTCCAGCATCATGGGGAGGTTCGGAGGTGGACCACATGCTGTGCATCATGGTGGTAGGTGTTTTGGCCAAAGTTTAATATTCTCTCTTTGCTGATTTTAGGTTTAGGTACTTTATAACTTTCAAAAACCTACAGATGCCTTGGAGGACCTGCTGTCCTGAGGTGGACCTGCAGGGTGTAACTGTGGAGGGTGACATGCAGTCAGAGGATCAGGCCTTTGGGAAGGCATGGGCAGGCTCAGGCAGTAGTGTGCCTGATGTGGGGATTCCAGGGGGTGTTTTACTGAAGGCTCAGTAAACCCAAAAACTTTAGATACATCACAGGTGCAGATGGGACAAAGGTGAACATGTAACCTCTCTGCAATTAAATTGTGGTTTTTTTCTTTCTCACAATGAAAGCTGTTCATCCATAATGTTTGTTCTCATCTTGACTGACAAACAGCCACATACTGTCTTTCCAGCCTTTCTCTTTGTCTCTTGCAGCCTACATCAGTGCCATAAATTCCCCAGAATATTTAATTTTTAAGTGTTTAGGTGTTGGGGTTTTTTTATTGAATAAGAAGTTCTAAACCTTGTATGAACCTTTTAGTAGACTCTTGACATGCTGCCCCTTGGGAATGCTGCATTTTGAGGTTGGGATTGCAGCTCCAGCATCTGACTGCATAGCTCAGGGTGGGCTCTGTACAGGCTTCCCCTGGCAGGATTTTTCCCCCTCAAATTTTAATGATTTATATTTACCCAGTGACAGCCAGCTCCAGTTTCTTGCTGTAAAACCACAACTGCGGGCACCTCTGTACCTGTAGATTTGCCTGCAGCATGGGGTTACTCTTTGCATAGTGGCTTCACACCCCTAAGATTGGTTTTGATTGTGCAGTATTTTGGCTGCTCATCCAGTAGGAACCCTTCTTCCCATGGGTGTTGTGAAAGTGCTTCAGAATAGATGGGCACAGCTCCTTGAAGGACTTGCTGCTTGCATCCCAGGCGGGTATCTTGGCACAGGTCTGAGTGCAGGGTCTCTCCCTTGACTTGCAAATGTTCTGGGGAGCAGGATGCTGGGGCATTGGTGATCATGGGGCACCGTCTGTAGTATGGATGTTGCTCTGGTGCCTATTGCAGCGGGGCAAGCTCAGGTAGCATCTTTGTAAAGAAATATCACTTGTTCAGTGCCGCATCCAGTGGGATGCTCCACTCGCTCGGGGTTTCCTTTGTGAGAAGCAGACTTTGTCCCAGAGGGAAGTTCCTCTGAGCATGTTTACAGTCTTCTTATGTAATGCATAAAAGCCATGACCAGTAATCCTCTCCAGAAGCAGTGGAGTCAAAGCTTGTGATAATGCTAAATACGAGCTGTATCTTGGAGCATGTGGAGGTTCCCGCTGCTTTTTCATTTCTATTATCTGCACCACTTTCAATTCCAAGTTTTTGTAGTTTCTTTGAGGGCTTGGGCACAGGCTGCAGCTGGACCGGTGCAAGTGAAAGCTCTGCTCTGAGCTGGGCTCGTTTCACTGCAACCTTTGTAAGCTTTTACCAGGAGGAGAGACACCGGCAGCAGACCCAGAGCCAGTGTGTGCTTCTGGTGGAGCTGCAGGCAGGGACCTGTTTCAAGAACTGTAGAGTTTCGTGGTCTGTTATCAAAATGCATGGTGAATAAAACTACGTGCAGGAGCATTTCTGAGAGCCTTTCCTTGGCCTGTGTAATCTCAGCAGATGTTGTGTGGAATTGGTGTCTGGAATGCAGCAGCATCTGTAAAATTATCCTGCATGTGGTTTGACCAAATTCATCCCTAGTGTGAGGGACACCGTGCAATCTGTTGATGCGCATTTATCAAAATAAATCTTTTAATTGTCTGGAGTCTCCTGTATTTTGTTGGTTTTATCAGGTCTTTAATCTGGTCTCTTGCCTGGTACTGCACGTGAGCTTGTTCATGTCCCGTTGCTGCTCCAGTGGAAGAGCCGCAGTTGTGTGATGGGATTGAAGTTACTGGAAGTGGAGACTTGATTCAGGTCCCTGCCATGCCATATCCCTCCCAGTCCTGAGAAAGTCAGTTGGCTGGTTTCATGCCTCAGTTCCCATCTGTTCTCTAGGGACAGTGACATCTCTTGTCACAGGGCTTTGGAGGACACAGCTGTGCTTCTGTGACAGCAGGGACTGTGTCAGTGCGTAGGAGAGGAGCAGGCAGAGCAGGTTAACACAGACACGATTACATTGAGTACTTCTCTTTGTTTACATCTGTTATGGAACAAACCCCTTTCTCATTTGTGATTCCCTTTGATTCATCTAAACCAAATCATTGATTTGTGCTTATATCCTGAATGTTCATTGATTATTCACTTAGTGTTTAACGTAGAACACATCTATAGCTGGCTAGTTTAAGTGAAGCTTCTAGACATCTCTAGAAAGCTTTGAAGCCTGCTAAGTGATGGAGGAATTGCTTCAGCAATAAATTGGGCAAGGCTGCTAGCAGGCTACTGCAGGTAGGCTTGGGTAAGCCATGATCCTCCCTCTTCACAAAACCCAAACCAGTTACAAAAGTACTAATTTCTCAGTTCATGGTGTAAAGAAACATGAACAAATGTCCATCCTGGGGTGCCTGGATCAGCATGGGCATTCTCAGGCACCTGGCACTATGCAGGAAACTTTTGCCGAGGTGGAGCTGAGCCACCTGCCTAAAAGTATTTGGAGATGAAGCTTTATGTTCCACATGAAGGCCTTCCATATTGTTATTGTACCAATTCTAATGCTGATGTTTTGGTTTTCACAAGACAAAGACCAAGAGATCAGTGTGGCTCGGTTGAAGAGGGCTGCCTTGGCAGCAGAAGTCACTGGTCAAATTAAAGGATTATGGAAACTATTAAAATAAATGGAGGACTTTGGTAGGGGTTGTTAGGAGGCGAGGCTTTTTGAGGAATGCTGATCAAGTGTCCGTGGAACAGTTTCCTAATCTGGGAAGAGGACTGTTGTCTTTGATGGAGGGAAATGCAGTTTTCTGCCTTTTTTATTTAAATTCAAGGGTAGGGGGCTTTTTATTCAGTGATGCCCTTCTAGCGTTTGCTTTTAAGCTCACATGAGGGTTCTTTTGCAAACCAAAAAAATCTGGGAGGGGCAGATTTCTGCTTTAAAGCATCTCTTTCTTTGTTAATTGTGGCACTGGCCGCTTGTCCTTCTGTTTTTGTCCTGATGTCAAGTCACATTTGAGTCTCCACAATCCGTGCATTAGCATGGACACGTCTCTCTCTCTGTAACTCCATCTTCCCTTCTGCCTGCCCCTGCCTTGGAGTGATTCCCCTAAAATTTAAATATTCCTGTCGTCCTGCACAATGTACAGGATAAATACTTATGTGTTCTGAAGTGACTAGACACGTTTGTGCAAGATATTTTCATTTCTGTTCATATTAAAGTGGACAGCAGTAACATTAAAATGTAAATTGTTAGGCTTTAAAGAAGCTTCTGTGCAAAAATTAATCTCCACCTGTCTTCTATTTTCATTACGAGTTTTGTTGAGTTGCAGTGTCCATTTATTTGTGACTATAATTGCAACAGTGGTGGTTTAGAACTTGTTGATCGTGGGATGGATGCTGAACTGTGGGAAGAGCACAGCGTTGGCTTTTGTCAGCGCTGCTACCTGGTCCACACCTACTCCTCAATGTGTTTTTAGACCATCCTAAACACATTTTCAAGACTGCCTTGGAGCACATAGGTTTTTCTTCTCTCCCTGTGATGATGAGAGCTTTCTGTAAGTACAATTTACCTGGAAACCCTTTTTTGTCACTCACTACTTGTACATTCACTGCAATAAATCCTCTACGTATTGTCACTGCTCCAAGGAATTTCATGTCTTAGATAGGCATGTGGCACCAAAATGTTGTGTAGCCTTCAGGAGCCCTTGTAAATAATCAAAGAAACACTTCCGATACTGAGATAATGAGCTACTTAAGATGTGTGTAATAGCACCGCATGCTTGTATACCCTGTTCTAGTGACAGCGGAGCAGCAACAATGACTCTGCCACTACCAAGAATTTCATACAGAAGAAGCTGGAGAAGTTTTCTAAGTGAGAACTAAATTGCTGTATTCCTCCCCAACAGCCAGGTGCTGAGGGGAGCCAAGCTGCTGTGCAGTGTCCCCATGCTGAATGCGGGCAGCAAGAACAATGCCTGACCATGTGGGTTGCCTGGTGGGTGGATGGACCTCGGAGGTGTTGGACTCTCTTAAGAGTCAACCATTGCCACAGACAAGTACCTGTCAAATGAATTATTCACTTAATGCTGGCGAAAGCAGTGTGGTCTCCCCTCCCTCCTCTCTGCACCCACACTGTGATCTTTTGCTTTTATTTGATCTCGCCTTTCACATTTTAGCTATTCCTTTTTGTGCCATCTCTCATAGAGCTCTCTCTGGACCTGGCTTTGATATCTTTTCTCTTTGTCTTCCATTTCCCTCAGTTTCCTCCCTTTCTTCTTACTTTGATGTTGAAGAAAATGACCAGGATGGAAGTCTTCCCACACATCTCCCCCTCTCTTAATCCTATCCAGTTCAAGTTATCCCACCATTTGAGGAATTTTACCAGGTGCTACCTGATAGTGCAGCTTCATTAACTCCCAAGCAACGGGAGGGTAGAAGCTGGTAAAGTTTGGGCTGCCTGGGAAGGAGGTGGTGATGGTCCTTGCACTGAGTGCCAGGGGTTGCTTCAGGTTCCTCCAGGTCCCGTGAGTGATGGTGAGGCAGGGCACAAACCCTCCCAATTCCAGTCCGGGGACTTGCCATGGGGATACTTGTGAGGGCAGCTGGCACGGTGAGAGCTCATCCTCACAGATGGGGCTTAAACTAAACAGGGCAAAGCAAGTGTCATGTTTAAAAGCAGATTAATTTTTTTACTTTGAGGAGTGAGAGGTATTTAGAAAAAAAAAAATGGAAATGCATATTCTGAGCACAAACTTGGTCATTTGATGGCTCAGGTTCTCTGCTTTGTCGTGCCAGGGTATCTGCATGAAACATGTGTTTTCCCTGCACTAAAGAGCTGACCTGGGTGGGGATGGTAAGTACCCAGAATGGTGGATGAGCATAATTAGGACATGGATTGTGGGTTGGCTCTGTATAGATCCGCTTGTGTTCCGTTAATGTCTGGTTCCACCCTGTCTGTCTGTTTTATTAGATTAATTTATTACTTTCTGAAAGTGCCTCTCCAGTGAGCTAAAATATCTATTTACTGGAACTATTTGGTTACTATGAAAAAGTGTATTTGGCTTGTGTTTGGCAAATATTAACTACTTTCTTTGGTTTCTTTTGCAACTTAATTGTCTATTTATCTTGGGTATTGATTGCTAAAGGCCTTGGTAATTATTTGCTGATTTTGGAAAGAATAATTTTAAAGGCTCAGATTACTTTTGTAACATTAATCATTACCTTCGTGTGCTCGCCTCAAAGGATGGGATCTCTGATGGCTCCAGCTGCAGTGTGGATATTTACTGTCTGAAACTATGCCGCCCTCTTAGAATAACAAAATCATTACTGGTGTTTTGTTCCTGGAACTAAGCAGATATTTGCAGAGATGCAAACCTGGCAGGGGCAGTTAGCTCCCAAATTTGCTGTTCCTATTGGTGGAAGGAGTGGCCAGTTTCTGGAGTCGAATAAAGAGATGATTTTATTTACTCTCTGTGGTTTCACTCTTTCCAAATTAATTTCATGCCGTGGTGGTTTGGACTCCAGTGCAGGGTTGGTGGGGCAGTGGGCTGCCCCTCGCCAGCAGCGGCATGGAAGCGATGCGGCTCTGCTCTGTGGGAGAGCAGCGATACCCCGAGAGGGTGTTACGCTGGCAAGCAAACGCGGTGCCATACAGTGGCACATCTTGCTTTGGGGGAAGGTGAGAAATTGGAAAGTCTCTGCTGGGAGCTGAGTAATTGGCACCTGCTATTATTGTGTCCCTCCTCCCTCTTTTAATAACTTGTTTATAAAGATAACTCTCCTCCAGATCTCATTACAGAGCTGTAAAGCACGCTCCGTTAAAAAATACATGCGTTCCTATTCATGTCAGGCCTGAATGCACACCTCCTTGGGCGCCTGTCAGGAGGAGGGGTACCCGTTGTGTTGTCCAGGCATCTTTACTCACTGCTGGGCAGATTCGCGGATGCCCGCGGGGAGACGAGCTGTGTCCTCGCCGTACCTGGAAGAAGATGTAATTCTTCCATTAATACAAAACCTGGCAGGAGGTTAGAGTGTCTGGGAGGGGAATTTTGTCTTCCTGTTGTTTTAGGCCTTGAAGCAAGGGATTGTGTTGGCTGTTTGAATGACGTTGGCTTTATCTCCATCAGAGCTTGCATAGTGACATATACTACTAGAGAGCACGAAACACAACATTTAGCATATGCCCCTGGGATCTCTAGTGCAGTGAATCCCAGTTTGCTCTTGCATCAAGTGATTTGTTTAGTTGGTTTTAACATTTTCATCCTTGTTCTCTTATTAGTGGATCGTGGTGCAGAAGGAATCCGGGAGCATTTTTGGCTCCTGTTTTGGGTAGTTTGATGACTAAGTCTCACTGAGCTTTGTCTCTGTTCAGGTGCAGTCGTGCATCTCCTGCAGGGGATGTGGTGGGAAGAGCATCTCCTCCTCCTCTCAAACGCACATGTGGGGAAGAAAGAGGAGGAAAGGCCAGAATCATGTCCGTGACAATTGTTCTCTGATTCTTTTCATCGCCTTATAGAATGAAAATGATAAAAGGACCCTCAGAAAAGAGGGCATTGCAGCAAGGCTAGCAGGGACGTAATCTCTTTTCTTCATACTGAGGTATAAAGATAATTCCAGTTGGGATTGAAACAGCGGATGGCAAATAATTCTTGAACAATCCGCTTATGGTGTTCCAGGATGCGAATGAAAACCACTAATGGGATAAAGAAGGATCTAGATAATTATCTTGGCTGCATTAAATCCTGTCTTTTCAGGAGCGTACTCTTGTGTGGACACTAATTTCATGTGTATGAAATGCTAAAGCTGACTAGACATTTTCAGAAGTTAGCTGATTCCAAAATAGCACTCATCGCTTGGTGATAATCTGTCTTTTATCTACCTGGTTGGTCCTAATAAATCTGATTTCTGGTCTCTGCTCTCCTGTTTCCTTTTTTAACCTGGAGCAAGTTAAAGCTGCGACACACATTCTCTCCGGGGCGGATCTGAAACCTCCTTCATCCTTTGCTTCTTTCGTTTGGTCCGCTGTTCTGGGAGACTTCCTGGGGTTTTTTTTTTCCCCTTTTACAGCTGGTAATGCTGTTGTTTTAATTTTGACAGAAGAGCTGCTTGCAATATTAAGGTATGCAAGATATTTTTTTAATTTGATCTATTTTCCCCCCAGCAAGAGCTCTGCCTTGCAGCACGGGGGACAGCACTGTGCTCCAAAACAAATCCAGTTGTACAGGCAGTTAATGAGGCTCTTGTTGTAGGTTCTTTGCTGCCTTTGTGTTTGAACCTAATGGTTCAAACAAAATGCCCCATGGGTGAAGTGGAGGATGGCAGGAAGAGAAAGGGACAGTTTTGTATTGACACTTGGATGGGGTCAGATCAGTTAACAGCATTCAAAGATCTGCATTACAGGATCTCTGTTCTTTACAACCCCGTGGTGAGAGGCAGTTGGCTGTTGGAGGTGTGGGTGACAGGAACACACTTCTAAGAAGCGGCTGGTCCTTCGTTGTCCCCCATTAGCTGCAGGCAGCTGCATTTCCCAGCTGTCAGAGCATCCTTTTCTCTCTGGCCTCATGCTAAGCAAACTGAGGCATGCCTGAACCAGCTGCAGCATCTTCGGTGAGCCAGGCTGTGTCCCACAACAGAACCAGGTCTGGGGACTTCATCTGAGATGGCTGCCCATGATGGCTGCCTCCAGCTAGAAGAGGAGGATGAGCAGTTGGCATCATCCCTTTGCACGCTGGAGGACGAATGCTATGCAGAAATGTCTTTGTCAGGAAAAGACGCCATCATTCACTGCGTGGAGAGGCACCAAATGTAGTTTCTCAGCAGCAGACCCTCTCAAATCACAAGGTTTCCACCTATTCTTGCTGGCATGGCACTACAGTTAAGGTTCAGATATCTTTTGGAAGTACAGAAGGGCTTTCGTGCTTTTAATGAGAAGTCAAACAAGAAATGCTGTCCTGTCCAAGGTGGGCTTGGGTTTCCGATCTCCTTCACATGGCACAGAAAGCTTACAAGACCAAGCTTGCACTGAAATCCGGGGAGCTGGTATGCCTATTTCTCCTGTGGACTGGAAGTTGCTCTTGATGACAGACTTGCTCATCACATCACCATGAGCTGTCATTTGCCTGTCCCAACTGGAGGATGTCCTTAGAGGCACATGAAGCATATGTGCCATGAAGCACACCTCCCATAGCAGGCTTGGATCTGGGACAGGAAGCCTCCAAGAGGGTCTGATATGCAATTAGACACATCCAGATAAGGCACTTGCCTATAGGGCTGTGTGTAGAGAAGAGGGTACGTGGGATCCTTGAGGCCTCTGGAAGGCTCTTTAAGAAGCAAATTCCACTTAAGAAATGTGGTCATTTTCATCTTGGTGATGTGCTACTTGAACAGCAGCTCTTAAACTGAATTGCTCAAACAGAAGAGTCTGTATCAAGGTTTCTTTGACTGCTGATCACAGTTACCAGCACTGTGGCTCTAGGAGCAGGGTTGAACTTTAACAGGGGTACCTGGCAAAAGCTTTTGCCCTAAAACTGCTAACATACTGCAAGAGGAGTCTGGTGAGGTCTGGCAGTTGACCCTAAAAAGCAATCAGTTGCTGTGTGAGGCAAGATATCCATCTTATCTTGGAGAACACCACCCCTCCTACATGCTCTTGACTTCCAGAGAGATCTTAATGAGGAGTTTTACGTGGTTCTTGATGTCACTGCATGCCCTTTGAATGAACCACTTGCTAGCAAATCTCATTACTTGCTCCTTGTTAAAGGTGCCCAGTTAGCTGAGTTGTTGATGGAAGTCTCCTTTCCTCAATGCTGTGCTGTGATGAAATGGTGGCACCTGAAGCTGTTGTGCCAAGTGTTACCTCCATAGAGCGTAATAAACTTACCTCCTGTTTGGGTGAGTTGGACCCAGAGAGAAGCAGTGTGTTTTTCTAGATGTCTGCAGAGCTCGCTGTGTGTGCATCATTAAGTCACTTGAGAAAGGCAGATATTTCACATCTCTTTGGAAATCTGTCAAGACAGTGGCAGATCACTTAGCTTGAGTGCTGTTGTCTGGGCTGTGGTTCATAACTTCTAAAATGCAGGTCAAGAAGTATTACTGTAGTAGTTAAAGGTCAGGCAAAATGATGACCTTCTAGCTGTTCATAGCAGCTGTGGGTGTCAAAGGAGGTGTTTTACTGATGGGATTGAAACTTCAAGCAATCATCTGTTGTTGCAGAGTGCTGGTTTATTATTCTTAAAGCCTTCTAACCAAAGGTGGTCATTTCTGCAGCTATCTCTAATGGTGACCCCACGGTGCTCAGAAGCCCCAGATGGGAACAGAATCCTCTCTGGTGTACCCTGAATATGCTAGGTGCACAGGGAAGCTTTCCATATAGCTTCACCATGAAAGGCTGGGCTAGGAGAAGTGGGTCCATGTAGGTGAGGCAGAATTGGCCATTGGCCATCCATACGTACTCATCAGCACCACTTGGTGACCGAGACTGCTGCAGTGCCAGGGATGAGCGTGGTGGGCATTTGCAGCAGAACTTACAGATTCAGGAGAGAGGAGGAAAGGGGAATATGTTGGCAAGAGGGGGCTCATACATGGATCAAATTCAGATTTCCAAACAGTGCATAAAAGGCCGAGAGCTTCTTTTACCCTCTGGTGTGTGGCGTAGCTCAGCGCACGGGTGAGATGGTGTGGACTTATTTGTACGTGAACCCTTGTTTAGTCTGGCTGCCAGGCAAAGTTCTTATCCCTTCCCCTGCCTCCAGCTTCCTCTGAATGGCCCTCTTTCCCTCTGCTCTGCCTACATTTCTTGCTGTGATATCAATTATTTATAGTATTTCTTCTCCCCGTAAACTGCTCCGCTGCGTGTGCGCTGTTTAAGCAGCTGTTGCCTCCCCAGCCCCTTGCACTGCCAGGTGAAGAGACGATCCCTGCGCATACAACCCAATAAGAGCAGTTCAGGGCTTTTCAGTGTGGGCACCTATATGAATGTAAAATTGCAATTGAATCTTCTCTTACGGAAGGCTTTGATTGCAGTTGGTGAAATAACGATCTGCTTATTAATGTAGAGGAACAGGAGGAAGCTGCCAAGGGTAAAAAGGGGAGAGGAAGAAGAGTTCTGCAGAGGAGCATGTACCCCTTTTAGGTTAAGCTTAAGCAGCCTGAAACAAGAGGTGTATTCTCCTCTCCGTTGCATTAGTGTGCACCCGGAAGAACCTCCTTAAAATAATTTAATTTATTTTTGACACAGGATGGTGTCACCAAAAGGGAGTCCTGGATGACAGGGAATTGCAGGCTTTCCAGGCTGGTCTGAATTCAGAGCCTGGGCTGGGAGGGGCAAGTTTAGCTGTTCAATTTAGTACTCCCTCGTTTTTACCTCTGCAGTATTAAGCTTGGTGAATAAGCAAAAAGTGCTTAAATGCCTTTCTTCACCGATGCCGTGTTCAAACTGAATTAACTCTCACCAAAAGGAAGCCTGCGTTACAGGAAACATCTGCCATGGTCCGAATTGTGTTTGAGGTCGGAATTAAAATGTGTGTAAGTGTTCAGTGGTGAGCAATGAATACACAAATCCTGCTCCTTGCCAGCAGTTGTTTTGCGAGACATGATTTGTACGCTTCCCTTGTACCTGTGCGGTTACACGAATCTGTTATTGCAATATGAGCCAGCACAACGCGTCTCAGGAAATAATGATTATAAGGTGAAGTCACTTCCTAGAATGTCAAATTATTTCAAGCTAACGTTTGTTTGTTTCTTTGTCTTCCACAAAGGGTGTTTCTGGAGTGCACTAGTAATTGATGTGAGGATGTAATTGTATTCACGGTGCATCTGTGTCAGGGAGCAATATTTATGTGCAACTGCCGCTCCATGAAATATTTGTTCCCTTCTTGGCTCCTCCATCCAATGAGTTGACGTAAGCTCTCAGGGAAAGTACGAACGGTTTTCAGAGCTGTTGTAGATGTAGTCATTACAGATTTTTTGATTGTGTAACTGAAAAGAGCTTTTGAAAAGATTGAACAAGTCTCAAGCAGAGACTGACCAAGGAGAGACTGGTGCTTTGCTGTGTTTGATGAGCTTGGAGCCTGCTGAATTCAGAAAACTAAAGCTCCCGTTTTGTGGAGTAATGTCTGAGAGCTGGGTCTCTTGCGTTATACCTGAGTGCCTAGACTTCATTCTGGCTTCCTTTTGGTGAAAACTGTTCGAGTTTTAAAAGAATTGATCAAGTTCCTTAATTTGTGTCCTGTCTTTCATCAGGAATTGCAGAGATAATTGCAAAATAAAATGAGGAGCAACCGACAAAACTGAATAAGGCAGAAGTTTGAGCAGGACTCGGTGGTGTGTGTTAATGCTGTATTTCGGGTGCGTGGTGGCAAACGTTGGTATCACATGTGTTTCAGAGGTTAGTTACGTGGTAGTGCCAAATTCCTGATGGATTCATGGACGTTTTGACAGCTCCTGAGGCCCCAGAGTCGCAGGGTGAGGGTCATGGAACCAGACTCCTAGTTGTGGAAGGGGCTTGATGAAAAGCAAAGTCCTCTGCAAAGTCAGCTGAGTGTCATTCAGACCATTTCACAGGCAGAAAAAGCAAGGCAGAGGAGAGGCTGCCAACTTGCAAGGAGCATAAATCCCTTTGAAAGCGCGCTCTGACCGTTGGGTTGCTCTGGGAGATCTATGTGCTTGGCTGGAAAGTGTGCACGGCTTAGGGCAGGGACCTCAAGCCTGTGGTAGCTGCTGGTAGGACAGCTGAAGAAAGCATCCACACTGCAGCATCTCACCCTGCTCAGCAATATGTTCTTCAGCAAGACTCCAGTGCTAGACAAATACATGTGTGGGGAGGCAGACAGTGCCAAAGCAGCTCCAGGAAAGCAGCAGTTGGCCATTAATTTGCTCAGAGACTGGGTGGATGGATTGATTCTGCTGCTGTGGAAATCCAGGCAGATGAGGGGCAGGAGGACAGGGGTGGAAGGTCACACCAGAGTCTGCTGTCAGTGCAGAAGAAAGAGAGAGATTTTTATGTTTTGTGGCGCCTCTTTTCCTACTTTGGAAAAAGCTTCCTTTTTATGTGCCTGTCTAAATGCTTTATAGCATGAGTGCTGTGACTCAGAAGTGGATGGTGAATTTTGACCATGTACAGCCGGTGTCTTCAAGTTCCTGAGGATTCTACTCTCAGTTTGTGATGTGTTTTTTTTGCTGCATTTAAGTGAGTAATTTTATATAACCTCTGAGTATTGGCAGGCTTACTATCACTTTCTCCCTTCCTATTTTTCTCTTCTGTTTAAGCTTGGTTTTTCTAAGGGGCTGAAGCTACGTCCTTCTTCCCAACTGATTTCAAACTCTTGGTCTTGTGCTAGCCCAACTAGGCCATGGTATGGAAATCTCAGAGGCAATCTAAAATGCTCCAGGTACTTTTGCAGGTAGCCAGGAGGGCGGAAAAGAGATCTCTAGGTAGCTCTGCTGGAGAATAGTATGAACTCCTCTGCTAGGTGTGGGTGAATCCATGCAGAAAGTGTTATCTTCATGAAGCCTCAGCAACAAGAAATGCTTTAATCAAAGTTTTTGGTTGTGTATGGGACACCCAGATGTTGGGTACCTCCCAGGGGAGGGTTGTGGTGGGGTGGCTGTGGACACCATCATTTCCTACACCTGCTCAACAGCTCAGCTGATTCCTCATGAAGTTCTGCTAAGTACAGAAAATAAAAAAGATCAAGGCTGTTTTTTTCCTTCTTTCACCTTTAGCAAGGGCTAGAAGTAACCACAGAAAGAAAATAATCAGGTTTGGGGAGGGGGTTGGTAATAGTCCATCCGTTTTGATATTCCTACCTGTGGCTACTGCTTCATTCTCTAATTTTTGTTGCTCTGACGGCTTTGTTTTTCTTCATTGCAATCAAGATAATGCAGTACAATATTGCACTAAGAATTTCAGCTATTCAATTACCTTTCAGAAGTTGACTTAATTGTCTCTTTAAGCGATAGCCCTCTATTGTGTGCAATCAGCACGACTCAAGGAGGGAGCAGGAAGAGGATAAGGACTTTGTTTCTAATCAATAAATAAAGGTCTTTGAAATAATACTGCTTGCAATTTGTATCACCGGTTAAATTACGCCGCAGATGATAGTCTGCGCGTTCCTTCCAGAGCACGGCTGGAACAGGCTAATAAGCCTTTGCTATCAGCAAGCATGTGGACTATTCTTTTTAATTTTGTGTTTACAGCAAATCCGATTCTCCTCTTGGATTCCCCTCCCCACCCCCCCCCCACCCCCTCCCCCCAAGTATTACGGAAAACACAAAACAAAACAAAACTGCTGCAGAGCCTGGCACAGATGGTTTGGGAAGGTCTTAATATGTAATGACTAATCATTTATTTTGCATCTCATGAAGTATGCAAATGAATGTGATACCTGATGATAAATAATTCAAAATGGAGATGCAAGGCAAGGGGAGACTATAGACAAAATAAATATATGGTAAACCAACTTTAAATAAAATAAACCCAAAAGCTTAAGCTCTCTTTCAAGCTACAAGCCATAGAAACAGCTGCATCTCGGTGCAGCTTTCCTCCAGTGCTTGAATCCAAGACACTGGGGGCCAACAGAATTTCTAGAGTTTGAAGCCAGGGTTTTCCCAAAGCTACAAATCTCAGGAGCTGCCACCTTTGCACAGTTCTGCAGCACCTCAGGTCTTCACTGAGCTTATTCCTGCCTTGGTTTAGGCAGCTGAAAAGCTTTGACAAGCAAAGGTTTCTTCCCCCCCCCAAGTTATAGTGGGGTAAAAGTGATTGGCTTGCTTCATTCTTGTTTTAAAGCTAAAATTACTGAGCATAATTAATAATTTAGTCCTAATTAAGAATGTTTAGGATCCAGAAAGGTCATCTTGAGATTGCAAGAGGCACAGGACTGGAAGCCAGCCTCAGTCCCCTTATACAGGTGGTGCTGCTGCTGCTGCTGCCTGGGACAGTTCCAGCTCTTGCTGCCACAGTCCCCTCCTTGAACCCATCCCCTTCCCAGCCATGGGGTAGGTGGGAACTGCAGGTGCAGAAGTGAATAGAGACACAGGTTTTGATGTTTAAGCACCGAGCACACTCTTGGGTACAGTGTGTATCTCTGCACTCCGGTTTCCAACCTCTTCTGCAGATGTAGAGAGTTCTGTTTAGTTTGGGGGTGGGGGGAATGACCAAGGGATGTTCTTTGCAAGGATTGGCTGTGTCCATCCAAGCTGGGATTTAGTTGGTTAAAGATGCTTCATCCTCTGCTTCCTGCCCCATCCTGGTAAGAGATGGATGATTGCCCTTCAGCACAGTGTTCTTACTGTGGGAGGGAAGGTGTTTGTGATCCAGATTTATAATTCTGCACCAAAGAGCAGCTTTAAGACCATTTCATGTGTCAGCTTGTAGGAGTTTTCACAATACTGTGGGGGCAGGTTTAGCTTGCCCTCTTACCAGCTAGCAATAGCGATGCTACCGTGTTGTGGTCCAGCTCAGCATTGAGCAGGTCCTTAAACTGCCAGCAGTCTTCTCCTGGCAGCCGCTGGCTGCTGTCAGGCGCCTTCATGCCCAGACACGCCGACAAGACTGTGTTTGTTAGCAGAGGGTTGGTACAGTCCTGCCTTGGTGGAGAAGTGGGACTGAATGGTCATTTTGTGATGACAGTAATTACAGCATCCGTGTAGTTTCACTGTCCAAGCGTTTTACTGATGCTCCCAAGTGCTGGGTGATTCCACATTGACTTTGCAGAGCACTGTGGCCCTGGGAAGGTGTGTGGCATCTGTTTAGAAGATGCAGTAGTTGCTGAGTTGCTAAGTCATTTGGTCTATCTTGGGTTAAGCAATATTGGGGAAGAAGGGCAAAGGAAGCAACTTTTTTTTTGTTGTAAATTTACTCTGTGTGTTTCTTTTAGTCCTGGGAGGGGCTGTTATGATAAAGTCTGATATATTTTCACATCTGCCTATGAGGAATGTAGGATTTATCTTTCAAATGAAATTTGCTTTGCTGAGCTGCCAGCAGGTTTTTTTGAGCAGCTATTTTTGTGAAATATAACCCGAGAATTTGTATTGGCTTAACGCTTAAAATGTAGCCAGGGGAAGATGGAATATTCATCTTTATTGTATTTGTTTCTCCCATAATGAGACATTACTGTCTGTCGTAAAGGAAGCAGTTCCCAAGCCCAGGGAGCATGCCCAGTTATTTTCTGCTTGCTCCATTAGCTTGTGTGCAGACCTCCCGATTTTTTATGTGCATGTGCTTTTCTACTTGTTTAATCCTGCCAACTGCTCTCTTCTGGTTGGAAATCTATTTCTATAATGCTGGGTATTACACAAATTTGTTGAAGCTCTTAATGCAGATAACAGAGGGGGCAGGGAGGGAGGTTGTTTTGCCCAATCAGGCTGTGCCAACTTTCTGCTTTCCATCAGTCACACAGAGCTTTACGCTGCAGCTCACTGAGGGCATAAAATGCACGCAGTAAAGACAAATAAAGTTTAAGGAACAACTGGAGTACTGTAAACGTTGCTTGGATTTTGATTTACAAAGTCCAAGTGCAGCACCAATTGTACAGCTTGCTGTGCCCTGTGGAAATCTGTCTTTGTATTCCTTTTTTCTGAAGAATTTCCATAACTAGTAAGCAGAGGATTGGAGCCGAGAGCCCTTCTGCAAGCAGCATTTTGGTCAGCACGGCTGTTTACTGTTACTCCGTCCAGCACGGTCACGGAAGCTGCCCGGTCACGGCAGCTTTCCTAACGAAGCGCAGCGCGGCTGCGGGCGGCACAGCTTCGCAGCCCCGGGGTTCGGGGGTTTGCTGTCTGCGTGATGCTTTGGGGACCAGAGCTGGGGCTGCTGAGAGGCGTCCTCTCTCCCTGGGCGCTGCATGTGCTGTGCAGTGTTTGTGTAGCCGTTCCCAGCAGAACTGAGCACATCCCTGCCTCTTGTACTGGTCTGGTTGTTTTAATCTGTTGAATTTATCCGTGGCACTCTGCCTGGTGGAGAGTGGTGGGAATGTTGTCAGCAGTGGCAGAGAAGGGTGCCAGGCTGCTTGGGGGTTTTTATTTTTTTCATTATTTGTAGTCAAGCCATCCAAAGTCCATCCGTGGCCCCAAGGCAAGGGCTTTAGTAGCTCTCAAGCATGTACGTAACCTTTGCTTAAGCAATGGAGTAGGCGACCTGCTCAGTGTTTAGTGTCAGTTTATACACTTCTGTTAACTTCTGACTTAACTATCCAGTTTTGTTAAAAATAAAAGGAAGTAAATCATTCTTACACACTGATAGCTACAGCACTTGGAAACTCTTCAGCTTCTTTCTCTTCTCTTTCCTGATTTCTTCCCAAGAATAGTTGCAACACTTTTCTTTTTTAGGACTTTTCCCTAATAACTACATCTGTGAAGATCTGCTGGGATGGGTTATCCCACAAGCAGGATTATGCCCTTAAATGGAAAATAAGTTGCTGCAACAGCCAAAGTTTAGGAAAAAAAAATTATTGTGGGAAAACTAAGCTGCTAAATGTATTATTCTGTGTTGTGGAGCTGCACAGTCAGGAAATGCTTGTTAGTGCAGAGAGGAAATGCTTCTGTCTTACAAATGCTTGTTGCAGTCTTTTCTGAATGGTTGTTAAAATAGGAAAACATGCCTCTAATAAAACACCAGCTAATACACCCTCTGTAAAACGGACGGGAGGCGTGAGAAAACATTCAAGGGAGATGGGGAGGCCACTCTTACTTTATGAACTCTTAATTTATTTGCTGGTTCATGCTCCCACCCTCTCCCCACCAAGCCACTGGTGATGCAGATCCTTTCCAGACTGCCTGGTTGGTTCCCCGGCCTTGCTCCCTCTCAGCCAACAACTTGGGCTAAATAATCCAATTAAGCTTTGTAGCTTATATAACTCTTTTGGCTTGAGGCAGCAGCTGGACTGACGGGGATACAAAACACATCTGGAAATAGTGTACTAAACATAATACCGCGGCCGGAGCCAAAATGATCTGGAGAAATTTGCTCATACGCACAAGCTGTCCTTTGAACAGCAAGATGTGTGCGTACAGCCTCCCTGCTGAAGGAGTCAAACTTTAAAAAGTGCTCCTATCCACAAATTGTTACCCTGCCTGGGACACTTAACTGGCTTTTCTCCTCTCCTTTTGCCTTTGGAAGATGATGTGGCTCTTCCTCCTCAGCTCTGGAGGATCAGACAGTCCCTGCAGTACACTGATCATAAAAAAATGCGTTCGTTTACACACTTCCAAGGTGGAAGGGACCTCCCGCATCCGTTAGGCTGACTTCTTATCTGATACCCATCATAAGAGTTGCTTTCTATTTAAACTGGACTGTAACTTGGTGTATAACTGGAACATGGCTCCAAAGGAACAATCAAGTGTTTTTTCTGAAAATTCATTATAACCCTGGTAATTTATGCTAATGGTTAATCACCCTTACTATTAAAATGTGGGTATTTTGTGTCAGCTTGAGGGCTGGAGAGAAAGAAAACCTCAGTGATTCTGTATTTCGAGTAGTGTGCCCAGTGCAAGCTTAGAAAATAAAGCAGTGCACGTTTCAGCACTCTCAGATGTCTGTTCTCCTGTTGATCTCCATTACTCTCCGTGGGGAAGTTACGGGCATTAGCAGCGGAATGAATTTCCCTTCATGTGCAGTGATATGCTCTCTTAGCTTCATTTTATAGTCTACTGTCTGATGTTAAAGAATTTATTTGTCTTTGCACATGTGCAGGGCTGGTTTAGCACTCGTGCACACACACACACGGGGCTACTCTGCTGGGCTTGTCCTCGGGAAAACATATCCAGGGAATCAGCTACAGTCGATGTGCACTGACCGGGTTGCAAATGAGTGGTGCCAGAGCTGCAGAGGTGCCCGAGGCGGTTTTTCACAGGATGTGTTTCGGTCCCAAGAAGGGACGTCACTGGGGCACAGCGATGACAGATCAGCGCTCTGTGGCATCCTGACCTCAGTTTGCTTTTTGAAGCGTGCTGGTCACTTCTGGGCGTTGCCCAAGGATAGGCACCCAGGCAAACGCCAGAGCGCTGGGCAGCTCTGCTTGGGGCTGCCCCAGACTGCACCAGTGTGAGGCTAATAACCACCCCACCTCCACTGACAGCATCCAGGATCCCTTTGGTGTCTTTGCGCTAGCAGGGCTTACTCTGGTTTGTTACGGAAAACAATATTTTCTCCCAGTGTACTGATTTATAATGCCCCTGCTTTCACCAGGCTTTGGACATGGCCATGAGAGTCTTCTATGAGTGTAGTCGTAAAAACCTACATATAAAGTGATGATCTTATAGTTTATACGTTTTGGGTTTTTTCCATGGTCATAAAACTAAATAATGAGTTCCACAAAAAAGGCTGGAGCTCACCCGTTGCGTTGCTCCTCTTCAGAATTTGGTTTGCTGGAGATGATGATGCATCCCCGTCTCCACTTCTTCCCCATGGCTACTGTATTTGACCAACTGACTGCCCTCTGTTGAAGTCATCCCTAAAGAAGAAGAAAATTGGATTAGTCTTTTCACAGCAACGCACAGCAGTGATCCTGGGTAACAAAGCTGATCTATGCACAGGAAGCTTTGAGAAGCTGGGCACGAGGATAAATTATTAACAGGGGACTCACCCAGGCTGATTTGCAGTATGGACATTTCATGAAGGCACTCCGAAGGATGAACCATTACCTAAACATTTCTTCAGGTGCTCAGATGACAGCTTTTAGTACTCAAAGAGGTGCTGAGCAGCACAGGTTCAGAGACCATTTCCAAAGCAACGTTTGGATGCATCGGGGGTACCTAAAGCACTGAGTACAGAAACAGCCTCTCGGGCACTGCAGTCCAACAGTGAACCTCTTTGTACAGAGGGAACAGGCGCTCGAATTGAGCTCTAAATGCTCACGCTGCAAGTTTTAAGGGCAGTTTCCATTGGGGTGAGTCACAATGCTTGTTTTCCCTATGCCGTGCTGAGCCTTATTCCCCCATGGTGGGATTTTCCCTGGATTTTGACCTCCTGGCACCCCTGGGACAGACTGACTGTAGCAGCAGGGTCAAGCCCTGCATTCTCTCACTCATTTCATGTAGTTTAACTCCTTCAGTACAAGCTGTGACTTTGCTCAGCTGTGCTTGGGGCTTGTCTTGTGCAAAAACCCTCTCCCTCCTGTGCCTTTGCCAAGCAGGCATGGCTCCTCTGGAGCTCTCTGCTGTCTCTCACCCTGTTACCCCACCCCCCAATCCTCCTCCCCCAAGTTTAAAAAGGTCTGGGCTCTTGGTTTGAGCATCTCAGCAAATCCTTCTGTCCCAGTATGAACCTGACTGACTGATTGATTTCATCCTGAGGAGTGGCTGGGGACATCGGGGTGCTGCAGAGGGACCATGGCTCGATCATAGATTCACAGAAGGGTCTTGGTTGTAAGGGACCTTTAAAGGTCATCTGGTCCAATTCCCGCAGTGAGCAGGGACATCTGCAACCAGAGCAGGTTGCTCAGAGCCCTGGACATCATCACCTGAATGTTTCTGGAATCATTCCAGGGATGGGGCAACTACCACGTCCCTGGGCAACCTAGGCCAGGGTCTCAGCACCATCACTGTAAAGAATTTCTTCCTTATATCTAGTCTAAATCTCCCCTCTTTTAGTTTAAAACCATCTCCCCTTGTCCTGTCACAACAGGCCCTGTTAAAAAGATTGTCCCCATGGCTCTTATGGACCCCCTTTAAGCACTGAAAGGCTGCAATAAGGTCTCCCTGGAGCCTTCTCCTCTGCAGGCTGAACCCCCCCAGCTCTCCCAGCCTGGCTCCCAGCAGAGGGGTTCCAGCCCTCCCAGCATTGCTGGGGCTCCTCTGGCCCCGCTCCACCAGGTCCCTGTCTCTGCTGTGCTGAGGCCTCCCGAGCTGGCCCCAGCACTGCAGGGGGGTCTCTCTCTGTCCCCAGAGCCCTGGGAGCAGAGGGGCAGGGTCCCCCCTCCCCTGCTGCCCACGCTGCTGGGGTGCAGCCCAGGGTATCATTGGCTTTCTGGGTGCTGCAGTGCTTTGCTTTCTGGACAGCCCGATTCACTGTCATCCTGCTCATGCCCCCGTGAGGATGTGGGCTGCTGCTGGTAATTTTTGGGCTGTGTAAACTGCAGCTGTTCAGTCGTGGAAAACTCTCCCTGTGCAGCCTGATGCTGTTTGCCGGGTGCAGCTCCTGGGTTTGGGCAGCGAGACCGGGGCTCTCCTCCTTGCAGCAGGCAGCCTGTCCATCTTGCATTCTCCTTGCAGCACCTGAACGTGTCAAATTGAATCATTCTGTAACGTAGCTTCCTTCTTGGTGGAAAGTGTGGAAAACTGAGACACAGCAACCCACATAGCAATTGGCATTACCTTGTATGTGCCACCAGTATAGGTAACGGTGTGTGAAATATTGAAACCCAAATGCATTTAAATAGACGTGTTTGAGGGAAATAAGAGGCATGAACTCCACTCACAGGGAGCGTGAAGTGTCCTCTGCCAGAACTAAACAGCTCTTTAGGATGGTCGTGAAATTAAGCATAAATATTGTGGTCCCAGACTACAGACAGCATACATATTTTTGGAGGTGGTAAGCAGCATTCTGTGGAGTTTGGTGCATTGTCTTTAAGCCATTAGGTAAACCTGACATTGCAAGAAAGCAAAACCTCTAGGGATGTGGTTTCACAAGCAATTTTAACTGCTGTCGGTTTGGGCTGTTGACCAAAAGGGCATCCTAGTTCCCACCGGCTCAGTCAGCAGGATGGTCCAACGGAAAATTAGGTCTCACTGGCTTGAGATGACCCCAAATCACTCACAACACCCTGCCCGGTGCTCAGCACAGGGGAATGGGAGATGCCAGTAATGTTTTAGAGCAGCAGCTTGTTGAGATGCTTTCAGGCATCATTTAATAAGCAACCAAAGGTCTTAGTGGTAGGACACCTGCGTAGTCAGCATCCTCCTCCTCCTCCCCCAGCTGTTTATTTTCTACCCTTGAAATGTCCTGCAACCCCCACCTCGTGCTGTGCCATCGCCAGCATCTGTGTTGCCTCGCAGCAGAGCCGGTCTGCTGGAGTAACGCTGCTGCTGCTGCTGCTGCTGGCACGGGGCTGGCAGGCAGCTCGGCAGCTGAGCTGTTGTTGGATGTGGAACCAAGGCCTCCCAGCTCTGCCTTAGTCCCTGCATTTTTGAATAGGGAAAAGTTAAATTACTGCAGGTTGCTGTTGCTGGCAAATTGGGAACTCCATCTTGTTTGTACTTCCAGCGATGTGGTTTTTGCAAGGAGAAGAAATAAGGGGTTTTTGCACTCTACAGCAGGCTGCTGTGGTTTTGTAGGAGGGGGTGTCGGCATCATTTGATAACCCTTTCTCGTGTTTTCTTGGCTGCTGAATGAGAAAAGGGAGAAGTGGGTCTTCCTACTCCTTTAGTGGTATGTTTTTCTTCTCAGGAATTAGCCTATCCTATAAAATGAAACAAGAGCCCTCAGATAGCATCAACCCTTATAGCTGGTCTAAGTGTGCTATTTAATGGCAATGTCTTGTTTTTTTCTCCAGAGAGAAGAAAATGTACCCCATTAAGTGCTTGTGTTACAAGCCTGCACCCTAGGGGATAAATATTTCAAATATTAATGTTGAGTAATTTTTAAAAGCTTCTGTATGCATTTTATTTTAAGCATTCTGCAAATTATTTAAGACTACTAAACCAAAATGCAATTCAGATCAGCTCGTTCCGTGATCAGTATGCGGTGATTTAAAATCAGCTCCTGCCCACCAGCACAGTCGTGCATCCGATCGGGCGTTGGCACAATGGGGAAACTGTAATCTGTTCGCTGCTGCAGATCTGTAGGTAGACAAGATGTACAATTTACATAGACAGTGGAGTGAAGGGAATGCTCTAAATATCCTTTCACTCTAATACAGTCACATGCATTGCAAATGAGCTACTCTTTTAGAAAAAGAAGTCAAACCTGACCTGCATTGAAGTTCTCAGCTACCGACATCAGTGGAGCCAGCGACTCCAGCCAGAACTTCTGTGATTTCCTTGGTATCCCTCTGACTTAGGACCTTGCTCTAACTTTCCCATATGTGTTCTCTGATTTATACCACAGCAATACTTTATTTTGCCGTTGTAAAATTCTTTCATACACTCAGCTGTGCCAAATGCTTCATATGTTATTGATTAAACAAATTCCCCCTGTTCCAGGATTTCAGCTGTTCCCAGTCTGGTGGCAACTTTAGTGGAATGATGAGTGCGATGGTCGATAGTACAAGGAGGTGGAGAAATACAACGTCCTGGTGCTTATTGCTGCTAATCAATAAGTTATCCTTCAATTTGCAAAGTGGAACTGCTTTTTCCACCCACTGCTGCTGCATCTCTCCTGAGTTAGGCTGAGCTCGTCCATCAGCTGCAAAGTGCCCGTGGCTCATGGTCATTTGTGGGGGGGTGATAGTGATGTTGGATTTTAGTAATGATGGGAGGAGGATTAACAAGAATTTTACTTCTACTCCTTCACAGGCAATTAGCAACAGCTGCTGCTGGAGAAAGGGCGTGATGATTAACACAGTGACCTTTGCAAAGATCAGCTCCCATTCTTGGGAGGGTTTCCTTTGGGATGGACTTGTGAGCCATTAGCACTAGGCACAGAGTGGGGATGCGTGGGTGCTTTGGGGCTTGGTGGGCAAGGTCTCTGTTTCACTCTTAACATAATTAGGTTGTAATAAAAAGGGGGTTCCCGTTAGACTGTGGGGCATTTGCTCTGCTTCAGGATTTTCGCCTTCTTTAAGCTCCAGAGTTGGGCCTTGCCAGCGCCCAGGAAGGTGGTCCTGCATGCTCCAGATGCCAGCTGTTTCTTCAGGGTTGTTTCGGTTCATGAGATTTCACTCATGGGCTTTGATACTAGGTGTGAGAATGAGGGACAAGGGAAAGAAATTCAGTCTGGAGGTTTGCAAGTGGTGAGAGCTAAGCAAATACGATTTGGGTTTTTATTGTGTGTGACACTTTGCAATCCAGTGTGAAGCTGACAGCCACAAGTGACAAGGAAAACAGCCCGTGGCGTGGCCAGCACCGAGACTGATGTGCCTGGTCCTCGATGATACATGGACGCGGCTGCTGCAGGTTCCTGCAAGTGCATTTTCCACACAGGAGAACAACATTCTTTCCTCTGTGAGTCCGTTCCCACTGCCCTTACGTGCATCTGAGAGTATTTGCCCTGCCCACGCCACGGAAGGACAGTGCATTTGGCAACCACATCTTCTTTTAAGCTGTGTGCAGATTTAGTCGCTCAGGACTGACCACATGTGCGAGCTC
Organism: Todiramphus chloris collaris; assembly: GCA_025345505.1. Taxonomy (NCBI): domain Eukaryota; kingdom Metazoa; phylum Chordata; class Aves; order Coraciiformes; family Alcedinidae; genus Todiramphus; species Todiramphus chloris. The sequence goes on from JANVCC010000040.1 coordinate 7,362,355, forward strand.
CCAGCCTTTCCAATTCCTCTTTTTCCCCCTTTCTTTCCACCCCTCAGCCAGGTTTGCCTGTGTGATGTCCTCACTTAATAATCCTGTAGAGCTGCAATTATTTTGAGGTTTAATGACCCATGATTTCTATAATGCTTTATTTTGTTCACTTTCAGCATGTTTTTATTCCCCAATCAAATAAAGGATATTAAAAAAACCCACTAAGAACAAAGCTTTCGCTTTCCATTTGAGATAAAAATGCTTCGAAAGCTGTATTTGTGCTACACAGGTAAATAATTAGATTGTTAATGAATTAGCTTCACTTTGAAGACAAAAGCTGCAGTGTCCCTCATTAAGTTGTGAGGAGAGACACAGCATTTTAGGATGTCTCCCAAGAAGGTAGAAAGGGGACTGCCAGCCCAGACAAGACCAGGGACCACCAGTGGGGTGGTGATTAACCCCACGTTGGTCTCAGCCCCATCTCATGCTTCTGTGCTTGTAGCAGCATCCAGCTCTTTGACGTTGTTTAAATTCCTCGTTTCAGTGTTTTTCCATAGCAATGAATTCAGAGAAATAATGTACTTTCTCTGTGCAACACATTTCCTTTTATCAGTTTCAAATTAATATTTGAATTGACTACTTCTATATTTTGAGACAAGGAGAATGGAAGTCCGTGATATATTTTCATTATATCACTCTATTTTATATTCTTTTCATCATGAGCCCTATTATTATGCCCATTCTAAGATGAATAATCTCATTATTTTTTTTCTTTCCTCACAGAGCAGGGTTTTTTTTCAGGGCTTTGATCATTCTCATCACCCTCCTCTAAAGCCCCTTTTAAGTCTGTAATAATGCTCTTTTTCAGGTGAGGTGAAAACTATTCTCGGATTAGGCAACATCATTTTAAAAATGTTATAATCTTCGAACTATTATTCCCCATCCCATTCACTAAGCAGACTAGCATCTTATTTGCTTCCCTCTCCATCCTCCTGTTTGTTTGTTTTTTTTCCCCTGGATTGCTGCTGCCCACAGAGCAGCATCAAGACACCCCAATGCTCTGGTCTCCTTCCTAGTTAATTTTGTTAATGAAGAACCACAGGGAAAAATACCTTAATTCTCCCCACCCACCCACCCTTGATTAATTTGCATCTGTTAGCTTTGGCATTAATTTGCCATTTTGTTGCCTTTTCTCCTGGTCATTTGCTCCTTTCCTGGCCTTGATGAACTCACCTCCATGTCAGTTCTACAGTTGGCTACTTCACAAACGCATCTCCTTCTGCAGGTCCTCACTAAATCTGTTGGACAGTGGCTTTAACACTTATCCATGCATCTTCCTCCTGATAGTTAACCTTTTGGTATGATGAAAATTCTGTTTAATTTTGTCTTTTTTCTCCTCTTTAGTTGTTTTGCAGCAAAATGAATGGCCATCTGATTTTTTCTGTCTTGTTAGTTACCATGAATGAACGGATTGATAAAATCCCAGGAAAAATCAGAAGGACTAGATCTTTTTGCAGCAGCTGCTGGTGGTTTGTATCTACCAGGCATTTCCTCCCCTGCCAGTGCTTTTGTTTGCAGCAGAGTAAAACCCAGAGGATTCAGGGTGATCTTGGAGCTCTTTGTATGTTCCAGTGTGATTCACCCGTGGAGCTGCACTGCAGAAAGAGATCCCAAACCTGCTCTGCAGGTACCCGAGAGTGGTCTGACAGCTTCTGCTGTCTCCTCTGCCTTTATCCAAGACATTTTAGGCATAGATGATGGGTATCACTGTTTGCTTTCCTAATGTCTGAGTTTCTACATCCTTGCTTTGGAACCTGCGTCCCTTGTGCAGCTCCCCAGAGAGCTTCTCTGGTTGCAGGCACCCCTGCAACTTGCTGTCCTCCTTGGAAGGGGGATTATTATGTTCCCCAGTTATGTTGTGGTTCACCATCCCTTAATGGGAAACTTACTCATCCCCATCCCTGAAAGCATACTACTTAGGACTTAAAAAAAGAAAAAAAAAAGTTTATTGTTGTAAGGATGTGTGTGAGTGTTGTCTGAACTGGATCTCACATGCAAACAGTTGCTCCTACTTTGGAATAATAAGGCACAGGGGATATGTATTTTCCTCTCTCCTTCTGAGGTCGTATATGCTTAAACAACATTAAACTCCAGCGAGGAGACGTGCAACAGGAATACGATTAAAACCTACTGCTGCATTTCTTTCGAAGAAATGGTGACTTAAGAGTGCCTGTGTTCCCTGGGTGCAGACTGTCAGTGGAGAGATGCATTGCATTTCTATTTCATTACGCAGAGCTGTTGAAGGTTGAAATGCTGTTAAATATACCACAGGCTCTTATTAAATGGCTATATTAAAAACAACGCACACACACACGCACACCAGATTGCAGCCGATGGAAGCGCTTGCTTTATTTGAGGATCATTTTTTCAGACAGGCTGACTTTTAATAAGCCTCATGCACCGGCTGATGCGTTAGCTTGGCGTGACAGTGCTGTAGTGGGATGCTCAAACCCAGCAGGCGACCCGAGGGCAGCGTGAGAGCCTCCGCGGCGCTGGGCTGAGCGGCTGGATGGGCGCTGGCTGCGAAGGCTCGCTCCTGCTGCCATCACCCACCTGGGCAGCTGGCGTCTTTTACTGGGCATGGAGATTGGGTGCTGGTTTTTTAACGTGACATAGACCCCACGCTGCACAGCCCTGCTGCCTGTGCTCAGGATGGTGTTGAGCACAGGCTCTACGTTGGGGCATAGCGATGGCACCGTGGAGTGTGTCGGGGTGGTGGTGGCATTGAAATTCAGCCCTGATTCAGGATGGGTAGCGACTGAACTGAAACAAAGTGTGAAATAAAGGGCAGAGGGCAAGCATAAGGAACTAAACCATAGCCACTATTCTTGATGGTTGTTTTGGCAGCCTGTGGCTGTGGTGACACTGGGGCTTGTCCCGTCAGGGCCAGTGCCAGCACCGTAGTAACACAGCTCCTTTGCCTTGAGCTGGGGATCCCATGTGCTGCCACCTTCCTTCCCTGCTCCCTGCCCTGCCAACCGTGCTCTGCACCTGCAGCTATTTTCTCAATAATAATGAGCTTTCTGGTGTTACAAAAGACTCCGCTTTCCACATCACTTTCTGTCTTGTGTTAACCACAAATTATAAATCATATAATAAAGAAACCTGAACAAGTTTATTTAAAACCTTTTTTCTTTCTTTCTTTCTTTTTTTTTTTTAATGAAGAAACATAATAAACTCAAGGTATATTTTTAAAAGCAGTAGCTAGAAAAATGTCTATTTTGACTCAGTATCCAGGTGGTTTAGGACACAGTGGAACTGTAAATGTAGGGTAGTTGCAACCAATAGAGCCATTTGAGAGGTCCACAGTGCCAGATACTGTCACTCTCTGAAATCTGGCCTTGACCGTGTTTGGTTTGTTGCTCAGCAGCTCTTGGTGCTCTGTTCCTTAAGGCAATCCAAGTTCTCAGTGGCTGCATATCTCCTAAGCTGCCAAAATATTTATGATTTTTAAAGACAAGTCTAAGACTGGGAACAACGGTCCGCTGACTTGTGGAAGGTGAGATGCTATGTCACTCACTTGACAGGAGCATGGTTAATGTTTCTTTAGTTTTGAAGGAAAAGATCTGCTGAATCTTCATCCTGCCTGGCAAGGGCAGTGACTCTGGGGGGAGCTATTTTGGATACTGAACTACCCTCTTCTTTTCTTTTTGCTACTTAAGACGGTATTTTTACTGTCACAACTGACCTCTAGTTCCGTGTACCCCAGCAGAACCACTTCCCAGTGGCTTTTTGAAGGATGCTGTGGGGTTTTGTTTATGGTGAGTCTCTAAAGCTGTTCTCTTCCTTCTACAGCCAAATATGCCAAGGGCAGTATTTTGCTTTTAATGGTATAAAATGTTTGTTGTAGAGTTGCTGCTGATCCCTGTCGACCTGTGTGCAAAGTGTCTGACATCTGTGTGCTACATGAGCCATCAGATTTCCGTGTGAAGCAGGACTAACTGTTGTTGCATCTCAGGAGTTGAATTTAATTCACTAGTACGGTGCCGTAACTCCGTATATCCATTTTAGTGGGCTGGTGAAATTCTGTTAGGAAAATACCTAATGAATGTTGCAATTCAATCAGGGCAATCTAGAGTGTAATGTGCGGAGCAGTGCCAGCATTATATAAATCATTAAACATCAAAACATTAAAAAAAAAAAATCCCTAATCATCATCTAACTCCAAGAGTGACTGTAAATGGCCGGGGATGAAGCCAGGCGTGGGAAGCGCAGGCTGGGACGGGGACGGTGGGGAGCTGGGGTGGGATGGCTCACCCACTCGGTTCCCAGTGCTGCGCAGGTTGCCTTTGTGGATCACGATGCTGTAGCACTGGGAGGGGATTGTTTGTGTGCTCTGGAGTCCCCCCAGGGGAAGGGTTATTAATTAAAGGGGTGCTTTAAATAAAACAAAGTGTCATTGTAGAGAAGTTTTCTATAGGCAGATTAGTTTTCTGCTCCAGCTCCGTTTGTGTTGTGCACTGGGGGCTACAGTTTATTTCAGCCGTTTTGGCCCTTGGAGCTCTTGTGGCAGATGGGTTAAAAGGTGCACTTCTGCTCTATAAATGGTTTAGAGGTTTGGGAGTTGTTTTTAGTTTTTGAACAAAGTCCCTTGAAAGTCTTCCTAATGAGAAGCAAATCCAACTAGCAAAGACTTTGCATTTGCTTTTGAAAAGATGGAGTTAGAGGGAAATCTCTGGCTATGGCCACCAGTCTGCTCTGCTGGGAGAGGTTATCTGCAGAGAACAAAACCAAAAGTAATTGGTCCTGAAATACAGACGTGTTTAAAATGCACCACAGGCTCCCTAGGAGGTTGGAGTGCAATTTGAAAGGCTAATGCAGCATACAGAATGGTACCGTTCCTGACTGTATGTGTGTGTATATATATGGATGACTGTTTGAGATTTCATGGTGGGGGTTTTGTCGGCATGGCTCTGATTTTGTGCCTGTCTGCTGGTTTAGGATCAGATTAGGTATTTTTGCTTTCACTCACAAAACTGAAAATGGATAAGCAGTGTGGCTGTAGATGTCCCAGCACTCATCTCTGCTGGCAACCATGGTTTGTGCTTAATAGCCACTTAAATAAGAACAAAGCCACAGAATTCTCCAGTATGGGGAATAACTTTTTATTAAGCGAATGTTGTCTTGGATGGATGAAAACCTTTGGGAAGGCTGCAGAAGATCAGCTCTGCAGAGCCCAAGTCAGGCTCCCGGGGCGCATCCTGTGAGCCCCATCTGCTGTGCACCACTGCATCCCAGCTGCCGGGAGAGGAGCCCGTTCAAGTCACAGCATCACAGAATGTTAAGGGTTGGAAGGGACCTCGAAAGATCATCCAGTCCAACCCCCCTGCCAGAGCAGGGCCACCTAGAGCATAGGAACACATCCAGGCAGGTTTGAAATGTCTCAAGAGCAGAAGACTCCACAACCCCTCTGGGCAGCCTGTTCCAGAGCTCTGTCACCCTCAGTGAGAAAGTTTCTCCTGATGTTTCTGTGGAACCTCTTCTGCTCCAGCTTACACCGCTTGCCCCTTCACCAGCCGTTCACAATGTCACTCAGCAAACCCAGAGCAGGGCTCTCATCTGGAGGGCCCCAGCCCAAAAAACGAAGCCTGGCAGCTGTGTCTGGGCACCGCCGAGGCGAGAGAAGGCAGCAGAGCACGGAGCCGTTGGTCGGTGGGTGATGCTCGGCAGGATGCTTCCTATGGCCGTGTTCCCTCTGCCGCAGGCTGCTCCCCACTCCAGGGCTGCACCCACGCTGTGGACAGAGGGCAGCTGGCGCTCAGCTCTGCCCAGGGCTGCGCTCCATGGCTGCACTGGATGCACACGTGGAGCCCTGCAGTCAGCCTGGTTCTCAGGATGGCCGGTGAAACACCATTGACTGCAACTGCTAGGCCCAGCAAGGTGAGAAATGGGTTATTTGCAGGGCACTGGGCATGCAGAATGTGTGCTGCAAGGACTGCAGGTCTGAGAGGTTTTCGGTCTCCCAGGTCTGTCCTGCAGACCATCAACCTAACGCCAATTTTCTTTCTTTATTAAACCTGTGTATTTTAAGCCTGAAACAATGTGGTATCTCTCAAGAAAAAAAGTAATCTGAGTATTTTTTTAATATAACTGGGAGTTTTTGTCCTGCAGTACTTGAGTCTGGAGATATTTTAAGAGTTGTGCTGTGAAGCAAGACAATAAATATGTAGATAGGGAGTGCTGCTGCTTTGAAAGGTAAGGAAGGCGTCTGGGCTGAACTGACAATAGCTGAAAAATTTGTTCAGCCTAATTAGCAGCAAATCACTTTTCTGTCCAACCTTGCTTGTAGAGATGGGAGACAACTTCCCCCCTGCCTTATCCTCTGCTGCCCTTCCTGTCTTTTCGAGCCCACCCTGGCTGAGAAGCTGAGGGTTTTGTGAGGGTGGCAGATCTGCATCCATGAGTCATTGCAGATGAGTGCAAAATGGCATTACTGGAAATTCATGGGAAGCTGTGTGTCCGTCTTGGGCTGTGTCTCGGGCTGTTCAAGCTGTCACCAGAACCGGGCATGATCGATCAGCTTTTAAATTTCATGAAATTTTAATTAAAGAATGGAGAGCCTACGAAGACATCATAGGACAAGAGCCCTGGAAACAAATACAATTTCACTTCCACCCATTAGCCAGAAAAGCAGGAAATGGTTGACTGCACATCACCATTGCAGTCTAATGAAAAGTACAGCTCTTGGCTTTGGTGGGCCGGTCATTAGTGACTGAATAATCAGTGACATTTCCCTTCTAAATCTGCACAAACGAAGTGCAGTGCTCTGGAAAAAGCCATTAAGTGTAAAGCCTTGCCTTAACTCTGCTCCAGGTATTGCAGAACAAGATCTAATGGCAGCCTTTTGCAGTGAGTTGGCTTTGATAGCATCCACTGGGTAGGAACCCCCGAGAGCCAAACGCTCCCAGCCTTGCATAAGCGCATCTCCTGCTGTTGTGTTGTGCAAAAACAAAAAGTGAGATTTGTTCCTTGCTGGTGTTCACAGATGCAGCTGATAAAAGATACAAGTGGGAAAGCATATGATCTAGAGTACTGGGAAGCTGAAAGGTATTTTCTTGTGTGTGAGAGGTACCAGCAGGTAAAGGTCTAGCTCATCATGGAGTCGACTTAAAGCCTGACATCCTCCTGTGAACTCCTGGGGCAGTCCCAAAGCTGGTGGTTAACCTGGTTTTCTACAAATGTTTAAATGTTTTCTTGATGCTAGTGGAAAGAGAGCAGCACCTCACAGGAAAAAGGAAGGACTGATCTAGTTTATGGCTGTCCCTTGACTTTCTTCTGAATAATGTGTTGTCAAATGGATGGAGTAATCAAAGGGGTGTAATTTCCTCTGCTCCCTCCCCATGTTCCAGTGGCTTTGAAAATAATGCTGGGAGGTTAATAGGAGCCAGACTGCCTTGGGGGGCACCCCTCTGATGAAGCAGTGAGTCTTTAAAGTTTTCTGGGGAAGAGACCCCATGGGAGAAACTTTTCCTGGGCAAAAGCATTACTGGGAGCTGGATGGGGAAGCACTGTTGTCTTGGAAACTCTGCCTCAGAGCTGGGTATGTCGGCTCTTCAAAATTCCTTTTTCTTTTTCTTTATGGACCTCAAAATAGAAATTGTCGATGCAGTCGGTGTATTTTTTTTAAATGGCTCTGATTCATATTTAGCCCTGTCTTGGGAAGTTCCAGTGCAGTATTTTTGGTTGTCATCTCTCCTGGTTGTGTTTGGGCTGGGGGTCTGCTGTTTAGTGGATACACTGTTTCAGAGGTCGTCCTGTGAGTTACAGCGCTACTGATAACACATGAGTGACCACAAATAAAAGTGTATTTTTAATGAGTAGTTTCATTAACATTGGGCTAAAAACGGCCTGAAAAAGTTCATTAATGGCTAACTGATTCTACTCCCAGCTATTGTATAGTTAGTTCCAGCTGAAGGCTCTCAGTAGTTTTATTGCTTAAAAAGGGCATGGTGATATGATCTCCTTTCAAGATAAAAGGCTCAATACCCCATCAAAAGTTTCTTTTTTCATATATTACATTTATGATGCATCCTTAAGGTGTGTCTCCCAATACTTGGATTTATATAAGCATCTGGGCAGCAATTGCCATGTGATGTTATTTATCCTGCCATGTTTTGGAGAGTTTGGATTCCCAGAATCCCTTTTGGCTGTTAGAATTTGTGACTCTTTTCCAAAGCTGGAGGAGGTACTGTCCCCACCCTCATCTCACTGCAGAGCAACATCTCCCTTGCCAGCATCTCGCTTTCCGTCACTCAGGGTCATTCAGGAGATGCACCATGCCACCTGGAGAAGGCTTTTGAGATGCTGTCTGGGGGTTCTCCTGAATTACCTACTTGAACACCCTTTGATGTGTGCTCTTAAAACTCTTGCCTTTGTGTGCCTTAAGGAAACCAAAGCAAGGAGCAAGGCACTTAAAAATACTGATATTCCTTGGGTTTGTCATGGCTTTACCAGGCCATCACCACCAGTGCTTTTGGTTCTTTTTCACTTGACTCCAGTTCCCCACTGCTCCCTTCAGCAGTTGCCATCTCATGCACCCAAACTCCTGGAGCTACAGGGAAGGACAGAATATTGCTTGTAACAGCAGCTGACTCCCCTTTTCCGATTTTATAGTGAAGTGCCACATTTTTTGCTGCATACTTTGGTCATACAGAAACAGGTCATATTTCTGTATGACCCAGAAAACCAAGGTAAAGAGAAAACTGGGATTGTGGAGGTAGGGGAGGTATGAGTGATAGGCATTGCTTTTGTGACTTGAAACCCTTCAGAGCGTGGAGGAGAAACCTCTCTTTTCCATCCGCAGGTGACGTAGTGGACATCTACCAGCGGGAGTTTCTCGCCCTCCGGGACCGACTGCACGCAGCTGAGCAGGAGAGCCTGAAGCGCTCCAAGGAGCTGAACCTGGTCCTAGAGGAGATCAAGAGAGCCATCTCGGAGAAGCAGGCCCTGCGGGATATAAACCGGACCTGGAGCAGCTTATCTGGTGAATAAACAGAGAAGTTGAGGATCTCGGGCTGTTTGAAGCAGTTGCTAATGAGGAGGTAGAGAGGTGTGCGTGCCTGTGTGTGTGTGTGCAGGGCTGCAGACAGGACATGCTCTTCTCTCCCCCGGCGCCAGCAAATGGTGGAGTTCAGAGGGACTTGGGAACTCTTAAAACTCCTGTTTAATTAGAGGTGCATATGCATCATTGAACATTGAGATGTGCCTCTGCCAAAGATATTTGCCAGTTTGCTTGCTTACACGTTTGGGGTTTTTTCTTGCAAGTCATATGTGCCGTTTCCTATGGCTGTATTGAATCCATATGGAAAATGGGTATCCGAAGAGAGGGGGGAGGAAGGAGTTAGGCTGGCTGAGCACCCCTTGCCAATTTATTTGTTCGTTTGTTTTTTTTAAGTTGCTTAGTAGAAGAAAATCGGATCTCTACAGAAAGATCTGATTTGACCTTCATTTGATCTTCATTCTCCCTGCTCCTTCCCAAATATTTTGGGACTTCTTTAAGGCCCTCATGGCTCCTGCTGAACTTTAATTGGGTTTGTGGTAGCATGTTAAAGGTCGGCCTGATTTTTTATAACCCAGCAGTAGTCTCGGGTGGCCAGGCTGCTCTACAAAGGCTTTTCGCCTTGCAGTCTCTTCCTCCCTGCCATGCCTTGCAATTGATTCCCTTTTCCTTTTTAAGACGAAACCAAGTTAAAACTGTGGAATATCACCAACAAGAATGTGCTGCACCTTCCCACCATCTTCCATCATTTGCCACATTTGCTGTCAAAGGAGAACAGTCTGCAGCCAGCCGTGCATGTGGGACAGGGGCGCACTGGAGGTAAATGGGAATTAGTGCTGCTTCTGGTGCTCTTCCTCACCTTGGTGCCTGTCCCTCCCCTTTCCTCTGGGCCTGGCTGTGGTATGGATATGAGCAGGACTGGAGGAACGGCTGCATGCATCATGCAAGCTTCCTTGGTATTGTGACACGTGGGGTGGGTAAGCCATGTGACATCTGTGAGTCTACAGGGGAGTGCTGTCTGTGCTCTTGACCGGCACTAAAATGTTCTCAATGCTGCTGCCAGATCTGTTTTGCTGCTTTCCATCTCCAGAATGCTCCAGACTTTGCCTGGAGAGTGGTCAGAGGAAAACATAGTTTACAGGGTGCTGCATGGAGACTCTAAACCATCCTAGGAGACAAATCCCATCTGGAATAGGATTGTGGTTACTAGATGATTCCCCCCGTGCTCCAAAATCCCAGCCCAGAGCCAAAGATCTGACTTGCCTCTCCTAAACTGATGTGATTCTGGCTATGGGAGGGGTTTGGAGAACAAGAGTGGTCTTGAAGTTGCCCTTCACAGGCTGAAAATGCCCCTAGGATGGGGAGGGTTTTGGGGTGTTTCCTTAGATGTCAGTCTTTCAGAGGGAAAAGAAAGAATCCATCTGACTGCCATGGGAGCCCTGCCAGCCTGGTGGATGAGGGTGCTGCAGGTTGGTACTGGAATGGGGGGCAGAAATATGGGAACCTTACATAGCTCAGAAATCCAACAACTTGATGATCACTGCTGGTTTTTAATGATGGAGTGTGGTGAACCATGAGGCAGTCATGGTAGCAGAGCAAAGTGTCTTGTCCCAGCACACCCCCCCCTCTCTAAAATCTCTCCGTGGCCCTGGGCAGTGTCCGTCGTGATGGGAATCCCCAGCGTGAAGCGGGAGGTGCATTCCTACCTCACTGACACCCTCAACTCCCTCATCTCAGAGCTTACTCAGCAGGAGAAGGAGGACTCCGTCATCGTCGTCCTCATTGCTGAGGTAAGACAGTGCTTTACCGCTTCACCCTGTTTCCTGGGCCCCCATCCCATCACCCTGTCTGCCAAACACAGTGCCAAAGAGGATGGTTGCCCACCTGGAGGCCAGCTCTGCTGCTTGCCGGGGCAGATAAGCCTGTCCTTGGGCTGCCATCCAACCAGGATCATTATAGAATCATAGACTTGTTTAGGTTGGAAAAGACCTTTGAGATCACCGAGTCCTACCATTAACCCAGCACTGCCAAGTCCACCACTAATCCATGTCACTAAGTCTTTTAAATCCTTCCAGGGATGGAGACTCCTCCACTTCCCTGGGCAGCCTGTTCCAGGGCTTGAAAAACCTTTCAATGAAGAAATTTTATCTAATATCCAACCTAAACCTCCCTGGGACACAACTTGAGGCCATTTCCCATCCTCCTATCACTTGGGGAAAGAGACCAACACCCATCTCATTAGCTGCATCCTGCCCGAACTGAAACGCCTGTTGGGCCGGAGAGGGTCAGGACGCGGGCAGGCAGATGTGTTGTGTTAGCAGCTGCCAGTGCAGCACACGCATTTGTCTTTCTGATCTAAATCATGACGGCTTTTGCAGGGCGTTTGAGAGGTTATTTTCAAAATGTGCTGGAGCTGCTCCAGCTCCCCATGGCCATGTCTAGGGGAGCTCTCAGACCTGTTCCTGAACAGTTTCATTTTTCCATGTACCTGTAAGACAGCAATAACCTCCTCTCGAAACCCAAGAGCCCGCTTATTTGGGCTGAGACTAATATGCCTCTTTGTACTGGTGTCTGGAGCCCAGAATTAGTTGCTGAATCCAAGGGCTAAAAAGCCTTGATAGATTAATCCGCAAGAGCTGCTTTTATCTATGGGTTTAGATGGTTATTTTTCTCCATGGCTTTCCCCTCAGGATTATTTTCTTGAGCCTGAAGTGCATTTGTCTTAATTTCCAGAAATCCAGTGAGAAAGATAAACCTCAGTAGCATATTACTGGGAGCAGAACAAAGATAAATGTCTGGATTTGATGCCTGTTTACCCATAATTTGATGTTTTGAGTAGCATTTGGCCTTTGGGTCTCTGGCCGGTACTTTGTACAAGGAGAAGGTGCACACAGAGGGATGTAGCCCAAAGTGCCCAGACCGAGGTTCGGTCTTGGCCATCATTTCCCATTGAGCCAGGACAAGTTTGATGGCTGTTTTCACAGCGGGTGAGTTAAACCATGAGAGGTTTTAAGCAACTTTACCAAAACTATCTCCTGTTTTGGACTGCAGTAATACTTCTTTTCATTGACTTGAAAATAGAGTGCAGGCTGTGATAGCAGCTCCTGACCTTCCAAGTGTACTTGTGACAAGGGAAGTGAACAACGAATAAATTAATTCTGATACCATGAAGAGCAGGAGCACACGCACCAAATCCCAGTAGCAGCAATGTTAATTGTTGGACATTGTCACAACCATCACCGTCCTCTTGCTGAGCTTGCTCTTGTAGCTACGCAATGTCCTTCTGTGCAGGTGTCAACCACCGCTCTGCCTGCTCCGCCTCTTCCCAAAACATCTCTCCATGTACCTGCACATAGTGTTGCCTGTTGGGGCTTCTCAGGCATGGGATAAAGAGTAAATAGTGGAGAGGGTGGGATGAACCTGGAGTGGATGCTGGTTAACTTGGAGACTCAGGACAATGAATGGAGGAACACCGTTTTGGGGTGGGGACGTCTCATTTCTGAGTGCTACCATCGCAGGTGTCATTCAGGGGAGCTGAGGGCTCCTCAGCTGGTGGAGGGGAGCCCCAGGGCAAGCTGGCTGGCACAGGTGTCACCAGCCCACCGTTTTGGTGGCAGCCAAGCGCTTGCAACCGAGCTGCGTGTTTGCTCCCAAAGCCAGGAATAGCTTTCCTGCCTTTGTTTTTCCCATTGCTGTTTTCTTGACAGCACCAGGGTAAGAAATCAGTCCAGCACGGGGGACCTTAGCCTTGTTTGGGAAAGGGACCTTTTTGCTCTTGAGAAAATCCTCATTTGTCACCATTCCAGCCTGGAAGCACTGTCCTCAGCTTGTGACACACATCTCACTTCTCACCTCCACCCGCTGCCGAGCGCGGCAGCAGCTGGCCCCAGCTTCTGTGCTGCTGTGTCTGCAGATCTGCGCAGGACACGCAGTCCCGTGATCCGTACGGCCGCCCAAAACAATGCCACCACCAGGAAACAGGCACAGGTTTTGCTCCTTGGTCTTCTGCCCTTTGTTGCTGGAGTTTGTTTTCCTGGGCACCATGCAGACAGTTTCTGTCCGGTGCCTGTCCCTGTGCTTGCACTTATCTCGCCTGCAGATAGCAGCGTGCGGGCTGCCAACCTTTGCCTCCCAACTGTAACAGGTTGCCAGGCTGATTGTGGGAGCAGCTTTTTTTGGAAGAAAAGCGTCAAAATGAACCTGCAATGAAAAATGTATTCTTATAAATAGACCTCTCATTTTCACAAAAGGGGTGGAGATTCTTTTCTGCCAAGAGTATTCACTTGGATGAAAGCCAGTGTGTGTAGAGAAAAAATAAATAGTCCTTAAGTTAACACTTTGTGCAAACACTTGGCACTGGCTGGGGCAGAAGTGCCAGGCGAGCACATGGGGAAGATGTGCAGGGTCCTGGGTCATTTGAGGTGGGTTTTGGTGTGTGGTGCATTTGGTTAACACTGGCCACAAAGGCAGGTTTCCTGTGAGTCCTCATCACGGGGAGAGTGGCTAAAAGTGGATAAAAGGAGACATGAAGATGATGGGGGTGGTACAGAGGTGCTCACAGTACCCTTGGGGTGTGTTGAAGGTGATTCATGAGCCACAAGGGGCACAGGCTGAAGGTGAAGGATCTAACACTGCTTATCTTTTGTTTTCAGACAGATCCACAGTACACAGCCGGAGTAGCAGAAAGCATCAAAAACTTGTAAGCACTTTCAAATGACCACAGCAATACGGACTGTGCCTGTGGCCAGGCTGGGGACTGGCTTCATTAAGGAGAAACTACACGCTTTTCCTCTTCCCTTTTGTATTTATTTTTTGTTGGTTGTTTGGTTTTTCTGTTCTTAAACTCTGGGCTGTCTTTGCTATTGCTGCTTCCACTTTCTACTTGTTCTAAAATCCATCCCATATGTAGTTCCCAGTCGCTGCTTTGTGCTCACAGTGTTTAACACATGCGGTCATGCCATTTCATTTTGCTCTTTCTGTCCTGTGGTGTTGTGAGAAGATGGATTATTTAGATTTCCAGTGATCCTGGCAATAGTTCCTGTGTCTAGTGCAGCCCTCTACCTGCTCCGCAGAGTCAGAGCAACCGGGCAGTGTGGTGAGCACGCCCAACTGCTCCTGAATTATTTTGCTTTGAAATCCATGATCCATTTGTCTTCCTGCTCCAGCCTGTTTGTTTTTCCCTTGTTCTAGGCACTAGTTACATTTGTCTCTCATGCTTGCTGCTATTTATGTCTTGGAGTCTTAGTGGCTTTTGCAGCTTCATCTGTAGCTATTTAGGCAGAAGCTGGTGATGGATTATTAACCGTGAGCCAGTCCAGGCGTTAACAGCATCAGAGCTCGGAGGCAAAAGAAAGAGGTGGTGAGAGAAGAGTCTGTGACTCCCGTCCAGCTCCTGCGATTGCACGTTCCCAAAGGATCACAGTCGCCATAAGGAGGAGATGAAAAAGGGCAGCACATCCTCCCAGCACCCACGTCCCCGAGCCAATGATGGGAGAGGGGCTGGGATGCACGCAGGGAGGGTTGTGTTCCTGGGCACTTGCAGAAGAGCTGAACCAGAGCCCTCCATCTTGCTGTGCAGGAGCTGGCAGAGCTCCCCTCCTTCTGCCTGCTGGCAGGAGGATGCACTTATCAGGGGATAATGGACTGATTGTCCAGTGGATCCTGATGAAATTACTGGGCGCTGCTGCAGAGACGGCCTCTGCGTAGAAGGCCTGAAACTTTAATTGACTTAATGATTTGATTTCTCTCCATCCCCCTCTCCGGTGCCTCCTACCCCTCCCTGATTGACTGAAATTATTTTTCTTCCAAATTGAATTGAGGTGGTGTGGGGCCAGGGCAGGCTGAGCTCATAGCACAGGAGGGAGAGAGCTGTTGCTGCTTCAGTACAGGTTTTGTCAGCGTAGTGAGAAGCTTCTGTCTCCCTGCTGCCTGAGGAAGGGAAGATTTGAAAATGTTAGCTGAAAATTTTGCCAGTCCCAAGGAGGGAATTAAGGAAGGGAAAAATAAGTGAGAAGTTTTTGGCAGTCTTACTTCTTTGTCTCCCTCTGCCCCATCTCCCATCCTCCAGGCTCTGCACAAACAAAGGAAATCAGACTTGTGCCGAATGTTCTCAAAAAGGCAATATAAAAATGACTAGTTTTCCCACTTATCTCTCTCAGTCATGGTAATTGCTGGGTATTTCTTTCAGGCCTGCTGTATGTACCTGGTTTTCATATGGGTGACATTTTTTCCTGTTTGAATTTGACTCTTTAAAGGGTTCTTAACTGCATTATAGGGAAGTAGATACTGATTTTTATCAGCGTAAGGGAACTAGGTAGGACTCCTACTGGCTGCCCTAACTACAGCTCAGCAGTGTTTTAAGTAACTTATCAGAAATGCATAACATAATCTCTGCAAAATGGCTTTTAATTACTGATGCATTTGAAAAATCTCTAAGTGACAGTAATGCCAGCAAGTCCTTGCTTTGGTGTGCCAGTCTGCAGGTCCATCTAATCCTGTAGAGAGTACATGGTGCTGACGGCTGGTCTTTAAAGCTGACCTCTGTGTGTGGGAAGGAGGAAGGAGGGCTGCTGGGAGGGCAGCATGTAAACGTGGGGGTATTAGAGACCATGGAAGGGTGAGAGCAGCTTTAAAACTCCCTGGCAGTCCTGGCTGATGCCCTTTGGTGAGGCCTGGAAGTGCACTGTCTGCCGGGGAAGGTTTAGCTTAGAGGCTGTATTTTTTGTTTGGTTCTGCAGCTCGGTGTTTACCCGGCAATTTGGTCTGTGAAACGGTGTGTCAGACATGGAGGTATTTGTTTACTGCTGCTTTTCTCCCTCAGATTCCCAAAGGAAATACACTCAGGTCTCCTGGAAGTAATTTCCCCATCTCCACATTTCTATCCTGATTTCTCCCACCTGCGAGAATCCTTTGGGGACCCCAAGGAAAGAGTCAGGTAAGAATGTGCTTAAAACCAAGTAAGCCCTGAATTAAGTAGTTACAGCATCTCCCCCACTGACTCCAGCAAGGAAAGCTCTTCTGCAGGGCCAGGTGAGGAGGCCCTTAAATTTGCATTATCCAAGAGCTGGAAGGACTTGGGGTGGAGAGGTCTGACCTGGCACCAGCTTCGCAGGGCTTGCCTTGTGCTGCAGTGTTTCCATCACCAAGCAAGGGGGTCATTGTAACCCAGGTGATGGCTCATTTTAGAACTCCCTGAGTTTTCAAGTAGCTTTTAACGGACCAGTTTGAGACCAAAAGAGAGAGGCCTTATGCCATCCCTTTCTCCCAAGAGCTGTCACCTTCCCAGCTTAAACCCAGCTTCAGCTGGCTCCTCCAAGCAGCCCAGTATCAAGGAGAGCTTGGTGCTCCCGTTGTGTTTGTCTCTTGCAGGTGGAGGACAAAGCAGAACCTCGACTACTGCTTTTTAATGATGTATGCCCAGTCCAAAGGCATATATTACGTGCAGGTGAGTTTGGTGCTGGGGGTGAAGGGGAGATGGGTGTACTTGTGAGTTCACTATGGTTCATACCCAGCTGTGAGAGGGCAAAGAGCATGTCCAGTTGTGTGACACAGCAGAGTCGTAGTGGGCTTTGACCACATAAGTTCAAAAGCTGTGTTTCTAAGATGCTTTAGACTTGGAGCCCACCCACCTAAGGAGGGCAGGAATCCTTGTTTTGTTTACCTGTTAGACTGGGTGATAAAAATCTGCATCTTCCAAAATAAACTAGGTCTGTGACAAAGGTCTCCTCCAGCCTGTAGCGTGATAGCTCTGCACTGAGAGGCTCTTACTGGAACCTGGACAGGTCAGTGGCACTGAGTGTCCTTTCCTCTTTCAGCTGGAGGATGATATTGTGGCCAAACCAAACTATCTCAGCACGATGAAGAACTTTGCCTTGCAGCAGCCCTCAGAGGAGTGGATGATCCTGGAGTTTTCTCAGCTGGGGTTCATTGGTAATTATTGCCTCCCCTGCTCACCTCAGTCCCATCAGGTGTGGGCAAAAGTGCCTTCTGGCTCTTGCAAGCACTCACACTCTTAGTCCGATGAGTTCTTCCCACAGGATGGAGAAACACTTGGTCCTGGTTTTGCAGTGATGCTTGTGTTTGCACAGGGAGCGAGACCCTCACAGCTGGCACTGCTGATCTCCACTCCTAGTAAAAATAAACCTGGTCTGTGGCCCAGCCGACAGCCAGTTTGGATGTGACCAGTAGCTTTGAGACTGGATGGGATTTGGAGTTGCCTAAGAATGTGCGAAAGGAAGTTTACATCAGCACGGAACTATTTTGGGAACAGCAGTACATGGTTGCAGTAGCAGCTTGATCTGTTATTTTGGATACTGGTTTGACTGGCTTAAATCTTGTTGGTTTTGGGGCAGGAAATGGTCTATCCTGGAGCTGGATGAATGTTTTTCATCCTTATTTCTCCCCACTGAATGGAAGAGTTTTAGACCTTTTGATACTGTTGTGACCTGTAAGATACTAACCCTTTCTAATTCTGCGATGAATACTAAATCCAGAACTGTATTAGCAATGCCAGCAGTACTGGTACATAAAGCAGAGCTGCCTGCTCTTCTCTTTACATAGAAACGTGGACACATCCAACCTCCACAGCCCAGTCTCCCAAGTTTGTTTTTTCCCCACCTCAGATTCTTGACCATTTCATACTGT
This sequence comes from Todiramphus chloris collaris, assembly GCA_025345505.1. Taxonomy (NCBI): domain Eukaryota; kingdom Metazoa; phylum Chordata; class Aves; order Coraciiformes; family Alcedinidae; genus Todiramphus; species Todiramphus chloris. The sequence goes on from JANVCC010000040.1 coordinate 7,380,035, forward strand.
AACTGCTCTTTCTTCTCTCTTTCTTTGTGCTGTAGGAAAAATGTTCAAGTCTCTGGATCTAAGCTTGATCGTGGAGTTCATTCTGATGTTCTATAAAGACAAACCCATTGACTGGCTGCTGGATCACATCCTTTGGGTGAAAGTCTGCAACCCTGAGAAAGATGCAGTACGTAAACACCCTATGTTGAAGGGAAACCTTCTGTTGTGTGGGAGCAAATATACGCTTGGTCTGTGTCTCCAGAGGATCTTTTCTGTGAGCTCTGGTGCCAACCGACTTTGCACTGAAACGTGCTGTCCCTGTGGAGTGTGCCACAGGGTGTCCTTGTGGATTGTGTAACCTGGGAGTTCAGCCTTTTGTAGTCTGCAGCTGCCAGAAAAGGCATTATTTCTGCATCAAAGAACTAACAGGGTATTCCTCCTCCGGTCCTTGAGAAGAGGGCCATTCCCTGTTCTTCTGTGTTGTTTTTCATTCCGGTGTGCTTTTCTCCCTGAAGCCATTCCCCACTCACTCACTGTACACCCAGAATAACCCTTTGGCTCTGGGCTCATGTGCTGTGCCCCCCTGGAGCACACATGCGGGCTTCCCAGGGAGCTCACCCCAGATGACCCAAGAGCAAGCCCACCGTGTCCAGTGTACCAAAATGAAGCCAGAGCATACAAAGCTCTTGTCAAGGTTTCTGGGAGGGTGCAGAGAGGTGAAGCAGGCTCTGATTTCATGCTGTCGTCTCATTTGTGGAGCTGTGTCTGCACAAAGCCTTGCAGACAGCAGCAGAGAAGACCCCGTGCCCTGCAAAGGTTGTGTTTGAACTCCCATTGGCAGCAGCAGTGAGGGGCTAAAGTGAGTGGGAAGGGCAGAGAAGGAGTGTGTGTGACAGCAAATGTAAGATGAGCTCACCACCAGATACTCTTCCATCTCTTCTCTGAACATATTGTATTTACTCATATGCTCGTTCACTCTCCTCCCCCGGCGGAGAATGAGCAGCCGAGTCCCTGCGCAGAGCTTGAAGCCAGTCGCTTAGGACAGACCTCATGACCACAGCTACTTTGTGGTAGCAAATGCCAGAGCAAGGGGTCACTCTGGGGATAAATACTGTATTCATGTGTTGGGGGGACAGGGGATCCTCAGGGCTCTGCAGAATTGGAGCAAGGATGTGGTTTGATTTGGCCTGATCCCTGGCAGAGGCCAGGGTGTCACATCCAGTCCCCCATATGCAGCCTCATCTCAGCTGTCCTCCTGCCAGTTCAAACCATGTGCTCAGGTGTGACAGAGCAGTGCCCATGCCTGTGTGGCAGCCCCCAGGGTCTTTACAGCTGTGGACAAAGCTAAGGGAGTAGGATGCTGGAATGGAGCTGGGAATGATGCTGCTGTCTGTGCCCGCCGTCAAAATCTCCAGTTTGAGCATTGATTAAATGCAAATCCTGCCGCACAGGGTCATCTTCTCCTTAGTGTATCTTCACTCGTCTTCTCCTACCTGATGGAGTCAAGGTTTTCCCAGGGGAAACTGCAAACCTCTTAAATGTGTTGCCTTTTTAAAAATTAACCTACTTTCTGTGTGGATTTCTGGCTCCTTTCCCCCACTGTTTGCATGATTAACTCTGCACAGCGCCCTTTCAAACATGACTTTCCCTTGTAAATCCCACTGTGCAGAATCAGATTGGTAGTAGGAAGGATTTGTCTTTTTGATTGAAAGTTTGTTTGACCTGAGCTTTTGGTAAGAGCTTTGCCTGCTCTGGATATATTCTGCTCTTTTTTTTTAACTAATTTTAGCTTTACCTGGGGTGGAGCTGTGTGAAAGGCTGACCTGCTTACCACCAGCTGAGCCATTCCCCCTCCTGGCTCGACAGACAACACTGCTTTCAGCAAATGCTTCTTTAGCAGAAGGGGAAAAGGGGAGGATAAATCAGGAGATGCTGTAGCTCCCTCCATTCCCTTTCCTCCCCTCCCCATCCAGAGTGAGATCAGACCTGATGGGGTTACGTCTAGGGTTGCTGTCAATGAGTAGGGTTAGCATGGCTAGTTTTAATTTTCTAATGTAATGTGAGCTGGATTAGGGGATTATCTCCTCTGCAGCTTGCAGGGGTCATGCCTGGAATTTCCCAGCTCCTGGTGCAGTGGCAGCAGCCCGTGCAGCAGCCCATGGCGGAGGCTCAGCGCAGTTGGCTTTCCCTGCTGTGCCCTGCCTGCTGCCAGGCAGCTGGTGCCGCAGCTCCCGGCAGCGGGATTTCTGCCGGGGTTTCTCTTGGGTGGGAGGTTGCGAGAGCAGATGGTGGTAGGGGTGTGCACACATTTCTTCCCTTAAAAAAAAGGAAAAGTTGGAAAACAAATAGCCTCTCCCTCCAGTTTTTAACGCTGTATTTTTGTCCTGCTCCTCCAAACAGACAAAAATGAGCTATTTTTAAAGTGTGAGCTTCTTGTCTCCATGCTCTCAGGGGTTTTCCCCTTTGTCCTGTATTCCTTCTCTCCCTCCACCCCATGGAAAGTCATGGGCTGGATTGGCGTTGCATCCCCAAGTTTATTTACGTGGTGGGATGGGTGTGAAACAGCCAAACAGCTTTGCCATACATCTGCTTAACACCACCTGCCAACAAAGTGAAAACTGCCCAACTGAAGAGCCCACACTCACTACCGGTTCTGTAGGCTCCGAATCACACCAGGACTCACTGTACTTTCCGATGTCACTGATCCCGAGCTCCGACTTGTAGGAAAAAGGCTTTTCCCAGTAAGTCAAGGACAAAAGAAGCTAAATTGTCTGGCTGTCCCTACCTGACAGCACAGAGGAGATTTGCCCAGCGTTTGCTAAGCTGTGCTTGGCAAGGAGAAATTTGGCACTTAAGCCTGGGCACTCCAGCTGCCCGGTAGAGCCCGGTGGGTGAGTGGCCGAGAGTCAGGGTCAGGTTCCTCTGGGGTGTGGTTAAAAGCCCCCTTGCCAAATGAAAGCTAAATTAGCAGAGAAGGGCATAGAGATGGAGCACTCCTTGTGCCCCATCCATTCCTCTCGCGGTCAGAGCTGAGCACAGAGGTGAAGTGTGGGGCACTGTGGGACTGTCTCCTTTCAGAAACACTGCGACAGGCAGAAAGCAAACCTGAGGATCCGCTTCAAGCCCTCACTCTTCCAGCACGTGGGAACCCACTCCTCCTTGGCTGGGAAGATACAGAAGCTGAAGGTGGGTACCAGTTGCCTGTCCAAGCTGTAAGTGACCTTTCTGCCCGGCCTGACCTGCAGGCACCCAGGAACTGGCTGCTTTTGGGGTGGGGCATCAGCGACAGTAACTGGTGGAACGGTGGCAGCTGGATTTCTGTGCAGTGGTTGTGTTTTACTGTGAATTACGGTGAGCTCATGTAGCTCCTACTTCTCAGCATGGCAGTGACATGTATCAAGAGCCACTGCAAGGTTTACAGCCTTGGTATTGGTCCTGGCCACCCAGTCTGCCAAACTGTGGTCCAGGCAAGTGATTTTTGAAGCGTCTCCTGAAAAACCCTGGAGAGATCACTCCTGGGTTGGTCTGATGCCTTTCTACCCCATCTCCTTGTTACTGGGATTTGCTAACAGGCGAACTAGAGCTTGCTACACAGCAAAGAGCTCAAATTGTTTGTGTGTGTTTAAACATGAACAAAATCAAGCTTCCCACAGCTGTCTGTGCAAGACCCATAGACACACGTCCCTGGGCTGTGCTCAGTCCTGTGTCTGTCCGATCCCCAGGTAAATGGATGGTGTAATCCAGTTTGTATCACAGTGCAGTGCTGGTCAGGCTATGTAATCCAGTTATTTTTTGCTGTTGTCAGCCTCCCAGCCCCTTCTCCTCTGGTGTAAAGACTGTTTGAAGAACTCCTGGGGTAGGGACTTATGTTCAGGGCCACTTGGACTATGAAAGGCTCTTTGGTGCTGGATCAGAGTGCAGAGCAGTGGTGCTTGTCTCTCCTTGTCTTCTGAAGTTGTGTCATCCTGGGATCCAGCCACACACTGCTGTGTCTGGTGCCTTGTCCAGATGACTTCCATTCCTCATCCTTCTGTGCCGTGCAAATTGAGACCTTTTAGTTTGCGGTGCCTTGTTGCTGGGACTCCTGTTCCTCACAGGCAAGAGCAGCTTATGTCCCTTTTCTGCCCTTTTCCTTTGCGCCCACTAAGGACAAGGACTTTGGCAAGCAGGCCCTGCGGAAAGAGCACGTCAACCCTCCTGCGGAGGTGAGCACCAGCCTGAAAACCTATCAGCACTTCACCTTGGAGAAAGCTTATCTGCGGGAGGACTTCTTCTGGGCCTTCACTCCCACTGCTGGAGACTTCATCAGATTCAGATTCTTCAAACCGCTCCGTATCGAAAGGCCAGTGCTTGGAGGGGCAGGGCAGTCAACAGGGGAGGATGTGGTGACAGTCTGGAGCATGCAGACACACTTTTTGCTTTTCTGGGTCACGCTGAATTTCTTGCCTGTCTTCTGCTTGGGTGCCCAGGAGGTGGGAGTGGTCGTCTTCCAGGGTGAGCGTAACTTGACCCTTTTTTGGTGGGGCCGTATTTACTGGAGCCCTTTGCTTTCCTGCACTTGTGAGCAAGCCATAATTTAGTTACTCTGGTGCAAAAGGTCTGCTTCCAAACAACGTGCCTGCGGGCTTTCTAGGAAGGTGTCTCTTAGGTTGAGCTGTTTGATGCTTCAGCTGGGGTGCAAGTCATCATGTACCCTGTTGCTCAGTGTGGATTTCCATGGCTTTGGTCCCTGTCACAGGTTCTTCTTCCGCAGTGGTAACATTGAGCACCCAGAAGACAAACTCTTCAATACAACTGTGGAGGTTTTGCCATTTGACGTAAGTGTTTTACTGAGACTTGAGATGGGGGTGGAGTGGGAAGCAAAAGAGGTCTGAGAGAAGGGAACTACTTAAAGCTGTCAGGAAAAGCTTAACAAGACTCAAGTGTCTTTGAGAGGTGCTGTCTGGGAGCCAGGGGGTCATGCCGGGTGGGGTTCCACCACCAGAGCAGGGATGCTGCGCTGGGCAGCTGCTGTAGAAGCCATCCCTGCTTGCAGCGGGGATGCTCAGATGGGTGTGGTGGTTTTGGGGGAGAGGCTGGAGCCAGGGTGGTGCAAGGGAAGCAGCAGCGTGAAGGCAGCAAATGTCCTCATGTTTTGGGGCAAGAGGCCCAGAGTGCCAGGCAGGGGGATGAGGTACTGCTGGTAGGGCCAGCTCCGGGGTTGCGTCTGTTGCTTGGGGCATTTGGCTGGCTCTTGCCACTGTCCTTGCACAAAGCTTCTCTCCTTCCCGCAGAGCCTGCAGTCAGATAAGGAGGCCTTGCAGGAGGGAAGAGGCGCAGTCGTCAAATACCGCAGGACGCCAGATGGCTACATCCAGATAGGTACAGGGCCTGCAGGGTGTTAGCCTTTCTGTGGGGTTTGCTAACACAGCCCATCTCCTTACCTTCAAGGGAGTCAGTTCTGCTTGCCAGCAGACAGGCTGGACCAGGATTTAATTGTCATTGTTTCCTCTTCTCCAGTGCCACCCCCCTTTCCTCTTAGACTGGGTGTCCTCTTCAGGTAGTTTTCAGTTCTACATTTCTGCTCATCTCTGCTCAGAGCTGAGACCAAATTATCCATTGGCCTGAACTGGTGTTAAAAGCCTCCACCCCGGCGGGGTTTCATGCTCCCCCTTCAGAACCTGTCTCCATGCTCTCACCCCTTGCAGCTTGGACTTTGCCTCCTGCCACCTGAGCTTGTTCTAGTGCTTGTCCTGCCCTTGGACAAGAATGAGTGATTGCAGCCTATGGGGACCCGTTGGTGGGTGGTAAAGCCCTGGTGTCCCTGGTAAGACTTTCTTTTTTTTTTTTTTTTTAATATACAAAAGAAAAATTCCCTGGCACATGTAGCTTTTTGCCTTTTTGGCATTCCTCTGCGTGCTGTCTGATTTCTCCAAGTTACACAATCTGAAAAAAAAAAAAATTCACACCCAAAAATGGGACCTAATAACAGGCTGAGACTGATAGAACTATGGATACAAGACTTGCTTCCATGGTGTGGATCCTGAACTGATATTTGTGTCTTAATCTGCCCCCCCCTTTGCACAGCAATGATTTGTAGACAAATATTCCCCGTTCTGTTTTGTTTAGCTGATTTCTTCTTCCTTTAAGTGTAACATTTTGTGCTATATTGATGTCCACACTGCTGGTTTTTAGACCATCTCATGACAGGGAGCTGTGTACAGGAGGCTGCTTGTGGTCTCCTTGGGGAGGTGGGGCTGGATGCCAGGGAACTGTCCCCACATCACCCCATGCTGTCCCTGCTAGGCTTCTTCTCCAAGGGTGTTGCGGAGGGGGAGGTGGACCCGTCCTTTGGACCGCTGGAGGCCATCAGGCTGTCCATCCAGACCGACTCCCCAGTGTGGATCATCCTGAGTGAGGTAAGCTGGGCTTTGTCAGCAGCAGGACTCAGCCCAGGGCTCCCTGCTGCCTCCCCCCTGCTGCTCTCTGATCCTGGTCCTCTCTCCTTTCAGATTTTTATCAAAAAGGCAGAATGAAACGGGCATGAGGAAGGGTGAACACCAGCGTGGATCCCCAGCCCTGCTCCCTCCCTCCCCGCTCCCTCCTCCCCGCGGTGCCTCGCCCGGGCACAAGGACAGCGTGGGCCCAGCTGCCAGGACAGGCCTCGGCAAACCGCCTGCCAGGCCGGCACCGCCACCCCCGCCGGTGCTGCGGGGCCAGGATGGCATCTTCTCCAAAAGAAGAGCAAAAAGCAAACACCCCGATCCCGTTCAGAGGGCTGGCTTTGCTCGCCTCGGCCCCGCGGGGCTGCCGTGCTGCTGCTCCGGCCGCTCTGACAGGGGGGACAGTTTGGGGTTGGGATGAGCTTTAGCAAGCGTGGGGATGGAAAGCACCTCCAGCCCCCGACAGGGCAATCTCTGGCTGTATTTGGGGACAGAGGGGGGGGCTTGGTCATGTTGGGTCCTGCCGGCTGACCCTTCAGGGGAGCTGCGATGGAGACGGCCAGGGACCAAGGTCTGCTTTGCCTTCACGCAGGCAACAGTCCTGGCTACAACTGAGGATTAAGTGAGGGTGAAGACTGACCCTCCTTCAGCAGAGGAGGAATGAATCCAAAGTGTTTGGAGCTACGACTATGGCAGGAAAACAAAAAAAAAAAAAAAAAAAAAGCCACACTGTGCCTGCCAACATTGAACACAGCCCCTTAACTCACGGTGAAGTCTCCAGTGTCTTCATGCCTTGAGATTGAGTGCAAAACCCATCTTTTTAAATAACTCTGTCAGTTAATGATTCGTGTGAATTTTTGAGGAGAAAAAGTTAAAAGCAGAAGTAGCCCAGTTCAAAAATAGTAGGGATTAGTATAAATCCCAATGTCTCTTCAGCTATACACTGGAATGCATTATACTACTTTAATGTGCTGTATTTTTTATTATTGGATACATTTGATTTTTCAAGTACATCTCTATATATAAATATATAAAATAATGTGCACTGTAATAAAAGCAAAATTTAAACCCTTGGAGCGGCAGCAAGAATCACTTGTGGCAGGAACGCCCTTGCCTTGGCTGTGCCTGTTTGCCTCCCCAGGACGGGTGGGTGTCCCTGGGGGCTGGGGAACAGCTGTAGCCCCTACACCCCAACGGGTGTCATCCCTCAGTGCTCACCCGTACCCGATACTCCCAAAGACTTGCTTATGCTGAGAGGAAAGCACTTAGAGCAGCCCCAGGGGATGATGCTTATTTTTCACCCCGGCACCAAAGGCACTTTCACCAGTTACTAGAAAAAGGAAAGATTAGTCAGGTCTTTCCTCAGCAGGGAGCAAGGCAGAGTGCTTGGGCACCCTGAGGGTGTGACTGTGGAACAGTTGTCTTCTGTACAAAATACATCGCTTGTTTTCATACCCGTGTAGAACGCAGCAAGGAGCTGCCTGCTTTAGTACTAGTGAACCCCAAGCTTGCAGGGCAAGATGAAATCCAGAGAGAAGGTGAAGTCCTTCTGGGGGGTTGGTGATAAGTGAAGTCAGAGACAAGTCAAATTTGGACTAGAGTCTGGCTTTTTCCCCCCAAATTTGGATACCATTTTAGACAAGTTCACCCATCCTTTCAAGTTAGCTTTAATCACAGCAGCTTGTCCCTTACAACTCAGTGCCCTAACCCTGGGCTGTTCTCACCCCCTTGACAATCACAGGTGATTTCTACTGAGAAAAGGAATTTATTTTTTTGTGTATCCACGGTGTGATCCCAGGACACAGATCATTACAGCAGTGAGGACGAGGGCCGGCAGCGTACGGTCAATCTGTGCTCTGTGAGGCAGAGCCGAAGGCATTAGAGGGTTAGAGCAGGCATTGCTGGGAACGCCTGGCAGTGAAGAGCATCAGCACGGGGGGCAGGGGAGGGGCAGCGGTTGCTTTCTAGAAGGGCAGGGATCTCTGAAGAGTGGTCCCTCACCAGCAGAGGCCTGCCAGCATGCCCGCTGTCAGAGGGAGGCACAGAGCTGTGTCTCTGCCCGTGCGATGCCCTCCCCTGCGCCGAGGGCGAGCGGGGGGCTTGGGCAGAGCCGCAGCGCCTTTCACCTTGTGCCCAGCATCTGGAGGGGCCGCGCCAGCACCGCTGCCCAGGGCCAGGAGCGGGGCAGCAGGAAGTGTGCCAGCAGCCCGGCCACCGCCAGCCCCAGCAGCAGCCACAGCAGCCGGGCACTGGCGTAGAGTGGGCCCAGCCTGTGGGGAGAAAAGGCCATCAGGGACGGGACACGCGCCTGCTGGAGGGGGGCTTGGCCTCACAGAGTCAGACTGGTTTGGGTGGGAAGGGCCCTTAAAAGCTCATCTGGTCCAACCCCCTGCACTGAGCAGGGACATCTGCAAGTACAGCAGGTTCCTCGGAGCCCTTGGCCAACATCACCTGGAAGGTTTCTAGGGATGGGGCATCGACCACGTCTCTGGGCAACCCGAGCCAGAATTTCTTTGTTTCTAGTCTAAATCTCCTCTCTTTTAGTTTAAAACCATCACCCCTTGTCCTGTCACAACAGGCCCTGTTAAAAAGATTGTCTCCATTGCACATACAGGGTCCCTTTAAGCACTGAAAGGCTGCAATAAGGTCTCCCTGGAGCCTTCTCCTCTGCAGGCTGAACCCCCCCAGCTCTCCCAGCCTGGCTCCCAGCAGAGGGGTCCCAGCCCTCCCAGCATTGCTGGGGCTCCCCTGGCCCCGCTCCGACAGGTCCCTGTCTCTGCTGTGCTGAGGCCTCCCGAGCTGGCCCCAGCACTGCAGGGGGGGTCTCTCTCTGTCCCCTGAGCCCTGGGAGCAGAGGGGCAGGGTCCCCCCTCCCCTGCTGCCCACGCTGCTGGGGTGCAGCCCAGGACACAGTCCCCCACCCTCCTTCGAGACTGAGCCAGGGCAGAGGTGGCGTGGCCATGAGTCGGTGGGGGCAGGAGGGGAGGACATGATGCAAATCTGCCTTCAGTTCCACTTGCAGGAAGGAAACCTGCCCAAGGGGGCCTTATCCTGCTCACAGCCTCCCTGGTTGCTTTGGGGTGCCAGCTGGGTACTCACCGTCCCTGGGCAGCCATAGCATACCCCCGGAAGTACTGGAAGCGGGCGTAGAGGTACAGCAGCCCACACACCGCAGCCACGCCTGTGGGAGCGAGGGAACCTGAGTCCTGGGGGGGCTGGGGGTCCCCAGACGGTGCCAGAGCTGCAGCCCAGCTCAGTCACCCCTGTCCCCCCTTCCCCCTGCAGATGGTGCACGGACACAAGAAACAAACACAGAGGGATTTGGCTTTAAAATGCTGTGGGAGGTTAAATAGTCTTTCTTCCTTCCCTTTCTGTAAGGAATTAACATCTTTCCACCCCCCAAGTTGTCCTGGGAGCTGGGTTTGCACTGCTCCCTTCCATGGCCCTGGCTCACATCCTCCCCATGGCGGCAGCCGGGTCCCCCACACGCGCTTGGTGGGGGCTGGACGCTGGGTGACTCACTGTTTGGGTTATGGTTTCTTGTCCTGACCTAGCAGTTTGGGAACTGTGTTGCAACTCCTTTTTGGCTCAGTGCCACCCTGCCAGCCTGACCTTATCCAAGAGAAGCAAGCCAGGGAGACAGCCGGGCTCTGACAAAGGAGCAAGGGCTGACAGCACCACCAAACCTCTCCTCTGGGCAGGAGACCAGCTCCGCTGCTACCAGCAGCTTCATGCATGCTGGAGCTGGGGCACTGCTCCGTCTGTCCGGCCAACAGGGAGCTTTGCTTTCCCCAAGTAACAGCCTCAAGAGTACAGAGAGAATGCACCTGCATCACAACAGGGTTTACATTGGGGGGGGGTTTCATTTATGCATTTGGTTTGGGTTGGGGTTCCCCAATCCATCCCTCTTACCTTGATGGAAGAAGATTCCAGCAACCCAGAGGAGTGAGATGAAGATCGGGAAGTACTCTGAGCAATTTGCCCTGGTGAGAACCAGAGATGAGAGTTAAAACCACGTGTCAGAGACTGGTTAACCGAGGCCAGGGAAGAGAGCTAGAAATAGACATCGGAGAAAACGGAAAGGGCTGATAAGAGGCATTGCTGTACTGTGCAGGGGAGAAAGGGCCTTTTCTGCAATCAAGGATACCCAGTAACTGTATTTTAGAGAAGAAAAGCACCCAAACAGTGTGCAGTGTTGACCTCATCCACATTCGCACGCAGCCTGCAACAAGCAGCCACGGCCGAGATGAAGACTTGTCTTTGCTGCTTCCTCAGCAGGCTTTGTCCTTGGCACCACGCACAGCACCTTCACAGACACCTAGTGCAGCTACAGCTGAAGAACTGCACAGATGGAGGTTCCTTAGCATTGTTTAAGGAGCTTTCTAATCCCTTTGGGTGAAGACAGCCCAAATTTGGGCATCATATAAGTGACACTCCAAGAAGGACCCTTCTCCCAGGTCAAATTCAGCAGAAGGTGATCAGGTCTGTTGCCAGGTTTTCTTCCTTCCTTTCGCTTTTAGTGACAAAAATACAGATTTTTCTGGGGGGGGAAAAAAAAAAGAAAGAAAGAATAAAAAAGGACAGTGGGAGCTGTGATGTTTAAGACAATGGTTTTGCATTTCAGTTTCTCCTATGTGTTACCATTCCCTAGGCAATTTAATCTTTAATTTGGCTAAAAAATTTACCAAGCCTTAGGGAATGGATCCAGGTTGGTAGCTGGAGAAACTCTGAACAACCTTATGCTGCAAACACAGTCTGAGCCTCAGCAAAGGGAGGCTGCCAGGTTTCCACAAGTGAGTAATAAATCAATGTCTTTTTTCCCCTCCCCCCACCTTTTTTTTTAATATATATATTAAAACAAATTATCCATTTTTATTCTTTTCAATAGGGAAAAAATAAAGGAGGGGGGAAAAAAACACAAGGAAAAAATACCTTCTTGAACCCAAGTTTGCTGAGGTCGTCTTCTCCGCAGAATGTAATGGGGGCTTCCTGGCACTCCACAGCCCATGGCACAACTTGGTTAATGCACAGCCCAGTGTTTAATTAAAAGCCACATCAGCAGCTACCCAGCAAGCGAAGGCTGGTGCCTCCCGTGCAGGCTGGCCTTTCACTGCATCACAAAGAGACCGAAGCGGGTGTTTTTGTCCCTACACAAACGTCTCCTGCACGCTGGCGAGGAAATGCAGCTGCTTTGTTCAGGATTTAGCACGGTGCTTGAACTACCCTTCAAACCAGCTCTGGCCAATTCCTTTCAATCACTTACGAAACAGAATAACTGAGATGACAGAATCTGGTTCTTGCAGGAAGCCAAAGGGATACGTGAACAGTTCCCGTTTAGCTCCAGCATTGCTCTCTCCATTGGAACACAGCAAAAAGAACAGCCCTTGGCCTGGGCCCATGAGAGCTGCCTTTCACAGCACAACAGCTTAAAAAAAGGCAAAAAATTAAAACATAGAATCATAGAATTGTCAGGGTTGGAAAGGACCTTAAAGATCATCCAGTTCCAACCCCCCTGCCATGGGCAGGGACACCTCCCACTAGAGCAGGTTGCTCACAGCCCCATCCAGCCTGGGCTTAAACACTTCCAAGGATGGGGCTTCCACCACCTCTCTGAGCAACCTGTTCCAGCGTCTCACCACCCTCATGGGGAGGAAATTCTTCCTAATGTCCAACCTGAATCCACCTATCTCTATTTTAATCCATTCCCTCCAGTCCTATCACTGCCCGACAGCCTAAAAAGTCCCTCCCCAGCTTTCTTGTAGCCCCCTTCAGATACTGGAAGGCCACAATAAGGTCTCCCCGGAGCCTTCTCCAGACTGAACCACCCCAACTCTCTCAGTCTGTCCCCATAGGAGAGGTGCTCCAGCCCCCTGATCATCCTCATGCATGGCCTTCTCTGGACACGTTCCAGCACGTCCATATCCTTCCTGTAACAGGGCCTCCAAACTGGATGTTGCACTCCAGGTGAGGTCTCACAAGAGTGGAGTAGAGGGGGAGAATCACCTCCCTCGACCTGCTGGCCACGCTTCTCTTGATGCAGCCCAGCATCCTTGTAGCTGTTTCTGCCAGCAAGGACCTTCACTTCAATCCAACAGCAAAAGCTTGCAAGCAAATGTTAGGTTACTAATAAAACTTCAGCTACCCTTACAGTTTGGAGCTAACATTAACATTAAACTTGATGATTATAATGCATTAATGCTCAGTACCTCTTCCATATGGCCACCAGTTTGTAATTTGGATGCGTCTTTCAGTGTCAGGTGGAGAGTTATTGTGGATACACAGAAACACCCTGGACAGAGCAAAGCGCTCCGAATCAAAAATCAGACCTCTGCATGCAAAGCACTGGACAAGAATAAAATAATTATAAAGAAATACAGCACCAGTAGCAATGAGCAACAGGGTGACTTGAGGGCGACATCAGTCTTTCCTGGTAGCAACATTTGCCTCGTGTCATCTCTTGATGGAGTTACCATAAAAAAGTCAAATCCTTACTGAGCTCTGAAGATCCGCTCAAATTCAGGGTGACCTGTTGTCTCCGGAGGGGAGATCTTGTGCTTCCGCCGGGCATGGATCACCTGCAGCGCAAAATAGGCTAAAAAAAGAACACACGGGAACAATGCAGCGTTTTATTTAGCCACGCTTTATCTCTAGCTTGGAATGAAGCAAATGGTTAAGGGGAAAGAGCTAATGTTATTTAGGTCCAGAGGTGCCTCCCACAACCTGGAATAAAAGTGCCATTTGTTTCACGCTCGTACTTTGAATTCCGAGTTGGTTACTCCGGTGCAGAGCTGGTGCGGCAGAGCCGCGGGCCGGCTGGCGCTTTGCATAGCGCTACACCCAGCAGCGGAGCCCTTGGCGCGGCTCCCCAGCAGACCAAACATGCCCTGGCCCTGCGGGAATACCAGCAATGCACCTAAAACCTTCCTGAGCCCACACGAAATCACAGAATTACTATTGTTAATATTGTGCTCTGTATTTAGAGCAGTAGTACAGCCTCAGCCTGTCTGATGGGAACGGTATATAACACTTCCCACTATAGCTAGTGGGCGCAAAGCTTTTATAGAAGCATGGCCCAGTGTCACCGAGCAGCATCCAATCTATGAAGCATTAGGATTAGCATTAAGTCAATTAGAGATGCTTGCGATCACATCAACAGAAGGAAATAGAGAAGGGGGTGATTATTTCTCCCATTTCATTCCTGCAGGGGAGCCCCCAGGCTCAAGCAGCTCAAGGGGCAGACATGCTGCCAATAACCACTCTCAGTCTGTGCCAAGGTAAAACCCGGTGTCCGTTCCATCGCTCCAGGGACATAGAAGTCACTTCAAAATGATGAAAGCTTGTTAATGTAAATATTTGGACAGTTTTACTATTGATGATAATTCTTAACTCCCAGGGATGATTGCTAGTGTTTCAAGTGTCTATATTTAGGTCCACTACTACACTGCTGCCTTTATTAAAAACAAGACTTCTCCTACAGAAGAAAACAAGTATAAGAACAATGACTTTGGTGGCTGTGGCAGCACGCTGCTGAGCGAGTCACCTGGGTTAGCAAGGTCCTACCATCGCAACATTTCCAGAGCACTGAATGGAGAGACAAGGAGCCAGGCTGCAAGAACTGCCCTCTGGACTGTCCTGTCCAAACAAAGAAGAGAAAAGCAGAACAGCAGGAGAGAGAGGGAAAGTAGAGACAGATGTTGCAAGATTAAAGACCAGGCACATGTGTGCCCACAAAAAAAGCACTGGAAGGTATGTAGAAGAAAAGGGAATTAGAAATGTAAATAACCTGATGCTATGTGACCTGTGTACTACACAAGATAGTCTTTGTTTAAATGCACATAGACCTGCATTCACACGTTCTAGTGTCTTCTGCAGTGTGTGCAGTGACCCAGCCCTAAACTAGTGATGCTGAGAAACGTGGGGAGGAACAGGTTTGCTCCCCACACACACACACAGTTTGTGAGTGTGTAGCATGTTAATTATGGTCGAGGGTGAGGACATCGTCCTGCCCCTGAGATCTGGTGGGGGGCAGCGCAGCATCCCCTCTGTGAAACCAGCCAGCTAGGTCTGCAGTAACATACAGCTGGCCCTTCAGCAGCAGCTGGCAGAGCTCTGCAAAAAAGATGATGAAACTGTGACCCATCCCATTATCTCATCTTCACATCAGATAAGCACCTCTCTCCTTAGCAACTTTACTGCTGTCTCGCATCCCAACCACTTCTCAAGAAATCAACTGAGCTAAAGTTACCACATCACATGCAGCTCTGGCTTGTGGCCTAAGCCTGACTGTGCTGGGCAACTGTCTTCATCCTGCTTTGTGCCATCTGCTCCCTTCCTAATGTAGCGTTCTTGTGGCTGATGAGCACGGCAAGAAGAATTTCAGACCCAGCCTCTCCATTAACTTGGTGCTTAACATTCCACTTGTGGTACAGGGGCAAACATCCAGACAAGTCCTGCAACAGGGACTTATGCTTACGGATGGACAATATATAAATGCACCCAAGAGAAGCGAGAGACTTTTGGAGGATGGTGAGCTGTCCTCCAAACCTGATGTACAAGTGAAGTATTGAGGATGCAAAATCACCCTCCAAAAGCACTTCTTCGAATGAGGTGTTGAAAACACGCCTGACACAAACCTTCTCAGCATGGACTTCTAGGGAACAGAGTTCCACCTACTCTGCAGAACCTTCCAAACTAGTTTCCTATGATTCATGCTTTCAGGTTATATGCCTGTGTGGGTTCACACATGGCTCGTAAGGGCTGAGCTCTCCCTGCACTTTGCTCTTCACGGAAGTATCAGCCAGGCCTTCTTTCTCTATTTGGTTATGTCCACAAACTTAGCAGCTATAATATGGTTTGATATCTGCCACCTTTGAGTGAACCTGGAAAACGAGCTCTGGGGGGGGGTGTCTGACAAACAATGACATTTCATAAGCTTTATCTCCTTTGAAGTCATAAAAATGGGGGGGGGGGGGAAGGAGTGACACCAAACCAAAAACCCGTGGTAGCCTTGTTCTGCTCTCTGATGCAGCATTGAACACAGGGTAGGGGCATGAATCTACAGAGCACTAAGCTCAGAGTTTTGTTAAACTGAGCCTAACTAAAATAAAAAGGGGGAAAGTTACTTTAAAGAATGCAGAAACTGGACTCCAAGAAAATTTAGAAGCAAATAAAACTAAAAATCACTAATGTACTGAGTTGCGTCTCCTACATCAGGATGTGATGGAAGAGCATTTGTACATAGAACGCATGGTGGTGTCTCTGTGCTCTGCCTTGTCAGAATGAAGCTCAGATCTGTAGTTCACACACAGAATATCCTTCTGAAAGAAGCAAGCAAAGCTACAGCACAGCTCTGAATCAAGGTGACATTAGCACACACATTTCCTACTAGTAGAAAGGAAGGAAACGCAGTATTTTGTAAGTGCTCCTTGGATTCCCATGCAGAGACCATAAAACAAGTTCTTGTAAAACAAGTTCTCATGAAACAAATATATTTGAGATAAAACTGCTATCTAGGAATTGGCTGCTGAGGATTTCCCAATGGAAAGAGCTTAGGAATGTTTCTGTAACTCAGTTTGAAGTTTTCACGTCTTTTCTTTGCACACTAAAGAACCCCTTTCTCCCCACTTAGTTTAATAAAAGAATTAGTAAGACTAAAGTGGCTTCCATTTGTAGTTGCTGATATTTCTCTATAAACGGTTTGAGGGAAATCACTGATAATTCAGAAAGCTTTATTCTCAAGTAGAGCATTTGTTTTAAATAACACTTATATTAAGAAATTTATTATCTGATGGGTAAAAATACATCAGGCTCCTCAGAGATTCACATCCATTTGTAAGCAGAGAGATGCAATAGCTCTACAGTGAATCAATTCAGTAATAAAACAATGCACAAGCAAACCTTCCCTCATAGAAATGTGACAATTTGAATAAAACGGGGGCTCCGTTCACACCCCAGGCAGGGGGAATGTCCTCTTCTGGGGTTCTCCTGAAGCCCAAAGGGGAAAGGCTTTTGCCCAAGGGATCCACAATTAAGCACAGACAGAGTTTGGCAATACTATCACTTCTTTCTTAACAGTCTAAACCAAAGACATCTATTTAAGGTACAAGAAGTCGCCGAGTTCTTTGAGGATATCTGCGTCTATTTCTGACCAGAAGGGCTCGCATTAGTTTCTGAATTACTGTGTGCTGTCAACTCATCTTGTCCTCTGCTCCATGCAGCTAAGCTCTGTGAACACATAATGATACTGGTCACGGAGAAGTACGCACATACATGATGCTCTTTTCCATGTACATCCAGCATATGTTTGTGCACAGACTCCATCAGCCTATTTATCAACGTGCCTTTACTTTGGGTACTTCCCGCCACTGTAAGTTACGGATTACCTGCTAAAATTCAATCACAGAAATTTAAGATACTCGATTGCTGAAATTGTTTTAAGTTTCAAAGAAAAACTTCAGTTTCCTTTCCTTCTGGGATTCTGACTTGGGAGGTTTGTGAATCGTTTTAGTCGCTATTAAATCATGAACCTCCTCAGGCATGACACTTCCACTGTGACCAGCTGACCATCACTTAATCACTCTGGAAAAAAGCAACTTCCATTCCACAGGGACTCGAAGCAAAATCGCAGAATTGAGTTCCACAAAGTTTAATATCACTAGCTTAATACTACCTAGCATTACAGAAAGGACATTTACCTTGCTCCAGGACTCCCAAAACCGTGACAGCGGCCAGCAGGTCTATTTGCTCTCTCATGCTGCTGACTGTGGGCCACTCAGTTAGAGGACAGCAGCTCTCCAACCTCTCTCCAATCCTCTCACACTCCCCTGCTCTACAACAGCCACCTCATTGCTCTACAGCAACACGTGTTTCCTCCACCACACCTTAACTCTCTCCACACCATTTCCCAAAGCACCAGCCAGCAGACAACAGCTAGTCCAGACAAGTACCTTCTGCTGAACTAGCCAACAGCAAAAGCTCAGCATCCAGAATTCTTGCAGTTGTATTTACAGATACTGTACGTGTGAATTGTATATGGATGGCAAATAAAAGGCGATGGGATTCAGTCCTTTTATTGCGAGCTTTAATTGGCTCTACAGCATCTAAATTGTGTGAGGTTGTAAAAAAATTATTAACAGGCATTTACAAAGGAATGACTTGACCTTCTGCTCTTATTTCAAGTAGTGGAGTTAACCACATGAAAGATTTTTTTTTCCTTTAGAATTCAGCTGGAATAAATACTGTCACTGGATTCTGAATTTTTAAAAGAGCATACTGATATTTTATCATATTAATTAATTAATATTACGTTTTCCAAATAAGAGTACAATTCATTTCTAGTGCTTCGATTTTGTAGTTTTCTGGTATTTTTTAAATTATGTAGTTCAAACCTTTTCCTGTCTAACATACAAAATGAAAGTTCTTAGTTCTGTACTTAATAGAATCTATTGGTAACCCAATGTTTCATCTGGGGTGTCTAATTTTTAGAGTGAAAATGTCACCAGAGTCTACTGCTGCTTACACCACTTCAAAAAACAATTCAGGCTTTAGAAAACACTTGAAACACTTCCTTTCCCTTCCTTCCTTCGGAAAAACACTAACATCTGGCAAAAAAAGACCCCAAAGCAAGCCAAAAACCCCACAAGCAAGACAAAACCCAAACCCCGCTTTCTGAGCAGAGGCTGGTCACGAGCTGCCAGCAACTCCTTAAAATCTTGGGAAAAACCACACGTGTGTCTGTCACATCAGCAGGGACAGTTTGGGAAATTTCTGGTTTACTCAACATTAATTACAATGAGACCCTTTTGATGGGACAATAAAGCAGAAGTAGTAACTTCACAGTTCCCCGTGGGCTAGAAGCAGCTCATACCTGGTATTGTTACTTATTTCGGTTTTTAGAAGCTTCTGAAGCTACAGGTGCCCATCTCTCCCTAACCACAACTTGGAGAGCAGGAACATACTCAAGGTAATTCAGGATGCATTTTGTGAGGAAATATGAAGGCTCTGAGCTGGGGCCTTAAACACACCAGCTATAAAATAAGTCACCAACTTCAATGCTTGGAGAATGATCCTTCAGTGTTTGAAGCAGATTAAAATTCTTATGTGTCATGGTTTAGGGTCAGGGCAGGCCCTTAGACCTACAACAGATGCTCTCTGTTAACCCCCCTCCCTCCCCAGAGGGGAAAGAGAAAGGGAGTAAGGGAGAGAGACTTAGTGATTAGAAAAGGAAACTAGAACAGCTTTAATGAAAATTAAATAATTATTAAAAAATGGAATATATACAAATCTATACAAAACCAGTATGGAACCCAACCCCCTGATGATAATTACATCACCATCACCACTGATGCTGTGCAGGCACCGGGGCAGTCCCAGCCTGGGCCCCGCAGCAGACAGGAGCTGTGTTCAGGAGCTGGATTCTGGTACCGGGTTCAGGAACACGCAGATCGGATCGAAGGCAGAAGGGACAGAGTCCTCCTTGGGTGCTCCAAGGAAGGAACTGAAAGAGGACTCGAGCCAAGCCAAGCAAAAGCTGGCAAAGCAGCCCAAGAGGGGAGAGAAGAGCCCAGAGACCCTTTGGGTCCCTCAGCTCTAGACCAAATATGGCGTCTATGGGATGGAATCCCTTGCTGGTCAGTTTAGAGTCACCCGTCCTGGCCGCTCCTCCCTGCAGGTGCAGCCTTTCACTTTCTGCACCCCGCAATGTGGTGCACAAGACCCAGCAGTGGCCTTGGTCTGCATACCAATCCTGGGTACTAACTCTAAACATGAGGCATTATCACTGCTAGAAGCAGACACTGTCTGTGAGAACAGGCTGCTAACTTCAGACAGTGCAGTTAATTAGAAGAACTGAGCTGAAAAGTAAAATTACTGAACAGATTAGTTCTGTTTTCACTCAAACCAGGACATTATGACATAGGGGGATGCCTGAAATTACTGTAACATGTCAAATGAATGCAGCCATAGCAAGAAATGCATGTGTCACTTCACAAACTCTTCTTTATCGTTACTGTTACATCTGTAGGTGGAGACACTCCAGGTGTTAGCTTAGAACTTAAGACATGATGAAACTTTTAACTTTCATCAGTTAAAAGGCGCGCTTGACAAACAGGAAGTGCTACGTAACTGAAGCCTTGGGTCTGCTGCAAGCGGTATGATTCACTACAAAAACTGCTTTGAAATGTTCAATTCAGAATAATTCATCAAGTAGTAACTTGTTAAGAAGAACATATTAATATCCAAACATACCTCACTAAAGCTGGGCCCCTTCGGGCACCACTGGAGCCACAGATCTTTACTTCTCTTCTAACCAACATATAAGTGTCCACAAAGGACTCGGTGACCCATCAGGGACCTTTCTCACTGCTATTTCCACAGTCTATTCAACCCCTCAGCTCTACCTTTCCAGCTGTAAACAAAAATCTGCATGCAACTTGCTGCCAGTATTTTGTTCCTCATTCAGAAACACTAACTCATGCTTCCAGGACATGTTCCTCATTTCTCAGTTTGGGTTTGTTTTTTTGTTGATGTGTGTGTGTGTCCTGTCTGCCCACATCAAACATAACCGTTGTCTTTTTAGAAGTCTCAAAGAAACCAGTCTGAACCTCTAAGGCCTGTTATTTTGATGGAATCTGAGCATATTTTTGGGAGTCTACAATTTTGCACATGCTAGGTCTCAGTAGTTATTAACATGTTTTTCACCAGTAACAACCACCCCTGCAGTCACATTTCCCAGCTTAAGGCCTACAACTCTACTACAAAAAACCCACAAAGTCCAGAAGCAGTGGGTGTAGCATTAAGCCTTGTTTTCAAAGGACAGTTTTCTAAGGCCTCTTTATCCAGTTCTGGCCTGTTTAAATGGACTCTGAAACCGTAAGAATTGATAAGGCACAGCAGAAGAACTTGATCCTTAGAAACAGGCTGACCAAAATTGTGTGTTGGGAACAGTAATGCTGCTCTGCTCAGCTCACACAAATGTATAAAAGTCACACCATGTGTTTAATACACTAGCAAAATATTTATTTTGTAATGATAAAACAGAAGTGAAGGATTTCTTTTTGGTGTGCACCAGTAATTGTAGTAAAAGAATAAGGGGATTAATGGACTCTTTATACATTTCAATGACAAAAATTCATAAAGGTTAGCATCAAGTTCAACTGTTCTCCATTTACAAGCATAAAACTTACCATAATACCCCCCAAACACATATATAAAGAATTATAGTTTTAAAATCTATAAAAAGTAAAAAATATACAGTCAGAAGATCTAACTCTTATTCAAATCTTTAATATAAAATTGTAAACATTTATTTACACAAAGGAAATGTGTATAACAAAATTTTGAGCACCCTTTTCAATTGAATTGTGGTTTTTGGAAGGCAGTGGATGTTGCACAGTGACACTCTCACCTTTCCTACCCAACCAAAACCGCAGTTCATAAATAAAGCCATGGGCGGCTGGCTAGGCACAGTTCAGGGGAGATACATTTTATTGCTCTGAAGCTGCAGCAAATGGAAAGCCCAAGTGCATATATAGACTGCTACATGTTGAAGGGCACAAAGGCAAAGCCCAGCCCTACCCATGCACCTATCTACATCCAAACCGTATTTTCATTTCCACTGAACTGTTTCAATTTTGTTACATTGATGCCGTATTTCCAACAGTCTGATCACATCGTGTGGACAGGGACCAAAACCAGGAGTGAGGGCTGTTTTTTGTCAGGTTAAATGCTGTTTGGATTCTGTTCACATACAAAGACTAATGGGTGTCATAAAACAGTTTGCCTAGAATAACAAACTTAATTTTAGTTCAACAGTACCATGAGAAGGCCCTGTCATCAAATCTAGGTACCTTCCTGAACAAACCCTCTGGTCAAGCAGGGCAATATCCACCTTAGCTTCCAGAAACAGGAGGAAATAGTACATCTGCGTTTTCCTGGACACTTAGCTGGATTGCCTTTTTGGTAGTAATAATGCAAAGAGCAGATGTTCTTTTCCTCCAAATAAATCACGACTGGATGGATTGTATTTTGACTTATTCAGAATAAAGCCTGTGTGCAAAATCTACTGGAAAAACGTAGCAGATTTCACCACAACCTAAACAGGGAAGAAAGAAAAGCTGAATCCTACTACCCTGTTATTTCTCTCAAGTGTTTGTAGGGGGGAGAAAAAACTAGTGACATTGAAGGATGTCACTTGAAATCATGAGGTCCCAAGCACCCCCAACAGGAAGGGAAGGCACACTGGTGCAAAGTTAACCCTTACAAAGAAAAATACAGCAAACACTCCTTCCCCTGCCATTGCTAGTTTATATCTATACTCTTCTAATGACACTTATCTTGGACCGGTTTTTGGTTTAACTTAATAGTAAACCAAACTCTCCAGCTCTTTTCTTAGATTGACAGCATAAGAAAAGTTAGCATCAGTTATTTGCATCTCAACTACTTATTCTAGAAAATATCAGAAGTGTCAACAACCAAAGTCACTAACACCTTTGTCTTCCCATCCAAAGACAATCTTTATGTTATCTTTTCAAAAGCTCTATGAGGGATTAAGTCTGCTTCAGTGAAGTTTTATCCACTATTCAACGCTGGGATCCACTGATCAATGCAAATCTTTCACCAACAGTTCAACATGATAAACTGAATCTGTTCAACAGAGCGCAATTCATCCACACTAGGTAAGTGTGCTGGACAAACCATGTTCCATGCATATTTGGAAAAGGTTAAAGTATTAGTGTTAAAAAGCAGTTTTTAAAAGTGCAAATTGTCTCAAAGGAGCTGCAGATACAGTAAAACATTTTCCTTCTTTGAAATCAATGTTATCCTTCACTTCCCTTCACCCACCCTGGGGAAAACCCCGTCTCTCACACATCTCTGCAGTGCAGAAAACTCCTGAAGAAGCCAGTCTGTTGAAGGAAATTGCTTTTAAATCACAATGCTGGGTTTGATTAGAAAGTTTAAAGGAGTTTTCCAAAAAAGTGGATTAAAAAGGGAAGAGGTATTTGTGCATTTAAAACAAAAGCTTTCAACTTGATTTTCATTTTAAAATAAAGGTTAAGGCAAGGTGGTTTGTTGGTGGATAGGGGATTTTTTTGGTAGAAAGTAAGGACTTCGGAACACTTAGTGTTCCCAGGGTGGATTCTGTCCTTTCTGGGACTGACCCCAACATATGGATAAGAGGTCTCCTTGGGCTGAGCTGAAGAACCAGCATCTGCTTCAAGGGATATTAAAGAAGTAAATCCACCAGTCTATAAAAAGATTATCAAACTCGTAACCCAGTATTTTAAAAAAAACAAAACAAAAAGGTATTTAAAGGGGGAGACTTCCATATTGGAGCAACCCTGATACAGGTATTCTCCCAGGCTGCCTGTGCTATTATTGCTACTAAGGACTTTCCACCTCTCAGCCAAAGTCGTTCCTTATTTTTATCCTGAAGTGACAAAGTCTTGTGCTCCTTGCATCACTGCTAACTTTGGGGAATGAACTGATCTCAAAAGTTAGTTTTACAACAAAGAAAACTAGATGAGCTGTCATGAAGCAAAGCCTTCAATTAAATACAACTACCTTTGGAAATAAGTTATGAAGAAACAGGTGCAAAGTAAATGGCTTTACAATTCATGTTAAACCTACTACAGTTTAAAAGTTCTCCCATAAGAAATTCCCCCTTTAAACACAGCAAGGTATAAGCCAAGAACTGTGCCTCTCTACAACAGAGTGCAAACTGCAGCTTAAAAGGACTACAATCTATTAAGATGACTACCTAGACTAACTGGCCAGGTTTTAATACTTTCTTGCATCTATTACCAGCATCTAGAAATATTTACTGTGAAGTATCACTTGCTTATCCAGAGTACAGGCACGTACTTCAGCGATGGGGAAAAGAAACAACTCAAAACATTTTGCAAGTGTACTCAGGTGCATACAGACTATTCTCAAATAAAAAGTCAGAAGTTAGACAGACAGTACTATAACAGCATGTCAAGCTATGAACAAATAATGATTGCAAGGAATAGCTGCAGGAGACTAAGCCCTAAACACAATTTGTGCAACTATTTGCTTTCTTTCTGCACTACTTCTGTGGAATTCAGTTTTATTTTTAAATAATTAAAGAATTTACTTTTAGAACACTGCAAGTGAGATTTCTCAGAGGCTGGCTAGGACCCGCACAGTATGTTTTTGACCTGTTCAAGTGTGCGATTCCTTAGAGACACCAAGATAAAGAGCGCTGTTCCTGCAGACCTGCTTGGTGCACTGTTACCATCTATCAACACTCATTGAGAAGCAGCTCCAGTCCCTTTCCCAACCATTTACCTCTAATGCCTACAAGTCTCCTCAATGCCACAGGTTTTTTGGTCCAAGTGTTGCTTAGATTTCATGAAATAATTAAAAAAGTAGAACCCCCCACCCCCAGCCCCATTTTAGTGAGTTCCTAACAACTCATCCAAATCATTCATCCACTCCTCTGAAGTCCTGTTTTTCAGCAAAGAGTCTATCAGGTCTGTGTCACCAGTTAAGTTCTGAAGTCCATTATTGCCCGACTGGCTGCTGTAGGCGAAAGGCAGGTCTTGACTGGTTGTCCTCACAGGGTACCCTTGGCTACAGTGCAGATTACCTCTGTTGGGCATTTGCTGATTTGGATTCTGGTTGAAAGTGTTCAGATCTGGAACAGTCTGATTCATGCCAGGCAAGACTTGCTGTGAGGGTACCTGCTGTTGTGTGGGTGGGTTTGTCCGCTGCTGCGCACCTAAAGATGACGACAACATCTGCCCAGAGACGGCAGCATTCATAGAGGTCATCGGTCTGCTGGTGCTTAGGCTTACCTGAGGCATTGCTTGGGCAAACTGTTGGTTGGCCATCTTTAGATGAGTTTGCTGCATGTGGAAAGAGGAGCTGGCAGTAAACGGTCCTAAGCCACTGCTTGCTTGCGTCTGGTTGTTAATATTAGGGATACCTTGGTGTTGCCAAGATGGGTTTTGAGCCCCCATAGCAGCTGGTACTCTTGCCATCTGTGGCTTAGATAAGGTGGGATTCAGTGCACCTTTATTGTGCTGCTGAGAAATACTTGAGTTGGCTAAAGTGTTCTGCCCGTACCCAGCAGGAACGGCAGCACCCTGGCCCAAGCTGCCTTGTCTCTGCATCGGTGGCTGTCCGTTGGCACTTTGAGTTGCGTGCTGGGGAACCATCGGTGTCATTCCAGACGGCAGGTTGTACAATCCCCCTCGCTGAATGTTTTGCATATTGGTGTACTGAGTCACGCCCCGATCCTGCTGACTGGAGCCCGACTGGAGTGGAGGAACAGAACCGTGTCCAGGTCCCATCTGAATCATGTTCTGGGTCTGGGGAAACATCCGTGGACTACTGGAGCTGGACTGTCCTAAATTACTGACCCCCGGCATGGCTGAAGACGATCCTGAAACACAAAGAAATATTTTGTACATTAAATACCTTGGTTCAACCTGAGCCAACCTAGGCTTGTAGACACTACAATCCAGAAGAGAGGTGCAGCTGCATTTGTATAAACCAACCTATCCAACCACCAGACAGAGAGCATTAATTATAAAGAGAGCTGCTCCAGTTAGCACCTCCACTTTGATCTCAAACACAGATATGCCAACGTCCTAAAAATTCTGAATACCACTTCTAAGAGTTCAGCATCATCAATTTAAAAGTAAAAAATTAAAAAATTACAACTTTAAAGGCAGGACTCTGATATTTCTTTGTGAGCAAAAGGCATACACACACGCTTTGAAGTGTATGCACAGTTTGCTAGGCTATTAAATATCCCTTGCTGCACACACACACTGACAGTTTTTCCATGTATAGACTGTATATTTCATATTGTACAACTATAGGGTTTCCAGTCCTGTGTTCTCCCAATGCCACAGATTTCTTCTGGTTTATATAACTTTCAGAATTTGTTTGGTCAAGTATCTTTTGTATTTCCACAATGAAATATTCACCATACTAATACGCATTGCTGATAACCAAGCAAGATGTTATGCAAAAATAAGTCCTCTGTTCTCGTAGATTCTGAGTAAATGTTTCTTCCTGTAGAAGAAACAGCCCCCTGCTCAAAGCAAAAGACAGACTAGAAAAGTATTCTTAAGTATAATGTGTTGAATTCCCTTCCCACTTCTTACCATTGACCAAAGGGAAAACCTACCTACCCTAGCAGTTTCTCTACTTTCAAATCAAAAAGTAAACTGCAGAATTTTTTCATTATTTTAGGATAACTGAGGAATATTGTCTCTCCATTGTTAATTCAAGTATAATTCAAATATAATTTTTTCAAATATATTAAAATATAATTCAAATAATATTGAAATAATTATCAACAAGGCACACTGTAAAACCACAGGTGTTATGGGGAGGGAAGTGATGGATAAGTGAGGGAAGTGTCTTACTGGAAGGCTAAAGTGAAAACATAGTACACGTAACAGGATTTATGATGCAAAAATTTGTTACAATCATAAATTAAAAATAGTTTTAATAATACTGACATTCGTGATAGCAAAACATACTCTATTTCTAACAGGGTGCTACTGTATTTCTGTACAAAAGTGGCAGGAGGGAAAAAAAAAAAGTGTTTCAGTGCACTATTTGAAGGGTACACTATTTGAGCACACTGTGTTAAGACACAATCCCTTGGTATTGGTATCAGTTTTTTTTCAATTAAGTAACAAAACCCAGCCAAAGCTCTACTAGACACCACATGGTCACGAACACTGTCAGAATGAGGGTATCACATTTCTACTTGCATCTTTTCCCTTCAGTAGTTATTTCTGTGGGAACATAGAGAGTATGGAAACAAAGTGAAGGGAATAAACCTAGAGTATAAAAAAGTGTTTATGAAAAAAGACAAATGGTTTCTTGATGCCCTGTTAAGTAAGGGTTTTTCAGGTAAGGAGATGAGCTTTTACTCCTCTCTAGTTCTTTCACGTTCATGAAGCTATTCCAGCTTAACAGTAACAACATCTTTTATTTATCACTGTTAATATGCTGAAGACATACCAAGCTGCTTCTCCTACAATAAAATCCATGTAGAACACTAAAATGTAATGAAGATAATGCAAATTGCATTCCCTTCTAAAGGCAGCAGGGATAAGAATATTAGAGAATTTTAAACTCATCCTAGTACATGAGAGAAAAGATACATCACTTATTTTTCTTTAAACCATGCCACAACAAACCTGAATCCTAATATATTAAAGTTAAGGAGCACCTACAAACTGCAAAGGGAAACAGTACTATAAAAAGGCCTTAAGAACAGTGGAAGAATTTTACCCATTTTCAGAGAAATATTAAGAATCAGAAGTTTAAACTGTCCCAAATATCTGAGACAGGGGAAGCAATTAATTTGCAACTGAATCAGAGTAGAGGTCTAAATGTTTTAAAGCACAGTGACGTGGTAAGGTAATGTAATAAATTAATAAAAAGCTAGTCAATCAATCGCTGCATTTACTTACCTGTGAACTGTCCAACCTGCTGCTGGTATGGATTCTGGGGTTGATCCTGATACTGGGGAGGTGGTCGAGTCAGATGCCGCTGCAGCTGCTGCTCTTGCTGCTGCCGCTGTTTCTCCTAAGAAAGGTCCAACGTGACGCAATCAGAAAACAAGTCAAGCTTTGACTATCTTGGATAAAAACAAGCTATCGGTATACTTTTATGCAGAGCTCACAATTAAAGGGGCTTCTGCAGCCTTAAGAGTCACTTAAGACCTTTGTTCTCAAGGTTCAAATAGAATTTAATCTGATGAGTAACAAGACTAGGAACTCAAGAGACAACAGCAGGCGCTATAGGAGATATCGCAATGTGCGTCCAAAGCCTTTATAACATTGAAAGTCTGAGATGTTAGCCTTCTAATCAGTAACATCAGCAGGCATTTTCAGCAACACTCTCAAGACACCAACAGGTAAAAAAAGAGCAAGTGTGTATAGAAAATTCACGCATACTTTTTTGCTTTTTATACCCAGATCAATTTTAGACCTCTCTTTAGAAATTAAACAAGACTACAAGTCACAAATATCAACAATTGTACAAAGAAAAGTAAAAACTGAGCATGTAAATGAAAAAAATGTACATAACCACAAATTTTTATCTACCACAGCTTTTCTCAGAAGATTATGAAAAACTGCAGAACTAAGTTTATAACAGGAACTACAGAAGTTTTGTACTCATTGTTCAAAACCATTTTCTTAACAATGCACCAATCAATTGAAACAAACCCTACTAATGACTCATAAAGACCTCGCCTCTTTAAAAGCACATTCAACTGATACCTACTTTATGATATAACCATTTGAGAAATAAAATAAGCAAATTTTCGATTAGGAAGCTTTTGGGGAAGGAGAAATTTAAATCCTTGAGAAGAATGTTGAGAGTATCCAAACATGCACTAATAGTACACTCAGAGACCTCAACAGCCTGAATAGTCAACAGGCTGCTCTGGCAATATCAAACTTAGCACCGTAGTATTTCTGGCTCTTCTTCCACAGATATCTTCAACCACGCTGAAATTCTGACATGACTAAGTAGTGATACAATGCACAGCTACCTGCTGATCTGAAAAGTCACACAGAGTACAGAAGGAGACAGAAATTCCCTTTCAAGAGTACTGGGGTAAAGACACAAGCAATAAGCCTGTAAAGAAGAGACTGGGGCAATGTAACAAAGAGGCAGATACACATTGCTGCCATCCTTTTGAAATGTCTACAGCTAAGAAGCTGTTGAGACATGCAGAGGAATGAAGAGGGCAGGCTGCCTGACAGAAAGGACCTGTTGCTTGCAGGACCAGTCAAACCTGAAAGAGGCTGACCACAGAAGCCAAGAAGAGATGCTGCTGTTCTGAGAGAAAGCAAGAGCTGCAGAACCTGGAAAAAAAAAAAAAAAAAAAAAAAAAGCCAGAATACCAAATGCAAAGACAGCTTTAGACTGGCAGGGAATGGCACTGAAGCTACCTCAAACTATCATTCACCTGCCAAGTAGAGATCAACTGATTCAGAAATCCATTTGTAAAACTACATCCGGTATCACGTGTATGCAAAGAAACAAGTATCACAGTATTACGTTAACAAGATCTATCCTGGCTTGGCAGCACGAGGTCAGGAAGTGTGGCAAATGCAGTATTGATGCCTGTTCAGCACCAAAGCAAAGTTGCACCTTATTTGGGATCAGAGTCCCAGTACCACTACACAAAAATGCAAGTTGTAGATGTTAGCTGCAGTTACCATAACTAGGACAGAAATAAAATATTTTCATACTACTGATATTTACTACAGCAACATGTGCTGGCTAAGCAGAAGCAAACAGGAAAACTGAGATTTATCAGCTTCTAACAGTGCTGAAAATTAAGGAAATTACACATTCCCGACTGTTATCAGTTGAAGGACTCCAGAGCATTTAAATTTTTATTTTTATTTTTTTTAAATTCTCAGGCATAGATTCATTTCTCTCTCTCTCCCTGCTCCCCCTCAACCACTATTGAGTTTTTTTCCTCCATTATCCCCATAGACAAGTTTTTGTGTCTCTTCCCTCCCCTCTTTATCTTTAAAGACACAACTTTTCAGCAGTACAGATCATTACGCTTTATTTCAGAAGATCTGAATATTGCTCAAAACATCTTCAAAAATTCATCTTCCCCTTCCTCCATACCAGATATTGATAATTTCTCTGTATGTACAGCACCAGTGCCTGGAACATGCCCGCATGCACTTCTGAAAATGCAGGAGAGCACTGATGATGGAAATAAGACCCTTTGGACTGATTCCCAGCTGCAAGACTTGATAAAGATTTAAAGCTCAGAAACATTCACACAAGGCGTCTGTTTCCCTGCGAGAGGCTAAAGTAGTTTTCTGCAGTCTAACAGCACAGTTAAGTTATTCTGGCAGGACAAGATGCAAGTTGGATGCAGATGTCTAATTATTTTCCCCAAATAGACACGTGAAAGACATTTTAGAATTTGAAGCTGCTGTGGATCTCACAGGGAAGAAAGGCAGAAGGCACAATGAGCTTACACAGTCCTGTGCTCACTGCTTCCATTTTTAAAGCTCTACAGAATGCATCAATGGTATCTCAACCTCATCTTTTATTTTTGCTCTGATTCCATTTGCTTTCCTTCTTTCACAATGAATTACACCATTGCTAGTATGAGACATTCTCTCCATGTAGGTACTGTTTTGTATTTTCACACTACTCAATTCTACCTTTTTAATTCATTTGATTCACCACAGTGCCTTGTAACAACAGAAAAAAGTCTCAGCAATCAAGTGCTACATGTTTGGGTTACTTTTGTAGAAACATAAAACAGCAATTATGATACCAAAGCACCTTGGAGTTTACATCCCCTATTTTGTAATGTGATAACTGTTTGGGGAAAAAAAGAAAAAAATAAAAATCTCAAATGCTGTTTCATCCACCAAAGCAAATCAGTGCAAAGAAAACAAGGCTGCTGGCCCCTCTCACCTGCTCAGCCAGAAGTTGCTGTCTCTGCTCCATAAGGAACTGCTGCTTCTGTTGCTCCATGAGCAAGTGCTTTTGTTGCTGTTCCCTCTGCTTCTGCTGGTCCATCAGCATTTGGTGTTGCTTCATCACTGCTGCTTGCTGCTGATTGCTGAGATAAGATGGGTTGCTGTGGTTACCCGCCATGGAGACATTGGGTGCCTGGGCACCCACACCAGGGCCCGGGACAGAAACGGGAACACGAGGTACATTAGGAGAAGGATTTTGATCCTGCACAATACAGAAAAAGTAGCATTAGTTACTGGAAGACGTTAGCC
This sequence comes from Todiramphus chloris collaris, assembly GCA_025345505.1. NCBI lineage: Eukaryota > Metazoa > Chordata > Aves > Coraciiformes > Alcedinidae > Todiramphus > Todiramphus chloris. The sequence goes on from JANVCC010000040.1 coordinate 7,410,207, forward strand.
CTCCCGAATGTAGAAGCTGTTTGTAGTTACACATATGAGGAAAGGCACTTCCAATGGCAATGGCCATGACCTCCACTATTTTAATCATTTTATGGGATAGGGAAGAGAGAGTCTATAAACAAAATCTTCACTGGGAGGGGGATCATAGCACATCCCAGAAAAAAATCAGAAATTGTCAATTCCTGCTTATTTGTACATTTATACTACGTAATAAAAATTAGGTCATTTCCTTATATTCCCCCATCTTTATGCAACATCTCTTTCACTTGTGAAACTTGTAACAGAAAAGGCAGTATGATACAGTTTCCAGTTCAGCTAATGACAGACAGCCAAAAACCCACTTATGAAGTACCAGACACAGAAGTGGCAGTTCAGAGTTAAGGTTAGAAGCTCCACAACATTTAGGAACAGAGGCTTTAACTTCAGGCTTGAAGTACTTCCCGAAGTCCAGCTCAAACAGGTAAGTGTGCTCTGTGTGCTTCAGCTCAGCTACAGGAATGGTGACAGTTACAAAGAGCACTTCAAACACACCAGCTTCAGTTTACTTTGGTAGCAGCTTTTCAAACACTAGATTTTAAATTTGCATTATACAAAACATACTTAACTCCTGCCTCCTTGTCAATATTTAATTCAGCATGTGTTTACACCTCCCCTCCTAAAGTTGCTTTGTTTAGTATCAGAGTATTTCTCATTTGCAGGTGAAGGGGAAGAAGGCTACTGCTGATCAAAAGGAGTCTTAATGCATTTTTGCAGCAATCCAGCCATCACCATATTGTACAGATAAAAATACTACTACAGATAAGCCTGTTGCTATTAATTTTTCTTAAGTCTGCTTTTTTTAAAGATTGTAACTTGAGATAAGCAAAAATAACATGGAATGATTATCATCCAGGATCTGACACTGTCCGCTCTGTACCGCCAAACCCATTTGAAATTTGTTTTTAAGCACAGTTCAGCATGATCTCTAATGACATAAACAAATACTATTTTCAAGTTTAGAATTCAGCTCATGGGTTTGTCTGTTAGTTCAAACTCCGTAGTTCCATTAAAAAAAATCATGAGGCAAACATAGGTAATGCTGTGCTAAGTTTTTATCTGCAAGATTTTGAGAAGTTCTCCAGAAGCCTTCATGGGTATTCCTGTTAATCCTGTGCAAGTGTGGCAGCGTAGATGCAAGGTCACCCTGTTTTCAGTGCGGGGAGATGGGACATACACAGTCAGTCATCTCTACCCTTCCCCTACTTCTTCCATCAAAATGTCATTAGATGGTTACTGCTTCTAGCTTTTAAAGAGATTAATTTTTGTGCCTTATGAAGCACATCTTGAGCTCAGTGTATATCAGTGTGGTCTTCATCACAGACTAAACAGATCTTTTTCACAGGTTTTTTTTGTTTTGTTTTCAGGGAACACATAACTGGAGTTGGACCTCCAACAGCTTTTGCCAGAGGAGGTTTAATCCTTGTAACAAAGACCTTATTTCTCAACAAGCCCTCTAGTATGTGCATTGCAGGCACATGTTACAGAATCCCAATGAGTCTGTACCTACATCCACTGCATAAATTTCCACCTGCAGCATACCTATAGTATCAGTTACATATAAGGCAAAGAAGCACCATCTGGAATTTTCCTTTCCAAGAAAACCTGAAGCATACTGCTTCAAGCAGACAAATATTACTACTACTACTCATTCTTAAAGCTACGTTTGTCTCCTAACCCATGCTTCCCCAAGCCCCTCAGACTTAACTAATAATGCATTCTTAGATTTGAAAAGCCCCAAGGAACACCCAAGACATCTGGAATGCAGCCCCTACTTCCATCTTTCTTCAAAAAGAAGCAACCAAAGGCACATCTTTTTATAGTGAGCCAACTCTGACACAAGAAGGGACTAAAAAGAAGGTAAAGAAATCAAAGCTTCTTTGAGAACACTGTTTAACACTGCAGTTTTACATGAGTTATTTTAGGCAAAAGTTTACAAAGCATCTATTTATCTTTGTAAGCTGAAGCTTCTATGAAGCGTGACAAAGTGCGTTAAGCTGGAAATCACACATTACCACATGACCTAGAACTGAGCATTAAATAATGTCCTCAGTGGAAAACAGAGCTCTTGATTCTTGTCTCAGCTTATTGGACATTACCATTTTATTATTTCAACACAGGTGGCAACTGCTTTGAAACAACACTAAGTAATCTGTACTCTAGCCTTACCTATACAACACCTTCTTGCAAAACCTTACCTCTACTACTAAGCAAAGGTAATAAAGCCCAGAATATTCACCTGACTGTGCGGTAGTCGGTAGGCAATGTTTCCAGACTTGGGTTTCAACAGGATCATCCCGTTTTGGTCATCGCTCACATGAGACAGCGGTGGCTGCTGGCGTTGTTGGATGTATGCCAACATGGGAGTCTTGTTCTGCCCAGGTACTGTAACCCCCTGCTCACATTCTGCTTTGTAATGGGAAAGAGGTTTGGTGTTCCCATAGTCCAGCATAGAACCTTGACTATTCACAGGGTTCTGGTTCAAGCTGTTTTGCTGATGACCCAAAATGTTCACATGGTAACTTCCTCCAGCTCTCGGTGAGCTTTTATTTCCCATATTAGGCATCATGAGTTTCTGACTGTTGAAGTCTGGCTGGTAAACCGATGGGCTGGTGGGATTTTCCATGCTATATGGGACAGCCAGTGGACTATGAGAAGACCCAGACTGTTGCCATGTAGACATCTGATTTGTTTGGTGGACCTGTGAAGCTTGCTGCTGGTTCTGCAACATCTGGTCTCTCTTCTGCTTGGCAGCAATCTGCTGAAGTTGATGAGCAGAAGACATTTCTTTGGCACTTCCTGCACCCTTTCCAGGTAACAACACATTGGGGAGCGGCCTCTGGACATTCTGAGAGTGGTTTGATGTTTGCATCATGGGCTGATTAGGATTTTCAGTCATTGACTGACTGGAAGGCTGGAACATAGCCTGAGAACTACCAACCGCTGGAGAAGCGGCACTTACAGGTACAGAAGCAGCACCAAGAAATGCTGAACCTGATGAGGTGGATCTCACCTGGGGAGATCCCATCTGTTCCTGTTCAAAGGGTGCTGGGGAAAATTCAGTCTTTATGTTAATATCTTGTGGTAGTGGAGTCTGCGCAGCTGAATTTGAAGAATCTGCATCTTTTTTTTCTTCGAAGTCTTCATTAAAGAGATCCTTCATGTCTTCATCGGGCACTGATCTATTAAGCTCCTCAATAAGTTCCTTCCATTCTTGCTCATTAAGATTAAGATCAGGCATCAAGTTATTCTGAGATATAGAACCCCCTGCTCCAGTAATCATACATGGAAGATCATCTACAGGCTCCTGCTTCAGTTCCTTGTTCAAACTCAGAGGAAATGAGTCATCAGCATCACCACCTCCATTCAGCTGCAGGCTGGAATCCGGAAGACACTTCTTGCTGATGCCATCTAGGCCCACTGGATGTTTTCCATTGAGCTGTAAGGTATCTCCACTGCCAGATTTCTTGTCAAGATGATGGAGTGGAGATACAGGGGGCATTCCATTGGAAGAACCACTCACTCCACCAAGACCATCATCACGACGCAGTTTCTTGGACACGGAAAATACATCACCATAGCCATTCTGCTGGTCTCCATTCTGAGGGGAAGCAGCACTATCAAGCTTTCTTTTCACAGTCTCATGGAGCTGCTGAAAAATAAGGAAGTTTTTAGTTGTTTAGTTTTATGTTTCATAGATTGTAATTTTAATTTCATACCAGAACATTGTCTAGTCCTGAATAAAAGTTTTTTTTTTGGGGGGGGTGGGGGGGAGGTTACATCTTTGCTTTAGTAAGATCTGTCTTACAAGTCACCACATGAAATGACTTTCTTACTATAATCTATGGTTAATTTTCAAGACTAGTACTATAACAGAGCCCTCTCCTTCAAATAAATCCAAAAGCTTCCATATACTTTGACAACAGCAAAAAGTTGAGGAAAGGCTGTGAAGTGGAATACGTTATGATGTTTCCTATTCAAAATGAAAAACCATTGATGAATAGTAAGACTCAAGTTTTAGTCAATAATAAAACTCTATTTTATTTGGCCTATGTACACACGGTATAATTGTTCTGCAAGACTGCTTGATAAAGCAGTCTCATTTAAATATTTAGAGAAAAAGAGAACCATTTCTCTTGTGATTATATTTTTTGAAGAACTACGTATATAAATTTTGTACGCAATCACATTTTTGGCACTAAAGCAAAACCAGTTTGTCACTAAGCAACCACTGTCTCATGCTTATGTAAAATGTAATTCAGAGTTCAATGAATTCTATCACAGCAGAGCAAGTTTAATCCTTTCCTCCTTTCTCCTAGAGTATTGGACAGCTGCTCCTCTCTGCACTATGACCACCAGAGCCCCAACGAGCTCAACAGTTGGCTTCTTATAACTAGTGAACGCACATATTCTTTTTCTTGCAGTGCCACCTAGAAGTAACCAGAGGGCACAGCAACAGCTTTACAACCAGAGTTTAAGAACCTTTGTTCAGCTTCTCTTTCCTGACGGCATTCTTTTAAATCTAAAGTTCTTTCCATTGACCTCAAAAACATATGTAAACAATGCATGCACACATCAAAGACGACTATAAACTTTTCCTTCCCTCAGGTGCATTCTGTAGAAGAAGTTTTGCTTTGCTTGCGCTGGAACGCTACACCAACGGCAGCCAAACCTGTAGGGCAGAGGCCCTGCTTGAGCCGAGCTGTGAGTTTCAAGAGGGAAAGCTCTCATCAAGCTCCCCTGACCTCTACGAGACGCCTTGGTACATCTCATCGGGACACCGAGGAGAACCCGCACAAAACACCAGTCCTCGGAAGAGCAGTTCCCCCAACAGCAGTTCCCTCAGAAGGCAGAAAAGCAGCTCGCTAAACAAGTCTCAGCCAAGTACGCTTATTTCATTATTACTCGCAGTCTCCACAAGGCAGTCCACTCACCCTTGGGGAAAACTGTCTCATCCCAGAACAAACAGGGGAAACCTCAAGATCTCAGCACTCAAGCGAGAGGCTGTATGTAGAGCCAGCATAAATTATCAGAAGAATTTCACAGCACTTGTCTGGGCAACAGCATTCTTTGACTTAAAGACAGAAGGACTGGTTCACAGTTAATTGTTCTTTTTTTTAACGGTCTAAAGTTAGCTGGTCATCAGAAGAAAACAAACAAACCCACCACTATTTAACGCTTGCATAGATAGCACCAAAATCTTATTTTTATCTGAGGGGCAGACTGCAGCCTCCCAGGAGACTGTGAACTTCCAGGTCGTTCACAGAAACAGCAGCAGAGTAGTGAGATCAGCAGAAGACCTAGTAGGACAAAGTGAGGTGTACATTGGAGGCTGGAACCAGGATTCTCTTGGATTTGAGTATTAGATCTATAGCTTGGAGTAGCAGTTCTAGAGTGATTTTTTTCAAATAGTGACTCAAAAAAATAACAGAAATTTACTTTTTTGTAAAAAGGTAAAACAAGAGAAACCAAGGAAGCCTCAGCTCAATCTCCACATTTGGCTTTCAACAAGTTTCCTGTTGTTTACTTAATACTCTAACTGGGAAAACTGAAGCTCAAGGTGGATGAGTAACTTGCCCAAGGCCATATGATGAGTCAATCACTCAAAGCTGGGGAATGGATCCTCCTTAATTCTAAATCATTAAGGAAAAAAAACACTCCCTGAAAACTGACACACAAGTAATAACTTAGTTTTGTACACTGAAGATAGTTTTCTCATAGGTGAAACAAATTTCTATATTAAAACAGAATATATGCTCACTGCAGTCACTGCTGTGACTGTAATTTATACAGACAACTCAGGGCAAATAGCATTTTGGTGGCATTACAGCTACAGCTGCACACAGCACGTCACAGGCTGCAAAACCCACATGGGTTGCTGGATAAATATTCCAGAAAATAATCTGTGCCAAGGTTTTTGCTACTGTGCTACATCACTTTCAATGTGCACAGCTAACTAGTCTAAGATTTAATAAGCTGCGCTTAATAAAATACACTTACTGTAGTCTAAAGATACAGATCCCTACTATTCATCACAGGCTCTTCCCATCAATAAAAACACATAGGAGTTTTTATATCTATGTATGTTTTAACAGTCAAAATGCTCAGATACCTGATTTTTTGTGACATTTCAACTTTAGTTGCTCTAGACAAAAAGTTGTCCTTTCACCTAAAACCACAGTCCTTTGTCAAAAAAAGATTTTTAAAAAAAACCTAATAAATTCACTAACGAAGTAAAATTTGGGGATGACTGCTTCCAGCCTTGCTTCACCTCAGATAAATCAAAGAGTATTTGAAAAATATCCTACCTGTACAGGACAGCCCACAGACACATAGTAAAGAAGATCTACTTATCTTCTACCTACATCAGAAAAGACTGAGCCCAATTCACAATCAGGACAGTTAACTTCTGAGTTTTATAAGCCATTCACCAACCACACTTGCATCTTAGTTCACTTTTCATATTAAAGACTCAAAAGCATACTTGGATGTTGTGGCAGTAAGTCTGAGATTTCTGCCACTGTAGTCAGCCAGCTAACCAGCTGAAAACTGACCTAGTAATAGCATTCTGGTTTCTACCTCTTCTCCTCTCAAAACAGTCCTATAAAAATTTATAGGAACCAAAAGTTACAGATTCCTTCTGTGCCACTAGAAATATATCTTGATATCTTCTATTTACTCATGTTTAATTTTGAGTAACACAACCTAAAACTCTCACATAAAATACATTAATTACTCTGCAAATAATGCATCTTTCTCTTGTGGAATTCCTTTCTCAAATGCTTTTCTTACGTATTATCTCAGCTCTTCATTTCCTGAGAAAAGAGATATATTAAATTCACTTCTTTCCCATTTTGTCTGTGTCTATCCAAATAATCTGGGTTTGGGGAAAAAAACACAAATAAGATGGAGCATGTGAGGTACCAGTCAGACTGCAAGCTATCTACATATCAAGCTGTTCCAACAGAGTTCTTAAGGCAAGAAAAACCTGTTCTCTTCTGCCAAAACTCAAAAAAAACCCAACCAAAAATGAAATGAAACACTGACAGAGCAAAGCACAGCTCATAATCACTAAGAAAAACCCTTTAGTTTTAATTTTATTGTCCACTATCATTCTGTAAGGCACAGTGTCTCTTTGGTAAGCTGTCTAAGGTCTCCTCAGCAGAATCAATCACTTTTATTTATAACGTGAGCCAATCCTTTCCCTTGTCACAAGATCAAATACAGAAATGTATTCTCATTTTCTCAGCCTACTCAACTTCCCAACAAAAGATGAACCTCCAAGATCTCTGCTATTTCGCTTTTCCTAAAAGCATTTATTCAAAGTATTTAAAGCAATATAGGCACAGCGCAAAGCAGGGCTCAGTCCTTCGACCCAGGACAGTTTGTCAAAGAGCCACAGGGCACCTCCTCCACCTCCCATCATCAGAGCTGAGATTGACTCACATGAGCAAAAAAGCTGGTCCTCAACAGGGTAATAAATACTCTGATTTGGCAGGAGCACACATGCAAGCCAGGCCGTAACTGTGGACTCCTCATGCGAGGAACACAAACTGCTAAACCCCAGGTGCCCTCCAGCACAACAAAGGGGGTGTCCAACAAGCAGCCTCTGATCATACAACTCCCAGTACATACACACTGTACTTGACTAAGGACACAAGACCACAGTGCCGCAGATGCCCAACCAGATGACAAAGCTTCCATCAGAAAACGGACAGCACACAAATAATTTTGATAAAGTACATTCAATCTCTGTCTTAAATGCACCAGTTTTACCGCAGCGAGTCGCAGTCTTACTGCACGGGCAAGCTGGCAGACTTCATAAATGCTGCCCACAAACCACCATGGAAGCCCAACAAGAAGAAACTGGAAAAGCTTTAAAAAAAACCTTCATCTACAGCTTTTCTGTCAGCACTGGCAGAGCTCAAAACTGCAGAGCCCAGTTTGGTGCTCTCTTAGTGCCTTGGTGGGAAGAGGGCATGAATCACTGATCAAAACAGTGGCACAAATTTATTGTGGGTTTATTTTTAAATTGATGAAAAGATTACTGCAGGAATCAAAAACCACCAGTATGAAACACTTGGTACCTGAAACTAGTTTTAAATAATAATCTGAAACCAATGACACTTCAGTGCATTAGAACTTAACATGCATGAAAGCTTAGTTTACATTGTGAAAGATTTTTTGCTTTCCAACAATCTAATTTTTTAAACAGAGGACAATCGAAGTACTTTTGTAAAAATCCAGTAATATGTTATACTTTGAGTCCTGAAAACAGTAAATATATATACAAGATAAAAACTGTATACAAGTTCCTTTTTTTTTTTGATATCTAGTGAAGACAGTACAAGAAAAACTTTCTTAAAATCTGGCTCTTATTCTGTGCCTTTAAGGATCGATTTTGTGTCTTGCTTTGTTTTTTAAAGCATCTGTTACAGAGATTAAAATATACTTGGAGGATTCAATACAGCTTTCATTTTTTGTGTTTTATTTGGAGTAAGTTTACCATTTTAGTCTCCGAATTAAGTTTTGTCTACAAGGATTTGTCATAAAATACCATCAAGAGAAACATAACCCTGGTCATTTTCAAAGAAGGAATGCTGTATTACTCTAGAAATGTAATAAAAAAATCTAGTTCCAACATGCCCCTTAGCTAGATACCAGAATTCTCACCTAGAAGGGGGGGGGGGGGAAATAGAATATATCTTGTTTTCTGCCATGGAAGTGGTAGCATTGCAGCACAAAGAAGCTCCCATGAATCAGAACTTACAGTAGGTCCTCCACAGACACAGATTGTCCTCTTCTGCCTGGTCAAGGGCAGGAGCAAAGATGGCAAACTCTTAAGCCAGAACAATAATGCAAATATCAGAAATTGTAGTGCATGAATTTTGGATAGAAAACATAGCATGTCATGTAGTCAAAATGTTAGGAACTCCCCACTTACTGTGCATCTACCCACAGCTTCCAAAGTTACACTCCTCCCTCTGCAAGGAAAGTGTTTTATTACCCAATGTGCTCCCACATTCCATTGTGTTGTCAGAACCAAACTGCTGGACTAATTTTGATTTTGACTTTTACTTTAATTCCAGAAGACTTTTTCTTTGGGTGACTGCCTGCTGGAGTGAAGAAGGGCTGTGGATATGCATGTCTATAAATATCTCAAGCTTGCATTAGTCACAAGGGGCAGCTTCTGCTACAGGAATTGTTCTGCTGAATCAAAAAAACTGCTGTGCCTTCAGCCACAATGCTGGATCCTCCACCTCACTTGAACTTAAACAGCAGCAGTAGATCAGTCACTCCCAGATACTTACAGTTTAGGAAGCATCACTGCATATCTAACTAATCTATTAAGGGAAATGTTTCAAACATACAACAATACCTCACTCAGAATTAAAGAGAGACAAAGAAAAACCTGTCTGAGTTGTTGGGCAACAAACTATCAGACTTGTCAGCAAAAACAAACAATGGTGGCAAGACTACACTGCACTCTAGTTACGTATAAATAATGTGGAAATAATCTGCTCTTTTTGTGGTAAAACAATTTCACAATTTAACACCCCTATACCACAGCTTACAGAAAAATGAGGTCTTCTGAATTGTTAGCGTACCAGCCTGAGCTTCATTAGTGGAATGCTATTAAGTCTTGTCAGTACAATCCAGACAATTTATTCCCTTTAATTTATTATCTTAGGTCTCTTCAACCACAAAACATTGCGTTGCTCTCCTTAAATTTCTTTTTAAACATTTTACTTGGTGTCTTTTGCTTAAACTTGTATTTACCTATTATTAATGTAAAAACTTCTATTGCTGCCAAAGAAACACTTCTCTGCTCTTCAACTTTAACACAAAGCATTCCCAAGACAGGCCACCAACTAGACCTTTTCTGCCCGTTCCAGAAATACTGTTTGTGGTTTCGTGGCAGTCCTAGACAAAGCAAGCCATCTGCACAACAACTGCTCTCAGGTAGGGGAAAAAAAAAAAACTAACCAGCAAGAAATAGGGAGCAGTTGTCCTGACAAGAGACCACATCATAAAACAAGGAGTGGAAATGAAAATACAGATCTTGCCATTCTCCTTGTTGACACATCAAGGAAATGCTTCCCTTTCAGCTCAGTGACATTCTACGCGAGAGTCTATCAGAGAAATACAAGGAAGCTCAACCTTTCTACTGCAGAGAATTTAAAAAGCATATTAGAATTAACTTTCTCAAATCAGAACCTGACAAAGAGAGAAAATGGTCAAGGGGACAAGTCCTGTCTCTTCCCAACTTCTCTGTTTCTCAAAAATTAAGATTAACACAACGGACAGTACATTACCCAAGTATTAGTCTTAATCATATCATCTTACAAACAACTGAAATGTGAAGGAAATTTCAACATTTGAATTTTCCATTAAATAACAGCTTCAAAATTAAAAAAAAAAAAAAGAAACCCAATATGGTTTTTGTCTTTTTCCTCAAACAAAGCACAGGACTACACAGTGCACAAACTATCCAAAGTATTTCTGTATCAATATTGTATTCTCTTGGCTTCTGTGGCTCAAATTTCAGAGCTGCTTAGTAAGAAAACAAAGGATGAATCTGCCCCTTCCTTCTGCTTGTAAGCAAGAGCCATTCAGCTTCAGCATCCACACCAGGGAACAGACTAATAGAGAGAAAATACCTGATTTTGGCCATATGAAAAATCATGCAAGACATTAAGAAGGAAGTGCAGTGCTGCCCTGTTCCCCGTGACTATTCTGAATTTGCAAAAAATGCTCTAAAGCACAGCATCTGTGAGCATGCACACAGTGCACTGTTCACACCTGGGGCAGAGCAGCTTCGGGTCCTTCCACTACAAGTCCTCTGATGCTGGATCACAAACCCTTTACCTTCACAGGAGTTGCTTTATCTTTCAAGAATCAAAATGAATGCTTCATTAATTTTCAACACCAAGTATCAGTTTCCAAGAGAAGAATCGTACACAGCTTCATTGGAAAACTCTGAATTGCAACAGCAGCAATAGCTGATATAATGCATGTTTCGCTTTGAAAGAAACGTGTCCAGGATGTTTTAAACAAGATAGTTTTGGTGTTCATCCAAACTTTATTGAATATTGTGAACCAAACCCATGTCCTTCCCGTACAAAGCACAGGCTTGGTCTTGATAACAGCTACATGACTGCTAGAGGTAAAATACCAACCTACAGAGGTACCTTTTACACCAAAGGAACAAAATTAGCGGCAGAGGGGTTTTTGTTGTTGCTGTTTTTCAAAACTTGAATTACTAAGCAAACCAACTTTATACCCTAGTAACGAGGTGATGAATCAGCAGCTGCAATTAAGCTTACAGTCATGTATCCTAGGAAGGAAACAGCAGGGCCAGCACGAGGAAGAGTCATTCATACACTAAAACCCTCTTCTGTTGTGTAAATTGGGCACTGGCAGCGGCTTCCTGTACAAGAAGGGCTTCCCCACATGTGCAGCGTATTTCAGAACCTCGCTGCCGTTGAGAGTCCTCATTATAATGGATGCTAATTAGATCAAATCCACATCCAGAGCAATTTAAAAGAAACACCACCAATGAATTAAAGACCTCTTTCTTTCAGAAAAAGATCAATATGAAGACGTGTGGTGGCAGTTTAAGCAACAGGATTTGATATGCTAAAGAGCTCGGTGTGTAACAAAAATACGCATTGCTAATGGATAGAGCCCCATATGCAACAAGCCTCAGAGCCCAGACAGGAAATAAACAGAAACTCCACCAAGTCTTTATAAAAAAAAATGCGAATTTGAGTAATTTTTGTTCTAAAGAAGTTTACATTCAAGACTAGCCTACTTAAACAATAGCTACTCAGAAATCTTTACAGAATCACTGTCAGAAATGCAGTTTCCTCTCTTCCTCAAGTACCCTTCTTTAACTACCACCTGAAGTGCTGTAATTGTGTCACGAGTACCTTAGTCTTCAGAAAAGTCCATATGTCCTAGATTCTCAGACACATATTAATAGAAAGAATTCAGCTGAATAAAGTTTTCAGATCATCTTGCAAATACTACAAACCGCACACGCTGCCTAGTGCTAGTTACATTAAATCTGACATCGCTGCGCCCCGTGTTTCACTACTGCACACCGTGTGCAGCCATACCAAAGTTTCCAGTAAGCTCTAACACAGTTCCATTTTAAAAACTGTAACTAAACGAGGTTCAAGTCAGCAGGGGATCATATCCTCCTTCACTTCTAACTTAATCAAACACACATACTATCTTAAAAATATGATTTAATCTAAATGTTAACCTGGAAATGTCCCAGGTTAATGCAGTACCCCTTTATAAAGGCACTCGGAACAGTACTGCATAATATTCATGCAGGCCACCGTTTAGAAATATCTGGTTTTAAGACAGGTATTAAGACAAGCAACCTTTAAGAGATTATCCTACTAACCTACATTACTGACACATTAGTACACAGCAGTATATTTAAAAGGCTCAGAATAAGTTAAGCAATAGCTATCTTGATATACAAACAGGGCTGTATGAATACATCCTAACAACCAGAAATGCTAGAGAAGCCAGAGAAACATTCAGATTTTGAGCTAAGCCAGTTTTTAATGGGTGGAGTGGGATTCCCATTGTGTTCACACCCACTAGAGTGAGTGGCAAATAAACAGTTGCCTTTCCACCGAAATTCTTTCCAACATGTACCAGAATTAAACACATTGCTAGTCTTAAAAATTCCCATATCCTTATCAAGTGACTCCACCAAATCTCAACAACCGAAATTAAAGATATAAAAGAGCAAACAAAAAAAATCCAAAGCCACTGCAGTATTAATAATCCTCTGATAGTTTCTGCAGGGACACTTTAGATGAAATTAGCCACAAATATAATTCACAAAACGCTACCGTGAACGACTGAAAACATCACAGGAGGCCACCCCTTATTCCTACCTCAACAGGCAGTAGTTTTTATGTACTCTACCAGCGCGCAACGGTGACAAGAGAGAAAATAAACCAGCCCTTAACAGCTTCAAAGTTGTAACCGAAGAGACACGAGTACCCCGCGGAGCAAAACCAACCTCAGCCCTCCCACCACAAGCCATTACATCAACCGTGAAAGCTTGTTTTCCTTCCTCCATCCGGTGCCAGCTCCGGAGAAGAGGTCACGGTGCCAGCCGGGCACCACCACGCCGATCGCCGGCTCCCTCCACGGCCCCAACCACCCCAACGGGGAACGGGCCCGCCCCTTACCGCGATCAACGTGCTGCTGCGGCCGTGCTGCTCGCCGCTCGCCGCCTCGGCGTCCAGGCCGTTGGCTCCGGTCCTGTCGGCGCTTCCCCCGACGGCGGCGGCAGGCGGAGGGGGCGCGGGCGGCGGCGGCACCGGGGGAGGCTGCCGGTGCTTGCCGGCCCGCTTCGCCTTGGCCTGCAGGCAGCGCTGGTGCAAGGCGAAGGTTTGCTGGCGCTCCAGTTCCAGGCGCTCCGGGGACACGGCCTGATAGCGGGACTCGCAGGCGCTGTGGTGCCGCCGGCAGAGCTCGATGCGCCGGCGGAGCCGCTCCATCACCGCGCTGTGCCGCGGCACCACGAACTCCGCCATGGGGCAGGGGGGCAGCACCATGGACCGGAGAGCGAGGGGGGCGGCCGCCGCCGTTCACCGGGTCCTCGCACCGGCCCCCGCCATGGTGGGGGCTCTCCCTCTCGGGCCTTCCCCGGCCTCAGGCCGCTCCTCCCCCTCCCGCAGGCCTTACCTGGGCTTCCCGCCGGGCTCGCCCCCGCCCCGGTTCCTCCTCCCGTTCGGGCCCGGCGCCCGCTCCGCTTCCCCCCCCACCCCACTTCCTCCTTCTCCCCCGAGGCCGGTGCCGCTTCGCTGCGCCCGCTCTCCCTCGGCCCTGCCCGGAGGCCGCTGCCCACTCCTCCCGGGGCCCGGCCGGAGCCCGCTCCGCTCCCCCCCCCGGCGCGGCGGGGCCCAGCAGCCGCCGCTCTCAGGCACGGGCCGGCCCGAACCCCCAACTCCCCATTGTTATCCGCGCCGCCGCCATCTTGAAATTGTTTTTCCCCTCAAGAGCCGAGTTGAGACTAAATAGGCGGAGCTTCCTGGGTGGTGGGCTACGTCACGCCGCGTAGCGCGTCACGAGCCGTGAGTGACATCCCTCGGAGCCAATAAAAAGACGCAAAAGCGCGAACTAGGCAGCGGAGGCGAGGGCGGACAGGGCGGTGAGCTGTAGGCGGCCTCCGGCGCGTTTAAAAGGCACGGGCACGGAGGGGGCGGGGCTGTGGGGGCGCCGCAGCCAATCAGGAATACTGGGAGGCGAAGCCAGAGCTGAGTGACAGGGAGGCGCGGGCAGCGGGGACAGCGCCGGAGCAGAGCCCGCCCCGGCTCACCTGCGGCCAGCGGGGCTCGGAACAGCCTCTGCTCGAGCCCCAGAGGAGCTGGGGAAAAACAGGCCTGGAGCAAAGGGCACTCCCCACCACCTCCGGGAGACTAGCCCCCTTCACCTGGAGCCAAGCAGAGGCAATGAAGACCTAGGCCGTTCGTCTAAGTAGGCAAAGAAAGCCAAAAAGATTTAAGTTTCTTTATTGATTAGTTTTTACTTTTCTCTTTCACTTCTACAGGTACCTCTTTGAAAGGACAGGTCGTTTCCCTAAAAGAAATCACAGTCCTTATTCAGCAACACTGAAGGAAAAAAAACGCACAACCTAAAACCACCCCTCAAAAGAACCTTTTTGAAAACTTAAGACAGCAGCCATACTAAGAAGGACAGAGTGGTCACTTTCCCCACAAAGGCAAGGCCAGCCTAAGTGGAGTACTGCTTGTGAAGGAGTGAGATGTACATCTGCTCACAATTAGCACTTGCGAGGATCTCTCCTCAGACCCCGAGTCCATCTGAAAGCCAGAGCTTCACAATGCATTCTACAGGCCACAGCCTCAAGCACTGGTAAATCACTATTAGCAGACCCAGGAAGGCTCGCAAGAAAAAGCTGGTTTTAGCATTTCTACTGACTTGCACCAAAACCTTGGGTTTTGGTTTGATTTACCATCTCAGCACGACCTCCCCAGCCACATCTTCAGCCACAGCACAGAGAATCCTTTGCAGAAGCTGCTGCTCTCAGCTGCAGAAACACCAAAGGCCCAACTACACCTTTGAGCGTTAGTAACATAACCAACCCCATTTACAGGTTACAGCAAGGTAGGACTCGGATACTTCAAAAACACAGCTTCACTTTCAGAGTACTCAGGCAAGGCAGATGTTTTTAAAATGTGGGTTTTTTTTTCCTCCAAGGCTTTAAAAATGAATGATTCTGAGGAGGAACTGAGCCACACAAATCAGAAAAGCAGGATAAAAAGTAACTTTGGAGTTGTCTGTCCATTTCGGAAAGTCTTAATTTATTGTAGTGATTATTTAAGAAGCATACACTATGGTATAAAAAAAAAGCCATAACATGCAGACAGGAGACCTTTTCAGGAGATTTAGCAGAAGCAAACATAGGTGTACAATTAGGTTTAATAGAATACTAGTCAATAGCTGATAGCAGATCTTAAGTTCACTTTTGATGCTTTGAAAGAACATGTATGCACATGAAGTGTTTGGGAATTTAAGGCAATTTGCGTATTAAGATAAAAAAACATTAGATTAATAGATTTATGTTGTGCTCAAAATGTTAGCTGAATTGAAACCATTTACATATACTTCGTCTCAAAGGACTGGGAGTCATAAATAGCAGCTGCTCCTTGATAAAAATACAGTCCTGAGAACAAGCTAGTAGCAATGCTTAAGCTATGACATCTTCCCTGTCAGAGTATAAGCTATTTTTGCAATACGGAGCAGTATTAACCAGGTGGTTCAACAGGCAAAGGCATTCTAAACATGCAATAGCTCCCAACAGAAGTCTGCAATTACTTCCAGTATCTTGCTTACAATAGTTTATTTGCACACTGCAAAAGATCAAGAAATCCTGCTATGCATTTGTGATCACTAATATTTCAAACACAACAACCAAGGAATACAACATAAGGACAGGCAGCAAAAGGTGTTTTACCAAAAAAACCCAAACAAAAAAAAAAAAAGAAGAGTCTTTTAGTATTTGGTTAGATCTTTGCAAGGTAATTGTTACACTCTTCCCTCCCTAAGCCCTGGGAATTATTCCCCACACTACACCTATGCTATAAGCAAACAACACTGGAGTTTTTAAATTGGAGTGTTTAAATTCAGTGCAAGAAGACTAATTTCATGACATGTAATTCCACTCTAAACAAAAGGCAAAAGTTTATCTATATAGACATCCAAACGCCAACATATTTGGTACAGTGTAATGAAGTTACATAGATTTCACCCTCAGAGGTACGGTCCTGTAGTGATCACCTGCATTCCACACACAAAAAAAAAGTGTTTGAAACAGTATAATATGGCAGACTCAACGCTTTAAAAAAAATTTATTCAGCTGGAATTGGAACTCCCTAACATTCACAATATAATTTAGGATGCATTTGTTACATGAAGAGCAGATAAAAGACTTAAACAGTTTCACATACCAGTTAAGATATTCCACATGCTCCTTCCCCACCTACAATACTGACATCTTAGTTTTTGTTTGGTTGGTTTTTTTTTTTTTCCTTAAATACTCAGTTCAACTTGTCTGACTACCTCCCCCAGTTCTGCAGGAGTAGACATACAGTGATAACAGTGAGAGGATATGGGACACTGTCCTACCCAGTGTTTGGACCCTGGAAGGAGTAGGCCTATTTCTACAAACATAAGAGTTCGATAATGAGCTGAACATGAAGCGCTTCGGCAACTGAGGCAAAGCTGCACTCAGAAAAAGCTGTATAGTCACAGAGAAAGGAAAGCATCAGTGGTTGAACAGAGGGGAAAGGGGGAAGTAGTCTAACCCCACTCCCCCCAGCAACCCATTAGCTTTACAAAAAGAGTTCAAAACCAAATTCCACTATCTGCAAGGTCTGCGGGATTAAATGCCACATTAAGATGACCCACTCCAAATCCTACATCATTTGTCAACATTTAACAGTGCTTTAGCCATGCACAGAATGCACATAGACTAACCTCCTCCTTCCACCCCTTCTTCCTCTTTCCCCTCCCCCCAAAAGAATAAAGTTGATTGATTAGAGAGTTTCGCTAATGGTTTCCCCGTACACCCCCCACCCCCCCAGTTTTTGTTTCTCTTGAGGGCAGAGGGGTTGTCAAGTACATTGACAGCTTTTCTTTAAACAATTATCAAGTTTTAAGGGATATAAAGACATTGGTGCATTTAGGAATTTACAGATTTGTAAAAAAAACTAGTTATAAAACTGCATTTTTATCACCTAGCACTTTCAAGATTCATTGTTATTTTTCACTAATTAATATATTAAATTAAGCCAAAGTTTGAGACTGGAAAAGTTCTACCAATCTACTTAAAAACAGAAAAGAATATTTAAAACCAAAAAATGAAAAGGTTAGTTATGTTACATTCCAAAATCCACAGCCCATTATATTAAATGCATTCTTTCTACAGGAATGATGTTCTTTAAAACAGATGATTGCAAATATTTTACTGCTAGACACTCCATTACATTGGATAGTGTGACTGGAACCTGTGGATGGTGAAATCTTGAGGTTTGTCCAAGTTTCAATGTAAGGTGTCCAAGGTCCTCTCCCAGAACCATGTTGAAAAAAAAGTATCAACAGATCAAGTTCTTATGACTTTTTTCAATCTTTTCTTGGCTTTCTGTTTCTGGGTGATCTATTCACAGTTTCCTCCTCCTGCAGAAAAGTAATTTGTGTAAATATCAAGGAAAAAAAATAAATCTAAGAGTATTCTTAAAACCCATGTTGAGCAAACCTACAATGAACAATCTACTTTCATTTCTATGTTAGGATTTATTTTTGAAAGGACCTGCTGCTGTTACTACCCTTCATTTCTCCACATGGCAAACACAGAAACCCTCTTGCTTTTACAGTAGATACACACTATTTACTGGAGTACTCAACAGCTTCTGCTGCTGCAAGAATCCCTTTAGCTTCAAGCAACACTCCATCCCTTTTTAAGTCAGCTATGAGGTCAGTGTAGAGTACTCAAGAGGTGACATCCTGACTGCATACAAAGCTGAAGATGCCTTTTGCATCAAGATGCATTCCAGACAATCCCACTCCTCCCAGAGTGCAGGCTCTACAGCAAGGTGCCCAGCTCTGATGAAGTTGGCCACAGCAATTCCTATTCTGCAGGGTGATGAAGTTTTCCTAAGCTGTGACGCTGGGAAAGAGTATCACATTGGCCAGGTTAACTTAACACTTTTGGTAAGACTTGTTCTACATGACATAAGGGGGAAAAAAAAATGCCCAAGTCCTTCAAAAATTCACTCTTACCTCTGATGCAGGTTTCCTGTCCTCATCCTCCTCCTCTTCCTCCTCCTCTTGACTAGCACTTCCTATATCAGCATCACTTCTCTGCTTCTCTTCTAGAGGAAATAAAAAAAAAATTTCTCATTTCGCTCTTGGCTTTACTCCATGTCTGCCAGTCCTGCTGGTTTATTCTATCAGAGAGAAAACTAAGTGTTTCAAGATTATCTACTTTACCTACCTAGCTTCTCTTCATTTGCTTCCTCCTCATCCTCTTCTTCCTTGTCCCCTTTGTCTCTTTCTTCCTCTTTGTCCTCATCCATCACATCAGGCTGAGGAGCATCAGTCTTTTTGTATTCTGCAGCACTTGGCTGTTTCTAAAAAAATGAATCTTGTCAAAAGCAGGCAATTATTTGTGCCATAAAGGCAGATTTTTTCAGATTTTTTTTTTTTAAACATTATACTACTTATTACTGGAGGAAATGAGTACCTTCCCAGAACAGCAGAAAAGGACAACAAGGAACACTGGCAACGCCACAGTGAGGATGTAGACTACCCAAAGCCAGGGACGTTCTTCAGCAGCTGCCATCATCTGTCCCACAACACCAGGCTGTAAGATAAAAAGAACTGTCAAATTTCACCCCCTACAGCAAGTTATAGCAGTTAAATTTAAAATACAGAATTTTCCAATAGGCTTTTTGCAGCTTTGAACATTTTATTTCATACTAACAAAAAATCATTAAGCTAACTTGCACAAGTACTTCTTCCATAGTCTACAAGTTATGAATTAGGCTCAGCAGTCCAATTGTCAGAGCAAACATCTCACAGAGGAGTGAGTACCCACAGCTACTTACAGCAACCATTACCACATTGTAATTAGGAATTGAGGTTTCAATATGGTTCAGCATAACCCCCAGCCTTAGTATGTTAAGTATATATCAATAAAGACTGGGGGGGGTAACAGCAGCAATGCTCCTACTGTTCCAGTCAGCATACATTTAAACCTTTATTTCTCACCTCTGCAGCACCATCAGCTGCCTTTTTCAGTCCCCATCCATCACTGGCCCAGTCATCAGCCACAGCTCTTTCAGTACAAATGATAAAGTTGTCAAAAAAGATGTCAGAAGTCATTGACCATAACTCAAGTCCTACAGCACTGAAGGGAGTCATCTTGAAAGGTTCTAGGTCTTCAAAGAAATCTGGATTTGGGATCTTCCTAGGCTTCCATATACCCTAGGAAACACAAAAGAAATTCAGCCTCACCTGCTCGAATTTTTAGTTTTCAGAACAGAAGTGTCAATCTATTGCACTTAATTACATCATCTACAGGTGCAACTCATCAGGTTTTGGGAATCAATTTTCATTTGTGCTACAAAAAGTGAAACCAAAAAAGAAAACTATTTGAATCTGTTGACTTGAAACACTACAATCATAAGAATATTTGCATTTTTCATTAGACTTGTTGAATCCACATCATTCTGGTTTTTGCAAGAGAAATGTTGCTTTGGTCAGCAATTTAAGCAGTGAAAACACCAACCTGATAGTTCACGTTATCAATCATAGGAGGCTTCCATTTGCCTTTGTAGTTTGGATTGTCAATCATTGGTCGCTGCCAGGTACCACAGCCAGGGGCTGTCTCACATTTAGGATTTGCAATCTGAGGTGCCTCCCATTCACCATCCATATCCTCATCCCTGAAAAGGGGAAGTCAGTTTAGAAGTCCACCCTTTGCCTTTTTAGAGAATAAGGCCTAGACAATATCCAACTGCTGGAAAAATGTGAATTTCTACTATCAAATGGAGAAACTGAACCTTTGTTATAACATAGGTCTGTAGATGAAGACACTGCAGAAGGAATGCGGATTTCAAGAAGCAGCTTTGTTAGCAAGCAACAATGAACTAACTGCTCTTACATTTACAAAAGCCAGTACCAAAGCCATGAAGTATTTGCTGTCATTGACAAGAGGCAGTAAACATACCAATCTTCAGGCTTCTCAGCATCAGGGTCTGCTACATATTCTGGCTCATCATCCAGCCAGCCCTCTGGTTTCACAGCATTTTCATCTGCGATCTTTGCAGGAGCATCCTCATCCCTTGAGGAGAGAATATTATGTATTAACATGCACAGCACGTAAAAGTTCTTTACCCTAAGGCATGATTCTACAGATGGAACAAGCCCACTGATCTAGCCAGCCAGCCACCTTCACTTCCAATAGGGCAAGCGTAACACCACAACTTTAGAACAGAACTGCCTTGCAATCCATACCTATACATGTACCTCATGGCAGTCGTGGTGCCAACTGTAAGGTAATATTGATTTTTTAAAACCAACTTAAAGGCCGTATTATAGCAGATCACATACCTCAGTGGTTCCACAAACGCATATTTCAGCTTTAAAATGAACCCATTATTCACAAAGCATAAGTTCAAAGACAGAAATCCAGTATTGGTTTCTAATTTAGGACGTCACATTTCAGTCACTTGTAACCATGCTTTACACAACTACAAACATCCTACAGTTATACTTTCTGCAGTTCATCTTTTGATCTCATCAAGGAGGAAAACATCAGGTAGGATAGCTGTTTGAGTAAAGCCTTTATCTGTGGCCAGCATAGCAACAGGAGCACTGAACTCCCACAGGACATGGATCTTGTCTGTCTTTGTCTATCAACCTGTTACTCAAATACCTAAACTGTGTTTTGATTACAAGGGTGAGACTAAAAACCTTTCTGTAAGTCATATGAGAAAGACTTTTTGATCAGGACTAAATTATCAGGCCAAGACCTCCCTCAGTTCAACACCCCCACCCCCCCAATATCTTACCAGTCATCTGGTTTAACAGCATCTGGGTCTGGGATTTTTGGTCTCTCATCCCAATCCTCAGGCTTCTGGTCATTTGGGTCCTCAATCTCTCGGGGTGGATTCACAGGAGGAGACATATCATTTAGCAAATTCCCACTGTTCACAACCGTTTGATCAACCAGTATTTCAAAACTATTATCAGGATTCAAGACTGTAAGAAAAAAGTTGACATAGCCATTATGTATGCAATACAAAGCATGCATCATAAAGTACCTCTCATCCTCACTGCACAGCTACAACTTCAGCAATCCAAGCTACCACCCACCCAGCAACTGCTTTAAAGAATTGTTAAGAATCTTCCTGCTTACACCAAACTAGTGATGATGAATCACATCTCGCCTTGTGAGAAAGACTCATGGAGTCTTACTTTAAATATGCTAAAGTACAAAAAAAACCTTGTAGAGTGATTTGCCACAGAAAGTTGACTTTGGCACAGTAAGTACTGTTTTAAAAGAATGTACGTATTCGCATTTTACTCAAAAATAAGACTCTCTACTACTCACTCAGAGGGGTTTAATCTCACTGCTTTATCCATTGCTGCCACTGTAGCAGGAAAAAACTAGAGAGACCCTCCAGAGGGCTCCCTGAAAGATTTTAGTCATAGCTAATTGAATAGACACTGTACTTTAAGAACTATTGAGTTCATCTGGTACTATGAAAACAGCAAGAAAAGACTATTCCTCCAAATCTAAAGCCTAGTACACCCCAAATTACTAGGGGGCAGCATGCAAGCATCTTATAAATGCTAATAATTATTTTGAATAACATTAGTATAACAAATTATTCACAACTGCTCTGAAATTCAGTTCTCCTTTAAGTTCAATGTCTCCTGGCCTTTCTTACATGAATCAAGACTTATGCAAGGAAGAAATAAGCCTATGCATAGTAAGACCACTTTTAGCATTCAGAGTTCAAGTGGTTTTTAGATGTACAGTGTGCAGACAAATACTCAGTTGTTCATCTGGCTCATTTTATGAGCTTTTGATTCAGAAAACATAGTAGTTTTAATATGCACAGTTAACAATTACTGTACCTAGAGTATAAAGATGAGTCTTCTTATCAGTAAAGTAAGTCTTCAGGTCTGTATCCGGACGCTTTGCGTGCTTCTCCTCATATTTGCCAGTCTTTGGGTTTTTGTGCCGGAAGATGAAATGCAATTTATAGTCTTCGCCACATTTGTCAGGGCCAAACATAATCGTATATGGAGTTTTGTCATGGAACTGATCCTTTAAAAACAATGCAAAACTTCATTCTGTTATGTTGAAACACAGCTTAAGTCACTGTCTGGTATAGGAACTCCTAATTCATTAGAAGTTATTCTGCAACTCTGATATCAAACCAGTGAGGTACCCAAACTAAAGCTTATGATAAACTGAAGTCTCTAGAGAAAGCCACAGAATTATCCCAGCTATTTGATTTCACACCTTTAGTCTCTGCTTTCCAGATGGAAAACAAGAGCTGCTCAAGTGTTATCAAAAAGATAAGTTTAAATGACAACCTCAGTTTTTAAGTATATCTCTACATTACAATAAAGAACTTTAAAAGTTATGAATATAGAAATACCAAGTTACTGGCAATAATAAATGACTAGGTAGTCCAGCAAGTTTCTTTCATGCACAGTGATAAGAAGCATTAAAAGTGAGGCCAACTTGTATCTAGTTTACACATTTAAACTAGTGTACTGTCTCAATCTGAGAGCTAACTGGATATAATAATCTCACCACTGAGCGCTGCAAGCAAATTTGTTCTTGCTAATGTTATTTTAAAATTCAATGCACATATGAAACTGTTTAGACAGATAAGTAATCTTCTGTGTGTCCTTTTTCTTATTTAATAAATTGGAATCTTTTTTAATAATACAGCTCCAATAAGACTGCAGAAGGAAAGGAGGACAGGTAGCAAGTCATGAAAAGCACTCTGTACAAAGTGTGGGAAGATGGGTAAAGAAAACCCACAGGCTACAGAAGCCTATGTAAGGTGACTCAGCAGTTAAGCTTTGTTCCCACAGGCTAAACCACTTAATGTAGGTTTATCAACTAGAGGAGAGAAAATTGTTCTTATTCTTGATGAGTTGTAGTATGGTCTCTTCCAGGGACCACACTTAAGAAAATGCATTCAAGGGGTATTTATGAAGCAAAAGGTTCCATAGATCTATCATGTGCAGCTGAACACACAAGGTTGTATCCAGACCAAACTCTCAAGACTTTTTTTAATATACCCAGTAACTCACAGGTGGGTTCACATGTCAAAGTCAACTAAAAATATACATTGTATTTATTATTTGCATTATTCTGCTTTAGAAGACAAAACATGTTATCTTCCTCCTGGGCAACAGCTCCCAAGAAGGTTTCTCATACACTGGTTACTGTCATAAGAAACCTTCTCTTTGGTCCTAGAATCTAGGGAAATCTGCAGTACAGCAGACTATAGCAAAGATAGCCAAGCAGTTCTAGACTACAAAACACCAGAGTTTTCACTCAAGAGGCCAGAAACTACCCAGTGCAAAGTAGACTGGAGATCAGGCCCTAAGTAAGCCCTACTGCCTTTACTTAAGGTGTTTCTTCAGGAAGAAGCAAAATGAGAACAGTTTTCTTTCACAGCCAATATTCAAAGTAGCAGCATTACTTACCAGGTTCAGTTCAGGTGTTTTTGAAAGCAATTTCACATAGGCCCCACCACACTCTATTCCGTTTTGGAAGTTTACTTCATACCTAAGGTTAGTTTTGGACAGAGAAGGGAAGAACATATTACAGAAGTAACTTTTTGTCATGTGTAACATGCAATTACAATTTTCAAGTTCAAATTAGAGGACTGTTAAACTGTTGTTTGCTTTAAATCATATGCCCAGTAAATAATAAAAAAACATGCTGCACTCTTAAGTCCTAACCAAATATTTGTAAGGGCCTGAAAAAAGTAATTTAAAGACTTAACCTGACAGAAAAGATTAAAGTAATTGAGTGCTGATCTATAAGACCATGATCTAGAAGTGAAGAAGGAAGAAAAAGCTTTCCAGTGTGCAAGACACTGCAACACAGATTAAGTCAGGCCAATTCATTTCCCCACAACTACCACGGTGGAAAGAACATAATTTGCAAGACTATCAAAGTAACAAGTGGATCCTAGGAGAAGCCCCTTTACAGTTATAAGCATAGAACAGGGTATTTTGGGATGACAAGGAGGCAAAACATCTCGTTCAGGAATAAGCTATGTATGCTTGATCCTCTCTTGATGCCAGCAGCTGTAGTGGATGACCACGAGAATTTATTTTTAGCCTTGTATTTAAAGCCAAAACTAAACAGTCATGCAAAGCAAAGGGACCGATTCATTATCTTGTGCAAATATGAATTAGCTTACTCTTTGTTTAGAACTGATAAAGTAGCTAATAATCCACAATTCAACTGGTCTCGCTGACTTTTCCCCCTCCCAACATGTCAGTCTAATGTACATGCAAGTAGATTCTTCTCTATCAATCATGGCCAGAGCTAGGCAAGCTGTTCAAGTTCCATGACAGATGAGCTAAGACAAAGGAAGGAGGAAACAAGTGTATCTTTACCACTCTGTCCACTCCACCTAGGAAACAGGGGGCAGTTGATGCCATAAGGAAGTGCACTGACCTACATACAGACCAGCTTTTCTTCAAAACAAGGATTTCCACAATTAGCAGTAGGAAAGTCAGTTGCCTGACCTTGTTACTACAATTACATCAAGTGAATTGAAGTCCTGAGACAGGTTACCAAGTCTAGTTTTCATACACTTCTTTCCTTTCCACGCTTCAGAGAGACCCATGCTGTTCCTAACACCCCAGTTTGGGAATACGGGCTGCTATTTTACTCTTAGACAATATAACAGCAGTGATAGGCTACAGTATCTTGAAGCCTCCAGGCACAAAAAAGCTCAGTTATGGAATTAACTTCAGCCTGATAACATATCACCCTTGAAAGAACAGACCACTAAAAGTTATGCTTTACTTACTGTATAATAAGGGGTTTGGTATCAAATACAAAAGGCTTTGAAAGTTTGGATGAAATTGCATGATGCTTGGCTCGGGTTACCAATACAAGCCCTTTGTCTCCTGGAAGCTTAGTGTCCTTCATGTCCTGGACTTCCCATTTACCTGAAAAGAAATTAATTGAACTTTATCAAAACTTGATTTCAAGACAGTCTCTATTCAGCACAACTTTGAGCAAGTCAGCATTCTGAAATAACACCCTACAAGGTACCTTACCAAGTTATCAGCATAACATCTTCACTGAAAATTATTTTAAAACCTCTAAGTGGATATTTTGTCTAAATGAGAACTATACTTTATATTCTTAGCCAAGTATATAAACATTTGTCCCATATCTTCAGTGAATGTAATTTTAACTGGGAAACAGAAAACAAAGGCTTGTGTCTCTTCTTCACGTATAACACAGCACCAGAAATATCTATCATTCAAAACCTGAGTTGGACTCACCATCATATTTGGCAATCTCATCATCCGTATCATCTTTTTTGGCTTTGGAAAGGATCCATCTAGAAGACAGACATCCAGTGGTTAAAAAAACCATACTTTTTTTCCTGCCCTCAATATAAGATAACCCTTGCTGTCCTGTAACTACACCCCAGTGTTTTGATCCCCTGAGGAGTTCTACCCCCAGGTCTGCAAAGTTTTCTGCATTTGCCACTTCCTACCCCACCCCTAAAGTATGATCATGGCCTCTCAGAAGAGTAGTAACTCATTATCCTCCTATTACCTGAGGAAACTGAAAAGTCAGATGAGGATTAAAACATTCTATGTGTATGTCTCACCTCTCCCTTGTTCAGAACTTTGGAAATACTAGTTCAGCTGAGCACTTCAACAGCCAGCCTCACATAGTCTGCTATAATTCTCAGCAACCACTGCCCTTTGATTCCATTTTGAATAACAGGCTCTAGTGAGGGTTTCATTGCCTTTCACCAAAAATTTAAATTGTTCACTATACTGAATCAACCTTCAGATGATACTCACCCATCCAGAGTTCCTTTATCAAAGGACTCCGCAAAATACACCTCACCAGTTGGAACTGGGGGCCTGTAGGTAACCTATGGAAGAAGAGAGGCATTAAGCACCTTTCAAGGCACATTCTCTGCTCTAAAGAAACGGCATACCCAGCTCGATCTCCCTCTCTACATTCAAGTACAGTTTACCTGGAATACCCTTGCAGCATAAATACAGAAGTTACATAAATACTGCTGCTTATGTCAAGCCACCAGCCTCTTGTCTGCAACTAGAACTAATGTATCTGTCTGGGAACATGAGCATTAACTCCTGATGATTACACTACAGACTTCAAGGGTTGATCTAAGTTTTCAGGAAGAACATGGGGGAGATGAGAATAGAAACAAAGCAGATAGGCTTCTAATTCCAAATCCCACTCTCAGCTAACATCTTGAATAACATCACAACATATTAAATGCCTGCACAGTAAAGACAGCTCTGATAGGACATTAACCACAACACAAGCAGTAATTCAATTTTTAAAAGAAGTTCTATGACAAACCTTTGGAGTTGGAGGAGGAGTGCTTGTTTCAGACTTTGACTCTTCTACTTCTTCAATGCCATCATCCAAGTCATCCTCAATATCTACTACATCATCGCCATCATTGTCATCATCCATGTCATGTGCCTGAACAGCAAGAGTACCGAGAGCGAGCAGGGTCACGCACAGCAGCCATTTCAGCTCCATGATCTGAGTAAGACAAGGCAAAGAGGTCAAGCCTGTGCTGCACACAGGACAAAGCACTGCTTCTTGTTACAAAAGCAAGCAGCCAAGGCAAGAGGAAGTGCCTTGTCATACCACTGGAAGTGCAAACATCTTTCCCGCTCTTATGTACTGCATCTGGCTGGTTGAGATAGCTCTAAAAGCTAGAGAGGAATACAACAAAGTATTTAATTCACAACAAACATTTAACTGAGATAGGGACCACATGTACAAGATCCACAGAAGCATCATGGTTTTGCTCTTACACTGCCACAGTCCATGAGCAGAACAGCAGGCACATGTGCACAACACCATAAGCTATGTACCTGCAAAAGTCTAAACAGAAAACCTTATTTCTTCCAATATTTTCTGGAACAGTGATTTCTTTCGTGAGGTTTTATTCTGGAATTACTGCCAACAGTCATTAACACTACTGGCAGATGTCTTTTAGCAGAAGAAGGTACTGAGGCAGACCCGGGAAAAAACTTATTGCTATTTAATGGACAGGTGATTTGATTCCCTTCTTTTAATCTCTACCAGGATGACCAAAGAAAAAGAGTATCTGTTAACAGAGGCTTTACAGAATGAAAATATCACGCTTCAACTAATGTATAAGGTGCCCAGCTCACTGTCACACCTAAAATATGGTAGACCTTGGCAAGCCACAGATCAAAAGACCTTCTAAGCAAAATGGGTTTCAATTTTACTTTCTTGCCAGAAAAAAACATAACATCTCTGTACCTTTAGGTTGATGCAGAAGGCAAGACTCCTAGCATGCTGCTCAGTTTTATCTGCCAAAAAAATCCCACAAAAATAACCTGCGGCTTACTCACCTTTTCTCCTCTAAATCACATGCCAAATTCTTCTTCCAAAACCAGAGTTCTAACTGAGAGTAATACTTTTTTGAAAACAAATATAAACCCAAACATCCCCTCCTTCCCATACCCTCCTGCCTCAGGCTGTAGCCCTAGAGACTTAAAAATAAAACTCAGAGTTAACAGTGCCTGTCAGGGCCTAAGATCATGCTAGAAAACAAACTTTCAACTTTCCAAAGCATGTTTAGGCAACTAAAAATTGATTGTCTTACAGGCTTATCGGCGCTATCCAATACTCCAAAATCACCCTGCATACCAGTTCTACCATTCTTAGATTATTCTTTAACTTCTAGTAACAGAGAGGATGTTTTAGAACTACAACAAAACTGTATTTTAAAGACTTGTGCTGAGGTCATGTCCAGTTTGTCACTACAGCAACATGCAATTGCAGCCAATTTTCTAACAATAGTGATGGCCTTGAGGATTATGGTCTAAATGCATGTGCACAGCCCTCCCCCTCACAGCTTGGGCAACTGCACCAAAACACCTCTGGGCCAAAAGGACACCATTCACAGCATGAACAGCTGACAAAAAAACCCAAAACTTTGAAGTGTTATTACATAAAAGCAAGGCTTGTTTGCTTAATACAGTATACAGGCAAAACTGAAAACAGTTACAGATCTCATGGCAGCTCATAGCTCTTCTTGTTAATGTGGGAACCATGATACAAAACGTGTCAAGCAAACACCAGTATCCTTGGAAGTTCACGTTCCTCTTGCCTATATAGACAGATTGTCCTCCAAATCAACTCATGCCCACGAGCATAGAAACAGCACAGAAAACAAGAGCCTGAAACTTCACTTGAAAAAAATGAAGCTCTTGATGTGTTCTGTGTGACTGAAGCAACTACAGATCATATGGCACAAGGCCACCTTTGCAAGGGAAAGGTTGAATTTTGTCTTACCAACAGGGTCTCACCAAATACATTCTGAACTCAGCTAAGTTCAGGAAGATTTTACCCCAGTTTTTATAATTGCTTTCAAATGATATTATGCAGGTAGAATGACCACTTCATGATCTGAGCAGTCATACAAGGAAGTGAATCTTAAAATATAGCAAGGTTAAAAATAAGCCAACTCTCTCCTCTACGAGGAAGGTATTTCTACATACCTCCTCCCAAGCCTGTGCAAAGGATATTAATGATTTAGCACAGAACTAATCCGTTAAATACTCTCACCACCAGCCAACCAGCAATAGAGTTTAATTAAATCATACCCCTAACTTTCATGTCAGTACTGACTCCATATGTAGTAATCATCTACTTCACAAACTACAACCCTTCAGAAACATTTGTCAGCAACAAATGGACTTCTGCAAATATTGTCATGAAAGTGGCAAAGCCACACAACCTGATACTGCAGGCCAGGTTGCTCCAGAAATTCTTCTACCAAAGCATCCCAGTGAGACCAGACAATTCTATCAATGACCCCTAGAGTGGGGGTAGAAGATACAACACCCTGCACATCTGTGTTCCTGAGACAACCACAGGCACTGAGCCTGTAGGTTTACATTTACCAGTTAATGTTCTGTCTTTGAGGCCATTTCAAGGTAGAAGTACTATTTGTTCCAGTTCCCAAGCAAGACTTTCCCCTCCTACTCAACAACAACAAAAAAAGTAAAAACATGAAGAGAAGCTAATCCAGTTTCATGTCCTTGCCTCTTTATAATCATTGGCAAGCAGTACTCACAAGTTTATATCCCTACAGAAAGCTGTTTAGGACACCTCCTACATATTAAATCAGCCCTGAATGCAACATAAGCTACCATTCATACACCTTGAGTACAGGCTGGTAGCAGCTCCTGCAACTGCCAGTTGTCATGCCAAACTCCTTATTGTTAATTTGTAACAATATGCAAGTTATCCAAATTATAGGAAATAAAAGACACCACATTCTCAGCAGAGCAATTTAAGTGAAGCACACATTTTCAGTATTTAAAAAGCTACTTCTATCCATAATGGATATACTGCTACAATGGAGAAAATTTCAACTTCACACAGTCCTTAGGGACACAACATAAACATGATTGTGCCCTAGTAAATTCAGTTACTCCTAAACAGAAGATAAAAAGGAAGGGGATAGAGAAGAAACTCAGATTTTATACAAGCAGGCATAAGCCAATTTTTCAGTTGAGCTTTTAGTTGCAAGCAGCTCCAAGTGTTCAAATAGTCACCTAACATGTAGCCTAACCCTCAGACACTCAGCCACCTACTCTATTATGATCTGATTTCTCCCTTGAAGTGTCCAATTTCCAAGCAATTATCACTGGCCATTTTTTACTCTGCCTGCAATTCCCTTCTTTAGGTTTAACTGCAGTATTTCTGAAGGTTAGTGTAGTTCTGATCATGCAACTGCCAAAAGCCTTTAACAAAGGAACCCTTTCATCATAGGCAAGATCTTCTGACGTCTCCATTCTACTTCAGCATAACCCACATTTTCACCATAACATTTTCAGCTGACATTTAACCACTGTTCACCTGATTGTCAAAATGCCAAAGCATTTTGCCCTGGAATTTACAGGAGCTATAGCAGAGCACCGAAAACAAGACACCTGGAACAGCCACACTACAGACTCCACTTTCTATGAAGTAAAAACTAAACCAAATTGTGGTGAGGTTCAGACACAAACAGCTTGTTCCCATGGAAGTGGCACTCTTAAAATGTAGGGCTAAGTGATCACCACCTTTGGACTTCAAGGCTTTTAAGGGTATTACGCTGCTTCAGAGGTTTATTTTAATTTAGAATTCCCCTTTCACCAGGTATAAAGGGAAAGTTGTTCTTAATTACTGGCATGACACTGAAAACACTTGACGCAAAGAGCAGATAGTCACCATTCCCTCTAACATACACGTCCTGGGCAAGGACAGACAGTGAAAGGGCCCACACAAAGGATGTTCAACTCCTTCACTACCATACTTCCTGAACATGCTATTTAGAAAGTAACGTCCCTGTCAGGTCAAACAGAGCTTGCAAAACCAGTTTAATAATCTCCTTGGTTACTAATCTGAGTGGTTCATCAAGCCAGTCCTTAACACTGCATATTTCAGAATGTATAGCTATATTTGAGGTGCTACCGGCTATCTAATTGATTAAAAAAAATTAAGTCACATTAAATGCGTCTTACAAAAAAGAAGTCATTTAGTGTGAGCTACACCTCAGCTGTTTAATCGGAAGAGCATCAGTGGTTTCTATTTCAGCAGCACCTGAAGCGACAGGTGAATGATTTAAGCATAGGAAGAGCAAAATCTGCTAGCAAAATCACGTGTTCCAAATAACTGGATTTCAGTACGGTATTCACGGCAGAAGCACACCAGTAAAACCAAGCACAATGCATCATCATGCAAGGCAAGAACTATGGAAGAAAAATCTAAAAGTAAAGAAAATCCATCACTACACAAAAAATAAATGCAAGGAGACAAGAACAGAAAGGCTGATACACAGATACCCATTTTCCCCTCTCACATGAAACTCTTATTTATGGTTTCTGAGCAAAGTTTTGGCCACACTACTTGGCAGTCCAGTCCACTAGTTTCTTACCATCAGAGCTACTGAAGAGCAAAGGAAATCTCTTCAACATCTCACAATCCTTCTGCATCCTGGCTCATCTGTGGTGCCAGGGTAACTGTTTACACAGTTTCATGATGAACTAGCAGCCGGTTTAAGACGGCTCGAAGTCCTTCTGCCATGTTATTTTAACCCTGAATCAATAGCCCAGTCCAACCCAGCATGCAAAGGCAAAAAGAGTTGTAACAGGACAAGTGAAAGTACTGTGAGATAAAATAAGTAGCCAAGGATAAAGGAAATAAAGCTCTTGGCAGCAGTGTCAGCTTAATGCCACAGTTTCAAGTGCAGCTGTGTCACCTGTCCATAGGCAGACTTTGGAGATTGACACACAAAGCTGAACAGCTATACGGCCAAAGACCATAATTTCAGCAGCCAGCATATTACCTCACCATCCCTTTAAGAGGGACATAAATTTATGTTCCACCTATTCACAGCAATCTGTATGATGTAGAAAACGCTTTCCTCTTAAGGGCTTAGTTTTGCAGCTATACAACTTGAAAATTTGCGAAGATTCTGCCTTTAACATTGCAACTCAACAAACAGCACACAAGGCTAAACTAAAACTGCTTTGCTTACAACAGGTCAGAGGTAGGAGCTCTTTGTGGGGGTGGTTTGCCCCTCTATTTTTTTTTTTTTTAAGGAAGGGGTGGCTAGGATACACTAATACATAAAATCTGAGGAAAATCTGGAAAGGATTAGCCAAACCCCTCCTGGAGAGCTCAAAAACCCCACAGAAAAAGCTGCCTTCTGTTTGGGTTGAAAGGAGCATAAGCCAGGCAAGAAATCAGGTGTGAAAGATGACAGCAACAAAGCTTGTTTTTAGTAAGCATTTCAAATATTCTGGTTTCTAAACATAATGTACAACAGTGCAGACACAGTAAGGGAGAAAACATAATGTACTGTTTGTCAGCAAAGAGATCATTCCCGCAGAACTGGGAGTCCTTGGAGGGCAAAGACAGAACTGCAAGGCTTTTTGACCATGAAACAGATGGGCTGCTAGGGGAAATTACATTAGGTGGAGGGGGAAGATTTGGAGGTGCCCCAAGTTCTTTCATACCATCATGCCTAGAAATCAATTCAAGTTTGCCTTGCTACAGAACTGATTCCAGCAAGAACAGGCTGCCATCATGATCTCTACCAGAGACAGAAAGATGAAAGGCCAGAAAAGGAAGTAAAAAGGCAGGGCTAAGTACAAGTCACAATGTCTTCTCAGTAAAAGATTTATTCATGTACTTAGGAGGAAGTGCTGCAGCACATCAAACTAGAGATTAACTTAACAGAATCCACAAGCTTTCTTACTGTTTTGCATCAGGCCCCCCCTTCCTAGGGGGGCTGCTGATAACAGAAGCAGTTTACACCTTATACGCTGCTTGTGATGCTGTCTGTGAATTGTACATGTATTCCTCGCATTTTTTTTTTTTCCAGAGACAATATATTTACAAAATTTAACTTGAAGCTTTTCCTAGCTTTAAGTGTTTTGGATAAGCCCATGTAATATGATCAACAGTAGGTAGGTTTTTTTTAAAGTTATTCCAAATGCACTGGAGTGAACCTAGAGTAATATATTTCAACCTGCATTTAACCAGTACTTTATCTGTATTATCTCATACATTATTCGAGTACCACTATCTCCTTGCACTATTTTAGCAACAACCCAAAACACAGCAGATAAAATGTCCCATGAAACCTGTGTTAGCTATACTTGACAGTAAACATACTGCATTTAGAAATACACTACATTCCCAGAGACTAGTTTTCAGTCATCTATCATGTTCTAAATAAGATCCACGAAGTTGTCCACAATGCTCTGCAGAAGCAATGCAGCATTAACTGACACTAACAACAATAAAGCCTGTATCTTTACTATGACTACTACTATTAATATGTCTGCTTCCCTTCAGAACCAAGTCACCTGCAGTGTTTCTCTTTCTACAGCCTAGAAAGTTCTTGACCACAAAACTGCATGTGAAAGTCCACTCTTTTAAAATCAGTGCAGACACAGAAGCAGCAGGCCATGCATGATTTAATTCAAAGGTGGGGAGGCTTTGTTTTAAAAGCATACAATACAATTCTTATCCAGAATTGAGAACCGAGATGTGCGTCTTCAAAATAATAAATAAATGGCAAGATAAAGAATACTTTGGCAGTAAAAAGCAAAGTATTTCGGTCTCTAAAATTCTCAGACCTTACTGCTGCAGTCTCATCATCTGTACATCACCTTTGGCCTCCCCTGCTGTTTGATTACCACATTTTCCCCACCTGTTGGGCCTCCAGTTCCTTGCCTTGAACTCCCCCTTTTCCAGAGACTTCTACTTGCCCTTGCACAGCCCGAACCAGGCTGCACATTATGCTCCACACCCACCTTCTCTGTTAGCTCTGCTCTGCGGGGCTTCCTACTCATGTTGAGTATTTTTAGGTGGTTTTCAAGACTATTTCCACACGTTTGCGGCCGGCATTAGAACAGGACGCCAGTTAAAACCACACACCAAACCACATCCATCTCCGACCCTCATCTCCCTCTCAAGAAGCCGCTCCCCATCCCACGCCGTCGGAGCGGGGGAAGGGCAACCAAGCGCCCCATCAGCCCCGCCA
Source organism: Todiramphus chloris collaris (assembly GCA_025345505.1). Classification (NCBI taxonomy): domain Eukaryota; kingdom Metazoa; phylum Chordata; class Aves; order Coraciiformes; family Alcedinidae; genus Todiramphus; species Todiramphus chloris. Next base: position 7,444,166 of record JANVCC010000040.1, read on the forward strand.
CATGCCGCTGACAAATCCGGAGGTCCCAGAACTTACCAGAAGACCCACCGCTTCTCACCAGGCCGCTGAGAGGCCTACGGGGGCCGAGCGGATGCCGGGGGCGCCTACAGCTGCCCCGCGCCCACCCCCAGCCGCAGGGCCTGTCCAAGCACGGCCATCTCTCTCGCCCCGGCTGCCGGGGGGTCGTCGCTTCCCCCCGCCCCCGGGGGACCCGCCATCCTCCCCACCCCACGGTGCACGCCCGGCCCTCCCGCCCGCCCACCACACCCGAGGCCCAGCAGCGCCCCGCCGAGCCCAGGCCCGGCCCTACCCGCCACGCTCCCCCCAGCAGGCCTGGCTCCCCCGGGCTGTCCTCGGCGATCCCCCGGCATGCCCTGCGGGCGGGCCCGCTCCCCCACCTCAGTGGGATCAGAGCCGCCCCGGTAGCAGACGCGAAGGAAGAAGCCGCACTCACCCCCACAGCACCGCAGCCGCCGTCCGCCGCCCCCGGCCTCGCCTCCCCTCCGCGGCCCTCACCTCCGTCACGTGCCCGCGCGCCCAGCGCCGCCGCCACCCCCTATCTACCGCGCTCTAGCCCCACCCCCAGCCCACCTCGCTGCCCCCTTCCGTTGGAGGAGATCGCGTTCTCCCACCCACCCCGCCGCCAATGCCGTACTCTGATTGGCTGAATTCGCCGCCGCTCAAAGTGCCGCCCTCCTCAAAACACGCCCCAACGGCGCTGCCCTTCGTGGAGCGCTGTTATTGGTTGGCGGTACTGTAGGAAGTGTCGGGTGATTGGTCAGCTGTGCGGAGGCCGTTGAGCGGTGGGCGGGGCGCAGCGGGGCTCCGTCCCGGGGCGCTGCGGCGGTGACGGGCTGCTGCGGCCGCCCGGCGGGAGGGGCCGAGGCAGCGCCCGCCGCTCCCCCCCTCCGCCGCGGGGGCTGGGCAGAGCCGAGGAGCGTCCTCGAACCGCTGCTGCCGTGCGCCCTGAGGCGAGAGCGCAGCGGCCGGGCTTGCAGCGGAGGAGCCTGGTTCTGCCCCTGCGTCCGGAGATGCCGGGAGGGTTCACCCGGGAGGCCTGTTCGGGGATGCGCTGCCTGCCCCAGTGCTTGAGAACCGTGGTTTGCTTGAGCAAAGTCACTTTTATGTCTGTCTTCTCGTCCCGTAGCTCCTTAGAAAGGATTTTCAAGTTTTCCTGCTTATTCAGAAAATTCAGTGCGTTTGGTTGGGTTTTTTTCTTGATTAGAAGCTATGAGTTTAATAGAAGGGTTAAAAGTGACACACACTCGGATGCACTTAGATCATCCAGTGCATGTAGTGCTGCTCAGGCAGCTGCTTATTAGAGGCCCTGTGTAATACCAGAAGCTTTAAGCCCTTCCACGTTTCCAAAATTAACAATGTGTCTCTATAGAGGTGAAATTAAATGCACAACATTTGTACATCCAAACAGTACAGAAGCACGGGGACATGCAGAAATAACTGCCCCTGCTGTGCTGACTGGGAGGGAGAGGATGCAGGAGGTAAGTGGCTTTGTGGGACCTCACAAGTAACTGTCATCAGAAGATTAAACTTAAGGAGTCCCCATCTCCTGCTGCATGCGCACAGCAGCGCGGGTTGGCGAGGAGCAAGGCCCGGCGATGAGGAACGTGAGCTCCTGTTACCCTGTCAGCAATAGCAGCTTTAAGTTGTCTCTGAGCTGCTCCTGCTGAGAACAGTTGAATGCAAAGCTGTATCTAAACTACTCAGTTTAAAGCCAGCTCCTGTGTGGTCTGTGGGCTGCCGCCTGTTCGTTCCAGCAGATAGGATGTAGATTCCTACAGAATACCAAATTCAGTATTGCTAGGAGGGGTGGGAAGAAGGAAGAAAGAAGCAGGGGTGTTTTTGTAAACATAAATCTGTTTTGAGTTGATGCAATGAGTCAGCAACATAAGTCTCCCCACAGAGAAAATTCCACTGTGTTAGGACAATGCAAACAGGGCCCCTGCGTTCAGAAATAAGGCTCAGCATAAATGAAATCAGCAAATCCCTGTTTACACTGAAGTTTGGAATCAAATGCTCACATTTTTCCAGAAAGCCACCAAGCTGGCTCCTAACCCTCCCTGTTGACTGAGCTACACTCAGAAACTGAACAGAAGATGCAGACAGGCAGGGAATGGAGCCACAAATGACAGGCAACACAGGAGATACCAAGTCCTTTAAATAAGAAATTAAAACACCACAGATGAATACTTTAAGGCGTAACAAAGCAGTATAAATTAATAGGCTCTCTCTTCGATTTTGGCAAAACCCATTTTTCCACTACATAGCTTTTAAGCCCCTCTTCTGAGGCAGGTTGTTAACTCCAACATAACCCACAGGACAGCACAAAACTGCGTCTGCAATCACACAGGCACCAGGAGATCTCTCTCTCTCACACACACACACACACACATGCCTGTCACACATGCTTCTCCTTTCTCTCCCGCCCTTTCCCAAAAAAGAAGACATTCCTTCCTTTTACAACCTGCTGAATCATGGCACAGGCAGGCAGCCCTGATTTACTCCTGCCTGCACTGCTTTGTCATCGAGGGGAACAGTACAGGGTAAGTTAAGAAGAATATAGTAAAATAGAAGCTGCTGAAAGCCTATCCTATGCTGTGAATTGTGAGATGTTTGATCTTAGATAAAAGAAGTACAAAATCAACACAAGGGAGAAAGATAATTCAGAAAGGAGAAAAAATAAAGGGGATAAAGGGAACAGAAGAAACATGCAGAGATTTAACTGCTTTGGCAGCTGAGAGGGTGATATTTTTAGACCAGACTACAGAATGCCAGGGCAGGGGCGATGAAAGGAAAAGGGATGGCAGATACCATGCGGCAAACATGACATTGTCAAGGAAAACCATTTAAGTGTGTTCAGGCTTTGCCACAGGAGGTTTGCCTCGTTCCACTGATACACGCTTGGGGAGCGTGCCGTTCTCTGAGGTTGTCAGTAATTTTGGAAAGGCAGAAAACAGGCAGTTTGGTGAGGCTGGCAGAGCCTGAACACGCACAACTTAGAGGTGAGAGGCAATGTTTGGTTTAGAAGTGAGCCACATCTTTAAATCATTGTCTTTTGTGGAACTTTTCTTGCTGTTACCGGACAGAGAAACCTCCTTCTTGATTCCCTCTAACTTCAGTCTCCAAAGAATTCCTCCTTCCTTAATCCCTGCAGGGCACTGCCACGTGCTAGCGCTCTCCCTGCATTTCAAGCATTAGTAGTAGATCTTTTCAGGCTCATTCTCCACTGGAAAACTGGCAAGAAGTGAGTGGAAAATCAAGCAGGTCAGAGTTGCAGGACATGAGTGACACCACACTGACAGATAGCAGGCAGTCAAGGCAGACGACCAGCGGGAGAACACTGACTTTTGCTCTTTCAAACTTTGAACTGCAGGAGGGAAGACGAGCTCACATCTCTGTATGGGGCAATGTCCATGTGCCCTGCTACGCTTTTCATGGAAAACAAATTTCTTTACAATGACATCTCTGGAGAGCACGCCTGAGAAAAGGATGGGAAAAGATACACTGGCTTAATCAAAATGAGGGGGAGTTAAGTGTCTAAAAGAAATAATAAAGTCCTGTCATTTTCAAATCTAGTAAACATGAGTGTAAGAAGTGTTATAAATTAATTGTAATAAGAGAAAGCAGATAAACAGAAAAAGGAAAAAGCATCAGAGAACCAGAAACAGAGCACAAGCAGATGTATGAGAGGAGATGGGGAGACACAGCACTCAAGTGGAGGAAGATAACCCACTCACCTGATACCGCTCTCACAAGCTGGAGAGTGCCCCTGGGAACAGGAATGTCAGCAGAAAACCTCTGGGACCCAGAAGCTCAGAGTTACTCAAGACAAGGCAATAGGTGCAAGTTTGATCCAGACATGAGCTAGGGAAACCCTGATAGTTTCCGTGGGTTGTCCATAGCTTTTGTGGCTCCGTTAGGCATTGCACAAGTTTGCTGGGTACTGGTTCCCACTGTGCCCCTTTCTACCAGTTCTTTCACAGACCAAATGTAAGTTTGCTTGAGAGTGGTCTTCAAATACCCTAGAACTGTGTCCTCCCTCAGGGTCTCACACTTGAGGCATTGTTATCTGAGAATGGCTACAACGCATGGAACTGGATCTGGACATTGGATGCCTTCTGGTGCATTGAGGGTTGTGCTGGTTTTCTCTCACTGGGGAAATGGAGATTTCCCTTCAGATACAAACACAGCACCCCCCAAACAGCTAAAGCCTGAAGGCTATAGCCACAGGCTACCACCACCTTAGTGGCCTGAGTGCATCAGCAATGCCCAAAACTTTTTGCAAAGGACAGAACACTGATTCCACAAAGTTGGGAGCCAGGGTACAGAGAGGGGCTATGAGTGTTATTAGTGACATGACCCAGAGAGAGAACGCTGTGCAGAAACAGAAAGTCTTTCCGCTTTAGTTCACACATCTCAGATCAGCCAAGGACGATGGTGACTGACAGTAGCTGCTCTCCCCAGCTGCTCATGGCTCTGTGCTGACTCCTCTGTGACCAGTGCCCGTACAGGAACACTGTGAGTCGGTACCGCCTTGCATGTGGCCAGCTGGGGGGCTGTCTGGCTCAGGCTTGTTGTTCCTTATTTAAGTTGGAAGCTGTTGTTTCACCAAGAAAGCTTTTGTTTGTTTGTTCTGAAGAATAAAAAACATATTGAATTCTCAATGGTCAAGTTTCCAAACGTCTTTAATTTGTGGTGGAGTGGTTGGGTGTGATTAATGGCAACTGAAATTCCATCAAAATGTAGAATATCACAGGAGAAAGGAAAGAGGTAAATAGATTTATTATTTGTGGGAGAGAAGGGCAAGACAATGTCCTGACTGATTCTACAAAAGAAGGAAGGCAGGAAGCATCTTCTTCCATACCGACATGGAGTTGCTTCAGGGCTTAGGGAGGTCACATTGCCAGGACTGCCCAGGAGCCCCCCACATGCACCCCACTCACCCCTTGGCTTCAGGGGATGCAAACACCTCCAAGTCTTGCACCAGAAGCTGGGCATCTGGGGCCAAACACAACCCAGAGGTAACTGATCTGGCTTCAGCACAGTGCCCCCCCTGCCTTCCCCACTGGGTCTTCTTCTTCAAAAACAGGCAAAAATCGTGGTAGAGCAGCCGCATTCCTGACATGCCATGTAAACAGCACAAGGCCAACTCACACCCCAGTCCGTCCTAATCCCAACTTGCTGAAGTCAATAAACAGGGAATTAGCAGCACTTAACTCAGTGACCTCTCTGGATGTGCTCTCCCACTTGCAAGCATTAGCTGCTGGAGTTTAAGAGGCTGGATTGCAGGAGACAAGTATTTCAGTCATTTTGGTGGGTCTTTGTCTGCATCTGACCAAGAAACTCTCACCACTCTTTTTTCAAGGAAGACAGAAACTCAGATGTCTTTGGTACTCTGCATGCTGGCTTTTAAGCCTTATTTTTCTCACTTTGTGCTGTTTTCCCTTATATCTTGCATGTGGTTTCACGCTGAGCCCGTTTCTCTTTATATTACCGGTGTGTCACCCTTCATGTGACTTCCTCCTTCATGTTCGCATGGCTGCACCATGGCTGGCATCAGGCACCTGTCTCAACTGAAAGCAAATCAGCTAAAAGACACGTGGTTTGATCTCGGCTGGCTTAGCAGAATTGACCTTTCTAGGAGCAGCACAGATGTAGGTATCCTTGGACAGCTTCTGAATCCGAACCTCTAATTGCTGCTGAAGGCGGGTTTGTGCTGAAATACTCTGCCATCAGTCGGAATGGCCAAGGTGGGACATACACCCTATTCAGTTGCCCTTGCTATACAGCATCATCTTCTGGTGGATAGCTCAGGTGGAAAACTAAGCAAAACAACCTCTTAAATTGGCAACAAGAGCTCTGTAAGTCACTAATGCGTATGGAGGGACTTGCTTCTGAGAAACAACCCACCCAAGAAAAAACTATTGCTAGAAACGGCTCCTTCTCTGCCATGCTTGACATGCGAGGAAGAGCAAATGCCCAGAGGGAGGGTCACAGCACAGCTGCATTGTGGCCGCCGTGGCTGCAACCACCCAACAAGGATCTCATGTGCACTCACTGTACCCCTACTAACCACTCGGTCACACGTTGGCGCTGCAGGGCACAGTGGCTTTGCACATTTAGCTCCCCCTCCAAAAACAACAGTGCTGGAGGATCCCTGCTCAAGGGGGTGGTTGCCTATGCTAACACCAGGCAGATTTCAGCAGATGGAGGGGCAAGGTAACTCTGTGTGCTGAGGATTTATGTAAAATTTGTCATTAATCATGTAAAAATATTTCCCTAAAAGTGGAAATTACTTAAGAGCCATTTCCTGACACCAGCTTCTAGCTAATCTCACAAACCCACCTGTGTCCCTACAGAAGCTGCAATCACTAGCAGCTCCAGTCCTCGCATCTCCCCTTGGCCTGGCCAGTGGTGTTCCCTCCTGACTGCCTCACCAGGACAGGTTTCAAATCCCTGAACTGCAGCGGTCTCTGTGTTCCCTCCCAGTGCTTGTGCTGTTCCTGGACCTAACCATGCCTGGTGGGAAGGAGACCTGTGCAACCACAGAGATGTTCTGCCCCAAAGAGCAGCCAGAAGATCTCCACCGTGTTCATCCCAGGCTGGACCCTTCCCTTTGCAGGCAGGACACTACTTGTGATACCACGGGGGCTCCCACATCCCAGCTAAAGCATCACCAACATGTTTGCTGCCCCGTGGCTGCTTCTGCATCCCATCCTCTGGAGACCATCCCCACCTTCCCATTCTGATGGGTTTCTCTTCGTGTCTTGTGGAGCTATTCCTCAGGAAAAGAAAAAAAAAAGGCTGATGCGTATTTATTTTCCAAAGAAAATGATAACGAGACTCTCATTGTAAGATGCTGTCTCCTGGGATTTCCCAAGTACAGCAAAGGGGGTGAACGCGAGGGCTCTTAACCAGGAAGAGGGGAAGGAGGGGCTCCTTCTGCTTTTTGTCCCAGCGGAAGGTCCCGCTGAACACCCACTGCCCACATCTGCAGCTCCCCACTGCCTTCTGGTGGCAAAAATGCATGAAAACCTCCTTCCGAGGCCGGGCTGCTCCCGGGCCGGCGCCAAAGGCTTGCGCTGAGCGTGTGGTTCGGGGCTCTGCCTCGCACCCTTCCTGGCATCGCCTGTAGGTCTCTCTGAAATTCCTCCTCTTTTCTGCAGGAAAAAGGCTCCGTTCTGTGTCAGAAAGGAAGGTGGGGAAGAAACCAACCCCGTGTTTTGAAGAGTCGGACACTGAGGGCGAGACGTGTCTCCAACATCTCTCCGCCTCTCAGGGGCTCACAGCTCCCGACAGCCCTTTGCCAACCTCCCCGCACAGCGCAGGCACCTCCGAGGCTCTCTTTCGCCCCAGCTGCCCAGCGCTAGCCCTTCGGGAATGGTGAACAGATTCCCATCCCCAGTCACCAGGAGCAAAGCAGCCAGGAGTGAATGGTTTATAGGATTTGCTGCTGCTTGTGTTTGTGATGCTCATCTCCTAGGAAAGGATTAGCTGCTGGGACCAGGGGTGGTCCTGTGCCTGCCTGGCCTCTGGAGTCCAGCAGGAGCAAAGGGTGTGCTGAGGACTTTGTCACCGACGGAGTGACCGGCTGCCAGGCTGCGCTGTAACCAGGGACAGCAGTGAAGCTGGCACAGATATGGCAGCAGTACCAAGAGAAGGACCATGCCTAGTCTTTACTTCCAGCCCGTTGCACGGAGTAGTGTGCAGTGAAAGCCACCTCAGCGGATCTGTTGGTCTGCCAAAGTTTCCTAAGGGAATACACTGCATTTTCTTGCAGTGCTGTGGCTGACAAAAGCAAGATGACATTACAGTGCTGTGTGCGTTCCCTCCTTGGTTTGAATGGTCACAGAGGGAAATTTCCTTCCATTCGGTCAGTTTTGTCAGTCTGAGCTCTTGCCCAAAAGCGTCGGGTAATGGGCAAAAGGTATGCACTGTGGAGAGGCATTGGAGGTTTCTTTCATGAGAATGCCTATGTTTATATTGTACTTGAGCCAGATACTGCCAGGAGCTCCCTCAAGCGTAGGGTGAATCTAGACACAGCCTGTAGTGTCCATGTTGTCTTTGCAGACATCCAAAACCCATTTGGATGGGCAGCCAAAGATGTCCACATCATCAGCAAATGCCCATGAGAGCTTTGCAGCCCTCCCTGGCATCAACCAGAAGGGCTCTGCTTTGGAGCTGCTTGTGCATGACAAGTGGAACTGAGGGACCTGATGACTGTGTTTCTTCCTGTATTAACACCAAACATTTCTGCCCATCCTGTAGAGTCTGTCTAGGCTTACCTGTCAAGATTGGGTCTTCATAGAATCACAGAATAGGTTGGGTTAGAAGGGTCATTTAAAGCCCATCTGGTCCAACTCCCTGCAGTGACTAGGGACATCAGAACCTAGAGCAGGTTGCTCAGAGCCCTGTCAAACCTCACCTGGAACGTTTCCAGGAATGGGACATTGACCACCTCTCTGGGCAACCTGTTGTTGCCACTACTGTTTTATTATGACAGAATTAAAGGAAATTATGTTTAGTGTTATTTCAGAAACAAAAGAACCTTTTTAAAAGCAGATCTTGGCAAGAGCATGTCAACCAAAGAAGATGTAAGTGAGAATCTGGAATCCACTGTGTTTTCTTCTGGTTCAGAGTAAGGAGAATAATTAGTGTGGCCCTAAGGGAATGATGTTCTTGCTGTTCATTATTTTCCTGAGCTTAAATTCACCCCAGCTTTCAAAGAAAACATCTGAAAAAAAGGAAATTGATAAAGAACCCTAAACATAGCTGTTCTAATAACATTTCCAGGGAAAATGGTGAGTCATTGATTGAAAAGCAGCACCGTGGCTGAGGGCAACAAGCAGTGCAGTATTCTCTGTAGAGCTGGAAGGTGCTGAAGGTTTGTAATGTAGAAACCCAAGAGAGTGTGGAGGTGGGGATTTATTTCAGAACTGGTTGGCTATTAAAAAGTCACAGAGAAGTTGGGGGATGCAAGGCTTCCTTTGGTATATGGGCTGATAGGAAAATGAAGGTAGAGTCAGACACAGAAAATGTCTGCTTGGCATGGGAGAGAAAGGAATTGTTAAGGTTACACAAGTGAAACATGACCACCTCTGCTCTCATTTTCAAGTAAAATAGTTTAGAGTTAGATCTTATCACTAAAGACTTGAATTAATTATGGGGTGAGTATTATAACTAGAGAGAAATAGATCAAATTATAAAGGCAAGCTGCTATGAGACTCAATGGAAACTCAAAAGAATGAGGAGGAATGAAGAGATAGATCTGATTAAGACTAAAGAAAATATCAGCTGTGCCTCGGGGAATGTTGCTGTTCTCAAAGACAAATTCCAGAGTCAACAATATGGTGGTTTATTTTTCCATCAAGAAACTGGGCTAGGTAAGAGATTGAATTCTTTCAGAGTGTTCTAACACCATTGAGATGAAGAGGCTTGCAGCTGAAGTGTCCCTCATCTGCCTCTGTAGAAACTGGGGATTATTACTATCCAGTGCATATCAGGCATGCTCACTATTTTGGTTTTACATTTCCAGTTCTTTCCTTTAATTTATTCTAAACGTTTCGCCCAGTAGACACTCTTTTTTTTTTTGTTGCATGTGTCTATATGAGGAACTGGAATCAGTCACTCACTTGTTTTATAAAAGCACATCATTAGCTTCCTTTGTTATTTTGGACATTTTATTTTAAAATATTATCCGTGAACAGGTATATTTTTTATCTGCCCATCAACTTGGTGACAGTAGCCTTTCCTTTTGCTCCCACTACACCACCCCTACCCAATATATAAACAGACTGAGCTGCAAGCCTTCTGTAATCCTAGAGAGACTTTTGTTAGAGGCTGCTTTCTGGTACATTTTCACAAGGCAGCAAGAAGAATCAAAGAGATCCTTCTCACTTTATGAATATAAAGATGTAGGTCTGAGGCAAACTCAGAAAAATCCCCAAAATAAAAACATGAAACTTGTTTCTGATTGTTTACTTCTTTTTTTTTTTTAACTGATTACTACAACAGTGTCTGCTTTACAGCTCTTCATAGATTAATTTTTATACACACACATATATATAGGTATAAAAAACTCTGTATCTGTATAGTAAAAATCTATATGTAATAAAAATATACAATTAAAAAATCTGATTAAGAAACCCTATATTTAGGGTTAAGAAGATCATTGGTACAAGAAATGTTAAATACCAAAAAAGTTGATTGTTAGAAGACTTTGGGAGGAAATTGAACTAATTTTCATTGGACTAAAATGAAAGTGTTCTGTAGACAGCAGCTGACTGTGCTAATCTCTTGTAAATATTGAAACTCTGGAAATTATGTTTGGAGATTTTTCTGTTTGCTTTAGTAATAATCTAAACACTGATCCCTGATAAGTTCCTGTACCAAAGCCACATCCTTCTTTGTCAGAAGTTAAAAATTATAGAAACTAGTAGTGCTACAGGTAACTAGCTCAGAAGGGGCTTTGTTTGCTTGGTTGGCTGTACCAGTTCCAGAAGATCTCTGGTCGCTTCATAACTATCACTTCGTAGTCTTACCTGCACTAAGAAGTCTGGTGGACAGGCAGTTGGTTATAAACAGCAAACTATTACCGTTTTGGTTATGTCAATGAATTAAAATCCTATCTGGCTGCCTTGGCCCAGGCAGTACCCTTATAGCATTGGATTGTATCAGGAAATGATGAGTAGCCATAAGGGTTATTGTTAATTCTCTTTCTGTGGCACGTGGCTTAGTGAAATATCTTTAATATAGGTTGTGAAACACCAGTGTTCCCCTTGAACAATTGCAGGAGTTTGAGACTGAGCTCCCTTAGATCCCTATCTTGTATAATCTTCTTTTATTTTTAATTTCTAGCACTGTCATTCCTACTGACAAAAGCTTAGTTATCACATGGAAACCAGAACTCTTTTGTCCACTCAAAAGGCGAGGCAAATTGTTCTTTGGTATTTGCAGAACTATAGCAACGGCCAAAAGCTTAAGAGTGATCTGCAGAAGGAGAAGACCAAGACAGTGAAGAAAGTGCTGTTACATGTAATCACTGAAACTGTACAGGGCGTAGCATCCACTTGGGATCTCTGCAGATGCTAAAACAAAGAGACTAAATTGTGAGGTAAAACTGCAGTGACCATCACTAATGTCACAGCTTTCAAATACCAAAGACCACACTCTTGTGTGCTGTGTTCGACTCTGCTTTGCCACACCAGACCCCCTATAAAAGCCTGCTCTGATCATGCAGGGGCCGGGGGTGAATGCTGTCAGCAGACAGAAGCGTCCCAGTAGTCCTGTGCAGTGGGGAGCTGATAGATGGATGCTGGGAAGTGGGTCTCCTTAAGTGTGGTGCAATGGGCAGTGGGATCCATGTCCCAGTGCTGTCCATCTTGCTCATTGCTGTCACAGGCACAAATCAAAAAGAGTATGTCTACGTGGTTTGCAGACAATGTATTGAAAGTGTGTTGACTTGTGAGAGATTTGTATCATTAAGAAAGCAAGTTTTCCTTAAGACAAACATTGAATGAACCCCTGGAACCACTGGAAGAGGGAAATAAAATTATGTCAGGGAACTAGAAGTGGTGAAATACTTCTTGTGTAAAGGCTACCAAAAAATCCTTAAATTAAATCAGATTCTCTCTGCCTTTTTCCCCAGCAGAGCTCCAGCGTACTGGTACTACAGCTCTAGCCAGGCTCCCAACAACTGCCCAGTGTCACTCCATGAATCCTCTTCTTCTCAGAGCACTTACAGACACCATCCATCCTGCCTCCTCATTTTGGGAGGCAGATAGTCAGAAAAGTAGCATCACTTCAGTTGCCATTTCAGCCTCCCGGTGGTTAAAAGTAAGGGTCTGCAGGCAAGTTTGGTATTTAGCACTGTTTCTGGTCATTCTATTCTTTTACACTATTGCATCATGCGACCATTTCACATCCTAAAAATAAACCCAGATGGTTTTAAAGAAATTCCTTTGTTCCAGTGTGGAATTGGTCACTGTTTTGTGACTGCTGAGAGACAGTTTCTTGCGTTCTTCAAGACCTCCCTGTTCTTGATGATCTCATCATCTGCTTCTTAAAGGCCTCTGGGAATAGGAAAACTTCCTAACTTATAGCCTCTGTCTGTCTGTCCTGGCTTCCCACAACACAGCCCCTACCTGCCTGCCTCTGTGGGCCAGCACCCCTGTAGCTGAAGAGGCTGAAGTTGCTCAGAAGTTGTTGGATAGAAGACTCATGCTAGGATGGGTGCCTGGTTCCAGCAGCACCTCCAGCATTGCTCTAGTCCAGTTTTGCAAGCCAGGAAAGGGAAAAGTTAAGAAGGCGCCTCCACTTCTGCTACCTTAAATGATACCCCCAATTTGAGACACTGTGGATAGTAGTTATCTGACCTTGACGGTAGACAGCAGATCTGGGTCAGCCTTCATGTGGTGTCTGGGCTCCTCATGAGGCCAGAGGAGTTTTGGTCCCATGGCACCTCTCCCTAGGGACTGTCCCCAGCCCTGCTCTCCCTGTGGCTACCACCACTATCAAGTACACCCAGGTCAACTTGACCTCAGCCAGGCTCCAAAACACAAAGTCTACAAGAAGTTACACCCAGTAACCAGAAGCTCCTGGATGCTGGCCCCCTGGTCCTGTGCCAGCAGAAGTCATGCAGGCCAGCTCTGTTTAACCTCTCCTTTGAAGACAGGAGAAGGGACAGAACCTGTTCTGTTCCTCTGGGCTTAGTTGTTTATGTGACCCCGGCAGGCTCTTCACACTGCTTACGCTGCACGTGCAGCCTTGCAGCTGCAGCATGGTGCGTGTACTCCTGATGGCAGCATCCCAGGGTCCTGTTCCCTGTCCAGCTGCCCAGTCCCCTCAGGCATATAACTCAGGGAATCTTTTAGGGGCATGAATGTGAAGAGTTCAAAGTACAGTCCAAATGATGACTCGCTTTCAACTGCAGCATCTGCCTTTGGTTCTTTCCAAAGAGATATTTCAAAACCTTTTAACACCGCTGATGTCAGAAAGCTTTACAGAAACATCTGTCTGTCTCCTAACACATCTGGTTATGCTGCCTCCAGCGTCTTCTGCCCTCACACAAACTCTTCCATGGGCTTTGTCCATTGTCCATGCTGACAGCTGGAAACTCCATGGTCTCATCCTCTGTGTTTGTCCAACAGAGCTGCAGTTCAGAGTGATGGATGAGGTGGCATGGGGCATGCGGGTCCCACCAGGCACAGTCCCACAGTGCCAAGCAAGGATTGCAGAGCAGCTCCAGTGAGGACAACTGGGACAGACAGAGCCCATAGATGGCCACACCATCCCATCATAGTAGGTGACATCCAAGGAAGCCCAGTTCAGGGTTGAGGCATATGACCAGACACAGGTGGCCATGGCAAAAACCAAGTGCAAGGGCTGGAAGTTAAATGAAGCTCCCAATCACACCAAGGAGCCCCCCCAGAGCTTTTTTGCAGATCACGTCTTCCTAGTGGTGGAGTCCCCACTTAGAGAGCTGGCCTTGACTGTGGGCAGCCCAGCCTGCATCTCTGTCCACATCACGCTCTGCCTCCCACAAATCTCCCCCCAGACCACATCTCTTGTCTCCTCATAACTCCTCCTTTCCCCCAGTCCCTGTGGGAGAGGACTTTGGTGTGAAAAGTCTCTGTAACAGCAGAGGGACCGCTGCCCTCCTGACTGCCCCATCCCTGCCAATATCACCCCACACAGCAACACCAGTTCAGGAAAATTCCCCTGACTCTTTCCCTGTGCCTGGCAAGCCCAGGGTCTCTCCTTTTCAGGAGACCTATCAGGAATTCCAGTCTACCCCCCAGAAAATGTCTCTTTACCACTGCTCTCATTGAAGCCCTCTCCAATGCCCTGCCCAGCTCTGTCCCACTCAGAACAGAGCAGGGCTGTCCGGAATACAGCTTTCTGGTCCAAACAAGACAGAAAAGTTAAATAGCTCTATTTCTTCACCCCTGTAATTTAGTGAAAGGGAAGTTGCACTCCATGACTACTCTTCAGCATTTGATGTATTTCAGTGTGCCCTGTAGCCTTGTAATTCTTTCCCCCACATTGTTATAGGATAATACTAAGTGTGATAATATTATATAATAATAATAAGTGTGCATTAACATAAGAACCGCCAAAGATGTTTGAAGAGCCTGTTTCTCCCTCAGCAAAGGGAAACGCTCCCCCTTCCTGCCATACGCACTTATCACTCCAGAGAGTCATTCCTCTTTGATCTAGCCAGCAGTGCTGCTGCCTGTCTAGCATTGTTCTTTTTTTTGCTTGTTTGTTTGCTATTTCTCATTCTGCTGGAAAGGGAGGAGGAAAATTGGCAAAACACATGGAAAGGAATTTCCTCATGTGACAGTAACACAGGACAAGGCAGGACAAGAGAGGCATTTAATTTGCCTGGTTTAATATTTGTAACAGATGTTGGCCAAAAAAGAAAGGGTATCAGTGCCTCTTGATGGTGGCTTAAGGGGAAAATTTTGGCATTGCTTTTATACTGCTGCGTCCTCTAGTCAGATTTAATATGCAGACCAATAAAGGTCACCAAACTTCTTTAGAAAAGAGCTTTAAAAATAATTTCTCCACATTACCCCTAACTAAATGAGTATATATACTTATTTTTGTACTTTCCCAAAGACTTGGTTTTCCATATTGCTTTTTAGAAAATGGCTTTGAATATTTTCCCCTTTTTATCTTTAAAGGGAAGCCCTTCACCTTTACTGAGATAAGAAGCACTGTCAATAGGAGTGCTTGGCCGTGGTCCTGCTCCATGCAGTGGCATTCAAGCAGGGGATTAAAGCAGCCCAAAGAGAATTGGTTTGGCCCTTAGAAATTTTGCTGTAACTAATCAGAAGGACATGGATCTGTTGGAGGAAGTCCAGAGAAGGGCCATGAAGATGATCAGGGTGCTGGAAACCCCTCTCCTATGAGGACAGGCTGAGAGAGTTGGGGTTGTTCAGCCTGAAGAAGAAAAGGCTTCCAGGGAGATTTTATTGTGGCCTTTCAGTATTTAAAGGGGGCCTACAGGAAAGCTGGACAGGGACATTTTACAAGGGCATGTAGTGATAGGACAAAGGGTAATGGTTTTAATTTGAAAGAGGTTAGATTTAGATTAGATATTATGAAGAAGTTCTTCATTATGAAGGTGGTGAGGCACTGGAACAGGTTGCCCAGAGAAGATGCAGATGCCCCATCCCTGGAAGTGTCCAAAGCCAGGTTGGACAGGACTTTGAGCAATCTGGTCTAGTGGGAAGTGTCCCTGCCCATGGCAGGGGTGTTTGAGCTAGATGATCTTTAAGATCCCTTCCAACACAAACCATTATATGTTTCTATGATTTGAGAATATTTATGTGACCTCTTTGACATGCCACAGGTACAGAAATCTCAGGAAAATCTGTCTGAAACCCATCTAGATGAACAGTCTAATGCACATCTCTGATATTTACTAAGCTTGTACTCTAAGAGATGCTTCGCATACTGCCAGCCTGGATGTTGCTGGCAGCACCACCCAGCTGCTAATTTACTTTCTGAAAGAAGGAGCCTCTGTATAGATTCATATTTTAGGAAGACATGGTCATTCTTGTCATGCGTTGTTTTTATGGTTCTTCCAAAATGCAGAACCCAGGACACATTTCAAAATGCTCGTGAGGTCTGAGCCATCTTATGCCTTGCTGGGAGCACTGGTGGGAACCGCAGAGCAAAAACTGCCTGCAGCTGTCCCCACTTCCTAAGAATGGCCACATGTGGCAACTCTATCTTTGTAAGGGATGAAGAATTCACAAACTGGCCTTCTCTTGAGATATTTTTAGCCCACTTTTCGTCATAGAGCTGCAAGATCCAAGAATTCCAGGAAAATCTGAATGCATGTTGGTCTGAGTTAACAGAGGAGATCAAGAAGGTGTGTCACCACCCCCACCGGCCCAGCCTGAGGGAGCTGTTAGTTGAACAGACTGAGGCTCTTGGGGCTGAGCTATCTTTTGTTTTCTCCAACTAGAAAAAAATCTTTTTTCTTTGTGTGGCTTTTAATTCTTTTGAGAAAAAGCCAACAAACTCTCTTTTTTAACGTGTGTCTGCTAGAAAGGCACTAATTGTTCTCACAAGCAGTTCCACGGTCATGGGTTTGGATGTGCTCAGTGTCTGCAGAAGAATTCGAAGGGAAAGGAAGCACAAGCACTAACTCGATTAGAAAATTCTTCTGTGTTTTTACAGTACGATTGGAAGGAAGAGGCACCTCCATGCTCTGTGGCTGAAGGGTAAGTTTCTCAGCTGTAAAATGTTCCCTCTTCCACTAACAGAAAGCTCTCGGGCCACTGTAGTCTCATGAAATACCTCTCTAAGGAGATTTTATTGCCTGTGATGTTGCTGGACTCAGTGCTGCTGGCTTCTCCTTGCCTTGCTGCTCCTGGGGAATAATACATACTGCAAACGCCTCCTCCAAGCCTTTTGGGTCTGTTGTTTGTTTTCTCCCCAAGATTCCTTTTAATCCCCGTGGATGTTGCAATCCAACTCACAGTGGAGCCCTACAGTGGTAATTAGGAGGCAGAAAGGATTTACTGGCTGCAGGAAGAGGTGGCAGAAGCAACCATTGGCACTGGCAAATGCCTTTAGTGATGACTCAGTGGGAGATGTGAGGAGTTTGGATTGTGCCAGGTCCAGCCCCCCGTGATGCAGGGCCACGTTCACGTGGTGTAACCTGGAGAGTAGAGTACATGCTGGGGAGTGGGAGAGGGGGACAGCTTTTCATTGGCTCCTGCTGAGCAAATTCATTCCAAGGTGAGTCTGCACTGCAGAACTTGTCTTTGCTGGGGCGGAAATTAGGCCATGTCAGCCTTGGAGGGTGAGGTTTTGCAATATGCTTATTCCAGCATAATTGCAAGCGAATGATGACAGAGGCGATACCTTGTACCTGTCTCCCACTCCGGCTGCCCCTCTCTTCCAGTGTAGCCCAGGGATGGGCTGTCTGTGCAGCCCGCTGGGCTCACTGAGCTGCCCACAGGAAAATCTCCTGTTGCTTGCAGCCCAAAGAGCTTTCTGTCTGATCAACACCGTGACCTGAGTCACAGTGTGGTTGCATAGCTGTCAGGTCAGATGCAAACAGCAGGAAGGTGGTGGAGGCCAGGGCAGTAAGAGGCTGTTGGCTGGAGCCTGCCATGGCATCTCCTACACAGGGATGCTGGTGGCCACCATGGTACACAGGATTTTGAAGCTGTTCACCAGTGACAGTACCATCACTGAAAGGCATTTGTTGCTGGGAGGAGGGTGCATGTGTCTTGCTCCTTGCAAATACCGAGTGAGAATGGAAAATAAGGTGAGTTCTGATGGTGACAAACAGGGACAAGAAAAACATTGTGCCTGGAGGTAAAGACAGCTTGAAAAATTATATTTATGGGGGAGGGAGAAGAAGGGGAGAGACATCTGTGCTTGCTTATTCATTCATGTTTCTACTAACCTTTATTATATTTAGATTATGCTAGATTATACTAGAAGTGTTTTGCATCTAGTGATGATCTGGGGAGCAGGAGTGTTCTATGGCAGCCGTTACAGATCCTCCTGGTCCAGGTTCTTTTATATGTATTTGACACTTTTGATGCAAGTTATGCTGCACTGTCATCCAATGGAGGTGTAAGCTCAGATCTTTTTTGTTCAATTATTTTGCTTTATATTTTCTTTTGTTAGTGGCCTGTGATCAGGCAGAAGCAGGGGGAAATCAAATGTCAGTAAGCACTGCAAGACCTCTGTCCCCTTTGAGCTGACACAGAAAGGACTTTCATTTCTGTGATAGGCAGAAGACAAAAACAATGTTCCTCATATTTCTCAGCAGTCACTGGAATGAAAAAGGCTCAATTCTGAGATAAAAGAATTAATCTTAGAGTTGGTTCTTGAAAAATGGTGGTGTCTGTGTTTGGTATTTGGAGAAATACTGAACTGGGACATTGTTATAGGCTCTTCAGGTGCCTTTATCCCCTATAGAGAGGCAGAAAACCAGAACCAGCTTACTGTTTCTTAGGAAGTCTATCAAGGACATTGGGCATACAGTGTAATTTCTGTAAACTGCTTTAACCTGATCTTATTTTCTGTAATAGTGATATTTAATGATCACTTTGTCTTAAACTGCTTTCCTTTGTTCCTGGTCCAAAGGGAAAATTGTCTGAATGAAGGGAGAAGAAGGAAATGAAGCCAACAGCCTCATTAGCTCGTAGCAATGCCAACTTTGCACTGTTAGGAATTAGCTGAACGGGTCCCACCTGACCTGTGAAAAAATCATTTTTCTTTTGCTATATTGTGATGAATTCTGCAGGCTTTTACATACACAGAACCCTCCCTGGTGTTAATTTTAGTGAGAGTTAATTTGGTTGAGGACTGATCAAAAGCCATAAATTCACAGCTCCCAGTCTTTTTGGTATGAGGGCCACCTCTGAAACTCCCTTGGCGTCTGACAGTCATTCTGCAGGACCCATCCCCAAATAAAGTATCACCGTGCAAGACAGATCTGTACCTGTTATACTTTATTACATCCTGTCTTAGTTGCAGTGGGTTTTTCACTCAAGGGCTGTATTCGATGCTGTCTCAGTGCTGTGGCCATAAGTTGTGCTTTGTGCCTAACACAGGCTTTCCAGGGTCTGTGTGCAGTGATCTGTCCCATGAAATGCTGCCCGTCCTGGTGCTCGAGTGGTGCAGCACAGCCCAAGCGGGACTGTGGTTTCTCACGGAACATCAGCAAGAGGGACAAGCCTTGGCCTTCATTAGGAGCGGTTTTAGACTAGATGCCCCCGGGGGACTGGATTACTGGGCTCTTAGGATTTGTGCCCCCATTCAGCTCCCAGTTACCCTCTCATTTCTCACACATGTTAGCTCTCTGCTAACATGTGAGAGAGAGAGGAGTTTCCCACTTTCTCATAACTCATTCCTGGAAAAGGGAGGGTGGGGAAGGAAATCCTCTGATAGACCTCTCTCTGCTGATTTACATTTCCATGGTGTACACAGTGATAGACAAGCCAGACTCCTCCTGGTTTTAAGCACTGTGTACAATCTTCCTTTTTCAATTAGAGCAAACCTATGTTGCCAACTACCACCAACAACTGCTGCATCAGCAAGGACTAAACCTGGCCAGAGGAGCTTCTGATGAATAAATCAGATTTTCTAGGGTCTGGAAGAGTAAGTATGTTGGAACAGATTCATCTGCTGGCTGCCGTAACAATCCTGGGAGTCCTGGAGCAAGGTAGGGATGACTAGATGCACATGCCCACATAGTCCTTGGGTCAGGCTACTGTACCTCCACTTATTCTCTTTCACTTCTGTATTTCATTTCTGCTGTTGTACTGACATTTCCCTGCTTTTCAGACAATGGACTGATATCTTGTTTGGGTTTTAAAACATATTCAAGAAAACAAATGCCTGGGAAGCCCTTCCTCTGAACTGACCTGCATCCTCAGTTCAGAAATTTCTCAGTTCAGAAATTTCTCCTCTGCAAATAAATAGAACTTCTTTCTTTGAAAAATGGTTAACAGCAGTTCCTGAGGTTCGTGTAGATATTAGCACACAAAGAGCACCGTGGTGTGGAAAGGTAGAAGAGCAGGATCATCTGTGGCATCAGTTCCCTCCCTATCAGCTATCAGGATGTAGAAGGGGAAAAAAATAAAGATTGGAAAAACGATAAAATTGGTAGTAACAAAGTGCATCAGAACTGTGTAAGCATTTCTGTAGATAATAGAAGATCTGTTAATTACACAAGAGAGATATCAGCTATCCACCAGTGGTACGTGACTGCATACTCCTCCCTTCACTCTTGCACTGGGTCATTCCTTTTCCTTGTCTGAAATGTATCAGGGATTTTCATCGAGCTTTCTCTGCTGTGTGGGGGTGCAGGGTTAGGAGGAGACTGCAGAATTTTCCCCCTTACCTCCGGCAGTCTCCTGGCCCCACCATGCCCAGCCAGAAGACTGACCACTGCTACTTTTCTCTCTTTTGCTGCAGCCTACTTCTTCCTCCAGGTGATCTATGCTAGGAGGGTGTTTGGCATTTCTCCTCCAAAGATCTCAGGCCCACCTGAATTTGAGAGGATCTTTCGAGCACAGTAAGAAACTCCTCTTACAAGATGCTTTCCAGATCTCATGTCTAACAGCACTTCCTCTCCCCTGCCTTGCCATTTATTTCTCAAGACTGTAATTCAGCAGTTACCTCCCTCAGGGTTAAGTTAATGGACTTAAGAGTCGGTGTCAAGACTGTGTTGGCTCACAACTCCTAAACGCACCAGCCACTGCTGATAGAAACGTGTTGTGGTTTAAGCCCAGCTGGCAACAAAGCCCCACACAGCCACTTGCTCACTCCTCCCCAGGGGGATGGGGAAAAGAATTGGAAGGGTAAGAATGAGAAAACTCACGGGTCGAGATAAAGACAGTTTAATAGGTAAAGCAAAAGCCACATGCAAGCAAAGCAAAACAAGGAATTAATTCACCACTTCCCATGGGCAGCTGCTGTTCAACCAGGAAAGCCTCTGGCCTAGGCATCTTGTACTTAATGTCTTGTGCCCTGGAGACCCACTTCCTTCCACTCTTTGGTTCCTGTGAATAAAAGTGGAACAGAAACTGTGGGGAAAGGTGCAAGCCTTCCAACCTCTGGAAACTTCTACCAGGGGAAGCAAAATAGGAAGATCTTCCTCCCTTCCTCCCTCCTTCCCCTCCTTCCTCTCTTCTGACACAGGGTGAACTCCTCTGAGTATTTTCCCATCTTCCTGGCGCTTCTGTGGCAGGCTGGACTCTTCTTCCATCAAGGTGAGAATAGCACATTGCCTGGTTTGTCACTGGATCTGTTCCCCTGAATGCTGGCTCGGTCCTTGTGTACCACACACCTTTTAAACAATAAATTAGGCAATAATTCTGTCTCTGATGCAAGGGTAGAGACAGAGAACACAAAGCCTCTATTCCTTCACTTTAGGCTACCTGCTTGGCTCAAAGTAGCCCTAAAAAGCATTTGGAGATAGTCACTGTGATGTCTCTCAACTGCAGGTCTGGCTGCAGCCTTGGGTCTGCTCTATCTCTGTGCCCGTTACTGCTACTTTATGGGATACAGGACATCATCCTCAGAAAGGTAAACACCTCTGCTGGCCTGGAGAACCTGGTAACCCCTGGGTGTTTGCATTTGGGAACATACCATGCTTTGGGGAAGCTCAGGACTCCTTTGGGGTCCCTGCATGACTAAGCCTTGCTGAGCTCTCCTCGAGGCGTGATGTGGGCATGAGTACAGGGTTGGGACACAGACATGGGCTAAGACTGGAGCTGCCCCAAGTACTTGCAGGTGACAGCCAGGGCTGCCTTTCCAACCCTCTCCTCCAGGGAGGAAGGTATTGTTCCTGGGTGACAAGTGTCCATTCTTGGTCTCAGCAGGCTCCCTCTCTCTTCCCAGGCTCGCCCCAATATACATTAGCAGTGGAGTTCTCTGGATTCTCCTTCTAGTGTCAGCTCTGGGAATTTTGCATTTCTTCATCTCTCACTACATGGGGCTGAACATACTCCAGATTCTCACTTCATGACCAGAGATGACTGTCCTTCATCGGTGTCCTCGCCTTTGAGTTCTGCTCCCTCCTGCCCATGGTAACAGACTGGATGTACCTAATACAGCCCCCAGTGACAAATCCACACTCATATGAGTTTTTAATACCTCCCTCCCCACTGCCTAGCACTGGTACAAACTGCTAAGCTCTTCAGGAGTTATTATCTGGCAGCTCCATCTTGCCTGATGCAGAAACAACAGCTCTTCAAAACAAGGAGAATTTTAGGAAAACCAGATACATAAAAGCAAACTCATCTCAGACTGAGCTTCCCAGTGAGCTGCCCCAGGAGATCGCCATGTGTTCCCCATCTTCCAGCTGCTTTGCCTACACCCCAGGCCCCAACCCTGGGTTCATGCCAGGTTTCCAAGACCCACACCTAAGAAAGGCATTTCTTTGAAACCACATGTGGGCTGCAGCATAACAAAAGTGGCAAGGGATAAACAGGAGCAGCAGCCACCAACATGTTGTGGGAGAGTCTATTAGTACTCTTGTAATGGTTATTAGCCTGTGGGCAACATGGTAAATTAGACTGTGCAAACTTGTAACTACTACTGCATGTGTAAATATGAATACTGCTGAGCAACAACATGCACAAATAAAAAGGCACTGGGCTTGCTGTGCTGGGTGTCTCCTTGTGCGTCTGCAACTAGCATAGAACAAAAACACAGGGGGTTCAGTGCAAGGCAGCTGCCTTGGTTTCCCTGCCGTGCAGTGCAATCCAGCCTGCAACCCTATGGCCCATGGGAGGAGAGCTCTGAGTAGGGAGAAGCTGATTTTCAGAGGCGCCAAGCTCCTGGACTGGGGGCTGAACTGCTCAGCCCAAAAGAGTGGTCTGCACTGGCTGTTCTGCCCAGTGCTCAGGTTCCCCTACAGCCTTGGTCTCCCTACGGTAGGAAGGGTTGGGTTTTCCCTGGACCCAGCGTTTGCAGTGCTGATGGTTTTGGCTATTGGTCTGCTCATGTTAGCGCCACAGCTCAGAAAACACCAGCAGTGCTCTGTGCCGTCCTCACGGGCGGATTCCACACCAAACCTGGCGAGTGGAAACAGCAACATTAACATGCTGCCAGTCTAAATACATTTTAAACCCTTCCCCAGCAGCAGGCATATCTAGACTGTAAGAACAAAAAGCAGGGTTTTTTTTGGAAGTAATTAATTTTTCACATTGTTTCATTTCCTTCCCTGCATTTTAAACTGGTGTATCTAGCAAAGCTCCCATTTTGTTTCACTTTCGGGCTCTCCTGCCTTGGAGTTGTGCTGCCATCATGAAGCTGGCAAATGCTGCAGGGAAAGGCTTAAATCCAGACAAAAATAACTGCACAGCACGTGCTTCAGCAAACTTTTCAGTGCAGTGGGGCCCTATCCTCACAGGAACACTCAGGTGTCACAATAAGTAACAACAAAATAACTTTTTTCCTGGAAGCTTTGGTAAAAACTTCGGAAAAGGCTGAGCACTACGTAACCTCAGCGGTGCCTTAGCAAGGCCCGGGAGGAACAGACATGCCTCCACTGAGATTTTACTTAACCTTTACCTCAACATGTCCAACCATCTCCTGAAGTTAATTCTCAGTCCTCAGCTTTTTACCAGCATAGGCAGTTACGTCCCAGAGAGATAACCTACAGAAGAACCAGCTGCAGCTGCTGCTGAAGGTCCTGTCTCTGTGTCAAAACCCTGCTGTCTTGGATTAGTTCAAGGGTGTGCTCACTGATTCTGCAGATACTACCTCCACCTTCTACCCTGCAGCGGTTTTCTAACCCCATTGTATTGGCCTGGAGCCACTACCCACCTCAGTCCCACTTGTCTTGGCTCTGCGTGAGACAGGGCCGCAGAATGACTCAGAGGAGAGAAGTTAATGATTCAGCACTGAGGCTGTGGCAGGCCAGCTTCTCCTCTTGGATGCACAGAGGACCACTAAAACTCCTGGCACAGCACAGCCAGGCTCTTCCTCGGTCACCCATCATCTCTAGTCCTGCCACAGGGAAACTGCCCCTTCAAAACTGTCAGAGGGGTGGTTTCAGGTGCCTCTGGCAGACGGAAAGATCCCCTCCCTCCACCCAGGGATGCTGTCACTACTCTGCTGCTTTCATAACCATCCTTAAAGACGATCACTTTGCCCGGACCACGGTTCAATGATGGTTTCAGCATTTAGTCAAAGTGCTGCTGCCGCCCAGCATGTTGCACTGGTGCTGCGTGAAAACACTTTGCTCACTTGCCACCCACTGCGGAGATGCGGAGGAGCCAGTTTTGGACAGACAGGGTGCGTGCTGGGGGACAGAACCTGCCCGTGCCACGCCGGGGTTCCGCGGCTCCGGGGCCGCCAGCCAGCCGGGGCACAGACCGCCGCGGCAGCTCCAGCTCCACCGCAGCCCACCAACTGCGGCGTGACTGACTTGCAGAGCCGTAGTTCCATCCCTCGCCAAGAGTGAGGTCCTTCGGTGCTGCTGAGGCCTTTCCCCGGGCTCCGCAAGCCCCGGCAGCGAGCCCTGCCCGCCCCTCGCTGCTTTCCCCGCCCGGCTCCGGCCGCCGCCGCTCGGGAGAGGGCGCCGGAGCAACGCGGCTGCGGCTGCCGGCACAGAGCGGAGGGACCGGAGGGCGTCTGAGGGGGGCGGCAGCCCGGGGCTGTGCCAGAGGCGTCGCTCAGTGCACCCCAAGCGGTGCCCGGGGCACCCCTGGCTGCCCCCCAGGCCATGCCCGCAGAGCCGCGGCGGGAGCGGCACTCACCCACCAACCCTCAGATCCAAGTTTCGGCTGTGCTGGGCCAGGCCCTGCTATTAAGGCTATTGGGGTGAGGGAGTCCTGGAGCGTCGCCGAAATCTCCTGGAAACGGCTTACAACGGACACAAAAGCCGCCAGCAAGCGGCCTGCGGATTCCTGAGCTCCTTCCTGCGACAGCTGCCGTGTCGGTGTTAGCAACGGGGAGGTTTGGTGGGAGAGGGTTGGGAGCAAATCTATTCTGATACTGCCGTAGCCTCCCAGGCAAAGCAGCCAGCTGGACAGGAGGCCGGCAGAGAGCAAAGGAAACCTGCAGAACCGGTGAGAACTTTTTTTATCGCAAGAAACGGAGAAGCTGAACTTGTAAACAAGCCTCCATCACCCGATGGGGCTTTGGTCCCACGCGAGCAAAGGAGTGATGATGAAACTGCACAGCTCTGTCCCACCGATGGAGCAACTGCCACCCGCTGCAGGGACCACCCACTGGGGCAGGCGTTCTCATTCCTGTGTCTGCAGGAACTTAGCCAGGTTCCTCTAAAGCCTTTGTACCATGCTGTCTAAGTTTGAGGTTTATTTTTATCTTGAACTTCAAGGCTGCCCGTGTGTACTTTCCTCCTTGTCATGTGACAGCCTGTGCAGAATACGTGCACAGTCAACAGTGGGTTCACACATGGCTCCCAGCACCGAAACTCTGTGCCCTGGGACTGGAGACAAAATGGACCCATGTATCTGAGCCCAGGGAAGAGCACCCCAATCCCTCCAGAGCACGGCTTGGTGGGACAGATGGAACACACCCTCGAATTTCCCCAGGGAAGCAGCACTGCTTACTTTCTTTGGGGGTGTGTTTGGGAGGGGAAGGGCCTGTGGGGCTGGGAGAGGAGGGTGCAGCTGGTGGCCCTGGCTTTGTGGCACTGGCATGTCACCCAGGTTTCCATAGCACCAGCATCTATAACACTGGTCCATGGGGAGAGAAAGAAGTAGGTCACACTGGGCTAACAATACCCAGACATGTCTACCTACAGCTCAACTTGATCTGGGAAAGGGGGTGAAATGGAAGGGAAAGGAAGAGGACCCAAAAAAAAGGAAAACACAAAGTGTCAATAGTTCTAGCAATGCATTCCCCCGCCCCCCCCTCAGAAAAATAAGGACCTTTTAAAGCCACCTTTGTGTATCAGTACTGAGCAACCGAGACTAGCACCCACCTCCTGCCCATCTGACAACAGACTACAGGAGAATTCAAATGCTAATTTGGAGCCAGACTTCTCAATGGGTCTTTATTTCTGCAGCAGCTCCAGGATCAGGGCTCTGGGGAAGCAGCCAGCTGGAGCAGTGAGGGTGGTAGTCTCCAGACCAGTACTGTGGGATGCTCTCCTTTCCCCGCTCCAATCCTCATCCTAATTTTGTTACCCCCTTGTTTTAGTTTTACTTGTTTACATCCAAGTGACTTCAAGGGCAAGGAAAAAGAAAGGTGGGCACACTGGAATTGTGTAACTGAAATTACCACGGTAGTGACCCAATTTATTTGCTGAGTCCGCAGAGGCCTCGCTGTCAACATAACAGCATTTTGGGGCTCGCCTGTGAGCAGCAGTTGTTTTGAAGTGTGTATCCATCAATTCCAGAACCAAGAAGAACGCTATGGGCAGTAAGGTCCGGAACCCTCTTGATCTGAGTAAATGTACAGACACACAGATCCGTGGGGTGTGTAGCAGAGCAGTATCAGAGGAAGTGCTGTGCTCAGGAGGAATCACAGGGTGTTGGTGCAAGAGCATAACCCTCACTGGAGAGACGGAGATGGGCGGGGTTGAAGGGAGTGACTGTGGCTGACCCGTGTCATACCTGCTGTGCTGGAGCACTGTGTTTGGCTCAAGACTGCACTGTCGCAGAAGAGACACAGGTGTGGATGGAGGTGCGGGTGTTTCAGACAGCCCCGTGAGAGCAGGAGCCTCACCCACAGGCAGGTATTCCCTTTACATTCACATTGCCACAGGTCTATGCAGTAAAAAACAATCCTGGGTTAGATAGTGAGGTAAAATCCAAGAAAAAACAAAACCAAAGCTATCTGCCACTACCAAGTGGCAGGTCAAGACAGGGATGCCAGGAAAATCCACACTCTAAGGTTACAATTTACTTCATGGATTTCATATCTCCCAGCAATTATCACCCGTAAAGAGAGCGCCAAGAATTCATCTTTCCCCTGGTAAGGGCAGAGCCACAGCATATACAAGGTGGACAGGGCTTGATGTGCTCTTTTGTGAGTGCCCTCCCTCCAAAGACAATGTACACAAAATTTGCTGTGGTGTCTTAGAAAGGATCATGTCCCACGCCAGCCTCTGCTGATGCTGTGTATGAGTCTGTGTTCAGGGATCTCCAGGGTCTAAGAGATAAAGGTAAAAAGGTAGGAAGAGCAAAAGTCAGCACTCAGGAGGACTCACAGAGCACTTCTGGAGTGAGAGAACAAAAGAGGATCTATGCCAGCAGCATGTGCATCAGCTGCCTTCCCACCACGTCAGCAAGGATGAAACCAGTGAGCTGCTGTGGTCACTGCTCCTGAGCCTGCAGTTAGCTGAGTGGCTAAAATAGGCTCCATTTCATGAACACAGGTGGCTAGAATAACAAGAGCTCAGTCACCACGTTATCTGTCCTGATACAGATACTGCAGCACACTCTCTGAAGACTGGACTTTGGTCACCCAACTGTAAAGTATTTACAGCTTTACAGCTCATTGTCCTTCTGGGAGGGCATAAAGAATTGCAGACAAGGCTTGCTGCAAGGGATGCAAATGGACACTTGCCCACCTCTCTCCTGGCTGGTACAAGGCTGAACTGCCAAAGAGCTGCAAATGTTCTGCCTGAGTGAAGAAACCTTCTCAGAGCAGCCTGATGAGCTCAGTACAGCACTGCATGGCCAGATGGCTTCTGGACCAGAGCTGACTCATGCCAGCCTAGGTCGGAGTCAGGGAAAACATGCAGATACCTAAAGGATGCTGGTAGAAGACGCCACTGCTACTGCTGTAACTGCACTCAAAGCAAGGGAGCTGTATCAGGAAACGGCAAAAGGTGTTCTGACAACTGCCATAATTATAATGCTGCAAAACTGAAACGGTAACAGGCCTGAGTTACAGTAACGACCAGAAAAGCACCAGACAGATGATCTACCAGCTGAGCCCCGAGGGGATGCAGTCATGGAGGCAGCAGAACAGAAGCGATTCTTACAATTTCTTTTGACAAAGGATGGTGAACATAAGCTGTGGTTAAACTGGTGGTATAAAGGGAAGGGTGATGGATTCACACAGTCCATCAGTGACCTCAAAGAGGAGTATCTAATTTTCCAAAAGCAGTACCTATCAACCTCCACAATTGATTTCTAGACTTCTTAGTGTAGTGAAGCTGGGAAACATGATCTCTGCCCAGTCTCTGCTGCAGATCACCCTTTTCAGGGTAATGAATAAAAGAAGGTGAAAAGGAAGAAAGTAAAGATGAAGTGTAATCAAAAAGCCTTTTAAATTGCCCAAAGCAAAAGCAAGAGGCAGGCTGCATTAGCAAAGCTGTGAACTGGCAGCATTAGCAGATGATGAACGCAGCCATGCTATCTAATAGGGTAGAACACACATCATGCATATTTAATAGCATTGTTTAGCTTGTGTTTGTCACAGCATCACAGCTAGAGGCTGTTTCAAAGCCATGGGTATGGACAGGAGGGTTATTGAATTCCAAGGCTTTTGACTGGAAGTCACACATACAGAGACGCCTACAAAGCATTGGTTACTACCAACATCCATGCATTGCCTGTTGTCAGACCTCAGATGATAAAGCAAGTCAGCTGCTAGCACTGTTTGATGAGAGTTAATCAGGTATGCAGATTAACTGTAAGATTCTGAATGCTTATATGCAAACTCGAACATGCAACACTTGTAGCTGAGACATGAAGGATGAAGCTTATGATGGAGGCTGAACAGATTAATAACATCTAGCTAGGAAAGTGAGAAAGGGAAGGCACACACAGCAGTGGAGTCAGGGTGATGGATAATGAGTTCTGTCATCTTCTCAGAGCAGGTACTTAAGCTCTGATCACTGTTCTCCTCTCCCTGAAATGACAAAGGATGACCCATAAAATAACTACAGGTAATTATTTTCTGCATTGCAATAGTATCTCCCAAATCACTCAGAAATCAGCATCTGCAGCACTTCCAGACATGCTTCCATATGCTTAGATGCCTCTAAAGCACTTGAACCAAAGCTGTTTCTCCATTATTTTCTTGCCCAGGAAAGAAATCTAAGCAAGCTAACAAATAGATTTACAACTGGTACCAACCAGAAATGTCCTGAGCAGGTAACAGGCTTCAAGGAAGAGCTTTACTTAGGTACAGCTTAACACTTCACAAGTCTACCCAGCTGTATGCATCGTTCTGGAGGTTGCACCAGTGCTCGTGGTGTACTGGTGCAGGTCTCTGATCCCATTCACTGTGTACTTTGAGGGAATTGGGATGTTGAGCACTAGCTGTGTGACTATCTGGCAGATCATTTCTCCAGCAGATTTGTAGCCAGGAGGCCACCTCTTTTCCTATTTTCTACCAGATGGACTACAAAACCCAGTAAGCTGAGCTTGGCTTAGATTATAGACCTCCACAGGCTGACTTGAACAAGGCAAAATTTATCTTCTAGGAATGAAAGTGGGGAAAATGAGAGCAGCTCCTCTCGCCAGCAGTCTGGGCAGCAGTCGTGCCTCTCCCTTTTGCAGGAATGGGACAGTGAAATCTTCAAGTAGAAGAAAGCCCTTTCAGAGAAACACAAGTACCTGAAGCTGCAGTGTGAATTGGTGACAGACATGCTGACACACTGCAGTTCAGTTGTGTCTGACGGAGAGGAAGGTACAGGTGCCAGGCTGGCGCTGTAAAACAAAAAACTCCCCAAGTAAACTGATGATGCCCAAATGCTAGAAGAAATCATGGAAGTAAGACCTGGAGTTTACATGTGTAAAATACATACATAGTTATTTCCTTGCTCAAGAAACCTAGTAAAATCCTGTAACAGATGTTTCCAGCAAGGTTTTTTTATCCCCTGTCTCATTCTTTGCAAGCGTTCACATACCACAGGACTACCCTTACTTGCAAAAGCACTTACCAGAAACGGTCTCTCAGGAAAAGGGCTGCTGCTATTAACAGTAACTCCACTTGAATTGGTAACTATTTTCATTCTGCAAACATCACACATACACTGGCTAATTATAATTCTCCTGACAGTTATTTCTGTCTTTCTTCGCCTCTGCTGTTCACAGTCGCGTTCTTCCCCTGGAAGTGGCTGTATCCAACTTCCTGTTGGTTACGTCGTTTCAAGACAGGCAGGTATTTTGCCTATGCTTAATTGCAATTATGTATTTACAAAAATGCCATGTGACATTTATTCTAACACCGGAAGAATATGCATGCAGCAGAACTTCTTGCTGGTGTGAACACAGGATGATTTTAACTTCCTAAGAGACCTCTAAAGAGAAAATTTACATCAGAATGGTGTTTGGGTAGATCAGGCTTTATTTATCACTGAAAATCAAAGAGCAAGAAATCAGACAGTACAGCATACTTCAAAGCCATTAAGTCACATGGATTATTGTGTGTGAACAAGAGAACCCATTTTGTCATTATTCAAATGCAGTAATGGACACTAAAAAGACCAATCAGACTAATAAAATGTCACACAGTAAATGTACCCGAGTGCATGATTAGTAATATACATTATAAGAAAACAAAAATGATCATTAACTCACTGTTAGAAATGCAAAGGCTTCAGCGTGGATCAGCAAAGGGATTTGCTTTACAGTAACCACTCAGTCAGAAAGAAAGCTGTGAATAGATGCCACACCTCTGGAGTCCTAAGGTCTGTGTTCAATCACACTGGCTCCCTTGCAGCTATTTTAATCTAAAGTTGTTTTAGATAATAATTCTTCATAACGCTGTTTTGTGGAGGGGATGGGTCTGGTTGGGCCTAGAGCAAACGGGCTGCAGGGTGCAGAAGGCACGCAAGAGAGCGGCCGTTTGTATCACTCAAGCAATTTGTATCGCACTAAGCGATTTCCAGTCCCTAGATCCAGCAAATAAACCTGCCTGCATCTAAGCCCAACCAAACAAGCACACAGTCACCCTGAAAGCACGATCTGGAAAGGTCAGGGTTGGCAGGTTTTCAGCCACTCTAGTTACTACCCCCATTGTTAGCATTTCCGCGGCACGGCTGGTAAAAAGCCGCCATTTGGACGGTGGGGGCAGCCCGACACGGCCTTCCTCGCAGCCCAGGCCCCGGCCTACCCGGCCGCCATCTCGGCGCGAGGCCGCCCGCAGACCGCGGCTCACTCCGCCCAGACGCGCGGTGCCCCTCGCTCCTTCCGCCGCCACCCCCGGGGCTGGGAGCACGGCCTGAGCCGCTTTTCCCTCACGGCGGGGAGGCCTGCGGCCCGCTCCCCGCGAGACGCGCCCGACCAGGCCGCTGAGCGCCCGCCCCGGCGGCAGAGGGCCGGCGCCCCGTCGTGTGCCTTGCCCCCCTCCCCGCGCCGGTAGGCGGAGCCCAGCCCACCTGACGGCGGCGGGCGCTGCTGCAGTGCGCGGAGCCGCCGATCCCCGCTGGCCTCTGGAGCTCCGCGGCCGCAGCCCGCCGTGAGCAGGGGTGCCGGGGTGTGTGGGGCGGTGGAGGGCGCGAGGCGGGACGGGGGAGTGATCGGCGCGGCGGGCTGGGAGGGACAAAGCCGCCGCCGCCATGTTTGCGGTTTGGGGAGAAAAACAGGCGAGACGGGCCCGCGATCTCAGGCGGCGGCGGGGGCAGGGCGCGAGCTGCGGGGAGTGCACGGGGGTTCGCCGCCCCCAACCTCCCGCCGCGCCTGTTACGGGACCCCCCCCCGCGGGGCCGCGCCCCTCACCCCCCCCCCCCCCCCCCACGCGCGCGTGTCCGCCGGACGTGACTGGCTGGTTTAATTTGTCACGCTGCCATTGGCTGGCGGGCGGTGTGTGACGTCAGGGCGCTGCGCAGCGCGGCCGTGCAGCTATTTATAGGGGCGGAGGGCGCTGCGCAGGAGGAGCGAGCAGGTCGGTCGGGCCTGGGGAAGTTCGGTGGCTTCTATCGCGCCTCATCGTAGTGGAAGTAGGGAAAAACCGTCCGGAACGCTTAGATCCGCCTTCGCTGGAGCGTCCTTTCGGCGGTTGCTGAGCTTTGATTTCTGTTTGCGCAGCGCCCGAGCGCCCCCAGCGAGCTTTGTCTTCTCCCGGTCCCTGTGGGGAAGGCGCGGCCAAGATGGATCCTTGTCACACCGAGGAGACTGAGGGCGAGATCCCCGGCTTGGGTAAGGCCTAGCGGCGGCGAGGCGAGAGAGGACAAAGGGCGGTGGCGCGAGGGAAGGAAGCGGGGGGTGGGGGTGGGGCGGTCGGGCCGCCGCGAAGGGGGAGGGGAGTTGGGGAGGGGGGGGGGCGGCTGATCCCGCCCGATGCCCGGCGCCGCGAAGCCTCCGCCTTAGCGCCTGCTGGCGGCGGAGGCCGCGCTCTGCGCTGCCGGCGCGGCCCTGGGCGAGGGTGGCCCTGGGCGAGGCTGGCCTTGGCCCGGCCTGGCCGGGTGGCGGCCTCGCGGCGCGGCCGCGTGCTCCGCTTCCCTTCCCTTCCCCCGCCCCTCGCCGCTGCCGCCTCGTGTGTCGTGGCGGCCGCGGCGCTCGGCGGGGCGGGGGCCGCGCTCTGCGGGGGAGCGGGTGCTGTCCTCCTGCGGCGTCTGGCTGCCTTCCCCCGCCTGCCCCCTGACGTTACGGTGTGGGGGGAAGGGGGGGGAGGGACGGCGGGAGGGGGAATTCGTTTACTCGGGGGAAGGTCACAAACAAGATACGCGTAAGTCACAGTTTATTACAGGTGTAATCCTTGAGGCTACAGTAATGTCCAGCCTTTACTAACAAAGCCCGTGAAAAGAGACATTCAATAAAGCAGAACTTGAAAGTAAAGGGTTCTGGACGCCATAACAGTCTCTTCTTAAAATGGTGAACTGTGCCAGTTATTGCAAAACAACCTGCCTCAGCGCCTGCTATCGCTGTTTACTGGGCTGTTGGTCCTGATAACCGGTTAACTCCTCCTCCCTTAAAGCCAGTTCTTAGTCAATATCGCTTTAAAATCTTTATTAAATAGCAGAGAATATACACAAAGGACATTATCAATGCACCCCATATTTGTTTGTTTCAACTACACAGAAAATTCTGTTAAAATGCACTGACAGCTCAGAGAAGCAAAAGCACAGCAAAACAATATTTTGCACTTAATTTTTGCCTTAACTTAAAAGAAGCTTATACATGTAATATGCTCTGTTAAAAACAGTCTGAGAAAACTCAGTTGAACTCTGGAACCTCTGAGAGTTACCATTCAAAGTAACTGACCTCATCTTAAGTCAGGAAAGACTTCACCTGTGAAAACAAAAAAGCATATCATTTTGCCTTTTAAAAAGCTAAATCTTCAGGCTTTTCCCTTCCTCTTGGGGGGGGATGAACTTGTTTGTTCCTGCATAGTCTCCCGTGCTTTTCTCCCTCTACATAAAATTTGACCTGAAATGTTTTTTCAGTATAGTAGATGGCTGTAAACTAGGTAGAATCGAGTAACTTAGTTACTGAAAAATAGCAAAATTACTTTTTCTTCATCAGGTAGATTTTTCCCTAGGAAGAATGGGATTGTCTGAAAACTAAACCACAGGTGTGGTTTTAAGCACAGTGCTGTACCCACTAAGTAAAACTGAAAGCAGAGCTGACTACTTTAGGTTCTGGCAGTGAAGGGAGCTTAGTGGAGACAAGACTGGGTGCCTGTCAGCAGGGCATGCTACAAGACAGTGAATAGACTTGGTGCAGAGCCCCATGCCTTTTAGTATTAGGAGGGGGTGTGGTTGTTTTTTTGTTTAGTCGTCTGTCGTCGTCGTGTCCCCCCCCCCCCCCCCCCCCCCCCGCGATCTGGACACACAGCACATCGCTCCAGCAGAAGAATTTCTTGGGCATTTACTTCGTCTTGCCTTTCCTTTCCTTGCAATTAGCCAGTACCCTTTAGACTCCAGTGACCTATTTATTACCACCTTGTTTCCTCAAATGGCTGTTGACTCTTCCCTCCTGCTTCAAGTACTTAAGTGTCACTTCATCCATTTAGAACTCTGTACAGGGTTCAGTTGTGACTGCATGTGCCAGATGTGTTGTGCTCTGTCCAGGAAGAGCCTAGATCCTTAGAATGCGAGGGGGCATAAATAGCTCCAGGCTGACTGCAGGTTTTTTCAGAGGCCATCATGGCTGATGTGAGCTGGACAGCATCATTCCATGAACTATGTCATGAACAGTATGGCAGTGCAGACTTGGCAGAGTAGTACTGAGCTGTGTACTTACATCCCACACAATTGCCCCTCTTTTACAAAAAAATTGCCTTGAATTGTGAGGTTTAACAGGTGGAGTTGAATTATTTTAATCCCTTTCTGCAGCCATGTGGTTTCTGAAGTCTGTGAAGGACACTGATTTTTATAAGCCCCAAACAAGCACTTAACACAAATTTTAAGAATGTAAGTTGGTAACTTCTAGCTATTACTGCAGAAGAAAAGCAGATAAGTGGAAATGTTATTTAATACTTACTTTATCAATCAAGTACTCTTGTTTAATCTTATCATTCTTGAAATCTTCATTAACATCCAAAACTAGAATGGGAATCTCTTTAAGGTTCTCAAAATCAACTCTGTTAAATGGAAGAACATAATGCTTTTACTAAAAGTGGTATAAAGTGCTGTGTATAAAACAGTTTCTCTTCAGTGGCTTTCCAAGTTATCCTAAGGGTGCAGCATTACTTGGATTATCCCACATACCTGAGATGTTCATGCTGATGCTCACTGCTTCAGTGTAAAGCCCAAGTCAAGTCTGTCCTTAATTGCTCTTGTATAACCCAGTCAGCATTGTATCACAATAGCTTTAATGTATATCTGTTTTTGTTGTACAAGTAGAGAAGGAAGAATTCCTCTTACTTCCTTTACCTCACTATTTTTGTTATGGAATCAATTATCAGGAATATGATTTTGATAAAAGGGAGTACTTTCTAAAATAATCACTTGCCTGTGTCTTCCCCCGCCCCTTTCTAGCTAACTGCTAATCCATTTACTGGGATGCAGTTTTAAAGCTTCCTTTCATGGGGATTACCTCTTTAACAGGTTACAAGGCTAGTATTTAAAATGGATTGGAGATAAGCAAGACCAATTTGGCTACAGGTTGGGAGTAGAAGTTGTGCAACTGGAAGTATTGTTCTCCTAAAGCAGTAGTTAATTCTCTCTTCCTACGTGTGAAAAAACATTTCTAAAATGTAGTAAGTGTGCTGAACAGTGTTCTTAACTTCTGTTTGCAGACCTAAGTGTTTGCCTGAAAAATACAGGAAATGCTTGCTCACAAGTTTGGAATGAGTACCCAATGTAAACATTCCCAAAATTCCACAATATGCAGTGCCTTCTTGTCTCTGTGGATTTGGGTTATCCTACATGAAACTTAGGAAAGTAGGTGTGACTGATAACGTACTTTTCCTGGAATTGTTACAGTTCCCATTCAGCGGAGTATTTCAGGCTCTAGGGGAAAACCTAAAGTCTGTTTTCACATTTAGAGATTCCTTAGATAGGAAAGCTTGTGAAAAAAAAAAATTGGGGAGAAAGTATCCAGAGATCACTTCAGTTGCCGGCTGGGTTTCTTGTGTGTAACAGTATCTGCCAAAAGCCTTTCTGATTGTTTATTTTGAAGCTAAGATTAATATTTAAACATAGAAATACAGTCATTGTAGTTTAAAGGTCATTGGGACCTTGTTCTCCCTTACATTGGAACTGGAAGTTGTTTATTAGATAACTTACATGATCGGCCACTGAACACAATCTCCATCCCAGTTAACAGTTAGCCCTACATAGCTTTCTACTTGAAGCTAATATGTAAAGGCTTCACATGAGACGAATTTCCATCTCTTGGCAACTTTTACTTCACTGCCAAGAGAAGACCTTCCTGCTGTATATAACCTAGAGTAACCTTATTTGTGCCAAGAAACCTGGAGTGGTTCTAAAGATAAGTCCTGCCTGAGTGAAGCTGGAGTTAAACCTTCATTGTAACCCTAATCAACTTCAGCACAAGGTAGGAAGGAGCCTTGCCTAGTTCAAACTTGCCTACAGAAAATGGGTTCATACCTCATAGTCCTTTCATGGAGCCAGGTTTCATGTTTATAGTGGAGGTTTTCCAAGTACTCAAGCTCAATTCCTTGCTCCTCTTCTCTTCCCCTCATCTGTAGTCTTTCCATACATTTCTGAAGGAAAAAAAAGCCTGTACCTTAATCATGTGGTAAAGGCTAACTCAGCTAAACAGATCAAGTAGTCATTAAATCATAAGGACTAATGCTAGACATTAGTGAGTGTTAATTTTAAATGCTTGTCTGAACATAAGAAATCTAGGAATAACTTTCTTTGTAAAAAAAAAAGGAAACTTGGAACAAGTTTAGCTAATGCTAGTAGTATTAAAAAAGCCTTAACTTCAGCTCAGTACTGTATGGGAAGTTCAGTGTCAGCCTTCCCAAGAGCAGTAGGTGCAAGCAATTTTAATATTTGTTCACATGAGAATAGCCAAGATGGGAGGTTTTTTAATGTTATGAGTACTTAAGTGTTTGTACCCTCTTAAGCTCCTGGAAACAAATGCTGGAGCTGAAAACTGTCACCATACCTGTGGTGTGGTTCTTAGGTAGATCATGCCATCCAGTTCTATGTCTGATTCGTATTGATTCAAAATCCATGTGTGCCAGTCCTGATAAATAGCCCACTCGGTTTCATTAATATTTCCAGACTCAAACAAGTTGGAAGCAAATATGTACCTGCAATGGAAGACATTAGTCTCATGACAGGAATGACTAAAACAAACTACTAAAACTTCTCATTAGAATCAGAATTATGGTACTGAAAAAAACCAGCTGCCATTCTTAACATGTTTAATACTCTCAATACCATCCAACTAGTTTAATATCAGATGTTGCCCCAGCTCCATGTCTTTGAGCAGAAAGACTTGGAGCTTTTAATCTGAGCTGTTGTTGCTCTGTGGGAGTAATTACCTGTCACTGTACACAGATCTCTCAAAGAATTGCACTGGATGTTCTGCTTCACGGAGCTTGGCTGAGACAGGTTTTAATTGGGCTCTTACTCGACTCAAGCAAGCGTAAGTCTGAAATGTGTAAGCCCATCGAGTGGGTTTATCGTACAGCATTTGAAGTAGATTTCCTCCACTCTTCTGAGATGTTGAAAGTTCCTAGGGGATAAGAGAGAAAATAATGCCAGCATATTTGCAGGATTTGATTTCTTTTTCTTAATCCAGAATTCTGGTATGTTGTAAGTAGGAATTCATAGCCTTGTGTTTGGTTTTGTTTTTTGAAAATTTTGTTTCTTAGCTACTGGTAGTCCTTACGATAGCTTCTTCAGGACAGATTAATGACCGAGTTTCAGACTTTCATGTTGTCTGTGTGGAGCAGGAGTGATTACTTGGAATATGCATTCAATAGTATCTTCCTGTAGTAGCCTTTAAAAGGCCTGTTTAACCGTCTGGTGTGATAACAGGATGACTGGGTACTCTTAGACTCAGTATAACTGAGTTTTGGGATGGCTCTCTGGGCCAGGCACTGCAGTATTTTCTCTGCCCAAGCTTCCCAAGGCTAGTTGACCTACCTCGTATTCATTATCTTCAGCTGTCTGGATGTTGCACCACTTGGCGATGGGCTCAGGGATTACCTCCCACTCATCGCTGTGTTTCTCTAGTAGCCTGACAAACGTTGACTTCCCTGCAGCTGGAGAACATTTGGAAAGTTTACTGAGGGTGCAGATTAGATAGGTCTTGCTGATGGAGTTGCAGTAGCAGTTGTGAGGTGTCAGTGGCTGTGGGCAGCGTTGGACTGCTGGGAATGGGCCTAGGCGCTGGGGGGGGGGCCGCCCTGAGGGTGCTAATGCACCTCCCGAGAACGCAACTCTAATCTTCAGCGCCAGACGGCCGTGCTGGGGCCGGGCAGCCGATAAGGAGCCTGCGGCCGCTGCGCCTCCATTTTAGGAGCCGGCTGCGCGGGGGGCGGGGCTCAGCGCGGCATTGTCTGGGAGCCGGCAGAGGCGCTGCAGGCCGCTGCGCACGCGCGGCGCTGGCTCGCGCGGGGACACCGGTTGCGCACGCGCGGCCGCTGAGCTGGCGCGAGCGGGCGGGTGACGCAGTCGCGATTTAGGCGCGCGGGAGGCGGCCCCGCGGCTCGCGCTGCCCGGGCATGTCCTCCGGTGCTAAGACCCGGTCGCTGAGCGGCCGGGGGAGCGCCAGAGCTGCCCAGAGGGCGGGCCCGGTAAGGGGCCGCTCTCCGAGAGCCTACCCGAACGGCGGTTAGCCGCGAGCGAGGGGCGGCTGGGGGCGGCCGGCTGCATGTCCCCCTACCCTGGGCCGTTGCCGGCACCGGGTGAGCGCTGGCTGCGCTTCTCCTCCGGCGAGGTCCCCCCGCCTGCCTTTCTGTGGAGGCGGACGGGAAAGGCCCCTCAGCTGCCCCTCTGCGCCACCTCAGGGCACTCCCGTCATGAGGCCTCGGCCACCACGGGTGCGAGCCCCACTTCCCTCCCCCGCCTCTGAGCAGCTCACCGATGTTGCCCTCGATGGAAATCTTCCGGAGGCGCTTCTGGAAGCTGGAGTTGAGGGAGCTGGCGGGGCTGTGGCAGTGCCGCTTGGCAGGGGTGGACATGGCGGCGCTGAGTGGGAGCACTCGGGGCTCGCGGCTGCTCCAGCCCAATTTAAGTGTCCCGCCAACCGGTGGGCGGGATGGTCGCCTCCCGCCACCACTCCCCGGGAAGAGGC
Organism: Todiramphus chloris collaris; assembly: GCA_025345505.1. NCBI lineage: Eukaryota > Metazoa > Chordata > Aves > Coraciiformes > Alcedinidae > Todiramphus > Todiramphus chloris. Next base: position 7,482,274 of record JANVCC010000040.1, read on the forward strand.
GGAGGCGCTGGCCCCCTCCCCCGCCGCGGAGGGCTGCAGGCCGCGCCTTCCGCTGCTCCCGCCCGGCTGGGGAGCGCGGATGCCTCTGCCGGGCTGCTGCCCTCAGGGCTTTTTAAAGTGGTTGTTTATCAAGTGAAATGGAGCAGAACGGCCATGTTTTGCATTAATGTAAACGGGTTCTTCACGTTTGTTTGACTTACAGATAAAAACTTGAGTTTTGGGTTGTGGGTTTGTTTTTTTTTTTTGTGTGTGGCTTTTTGTTGTTTGGTTTTTTGTTGTTGGGTTTGTCCCCCGTCCCCCCAAAAGAAAAAAAAGACCTCACAAAACAAAACCCACAACAAAACCTTCCAGCTTTGAGGGGATGTAGTGGTTAGTGGTCCCCATTGGTATCTGTTAAACATTTTACATAGTTGCGTGAGGCCGTGTAGGTCTGCAGGCAGAGAGCAAAATGTCTCAGCCTGGGGCTGTCAGTGTTGATACTGCCTAGGGAGGAAACGCTGAGGTAGACGCTGCTCTGAGCGGCTTTGCTGCTCGGTTCTGGAATCTCTAGGCATGCCTGGGGCTTTCTGGAGCCTCCTGAACTCCTGGATTCCTACTGCCTGTGGACAAGTTGAAGCATGAACTTCTTGTCCTTCCCAGGGTAAAGAAAGGGGATGGAGGATTTTGAGGTGATTAGTTTTTTATGAGCACAATTGTCTGAGGTTGTGTGACCATAGTTCTTCCTATTGCCTCTGTAATAATGAGGTCGAGGGTGAAATGTAGCTAGGTCTGGTGTGTTTGGAGGAGATGGGAGGGAGTTTTATTTTCCTTTCTTTTATGATAATTATGACCCATGTCTCTTCTTTTCCCATCTCCTCCAAACACACCAGGCTTCAGTGACCGAAGCGAGCAGATTGTTTCACGTGGGGTAGCGTCAGCATTTGAAGCTGGTAAGTGCTAGTTCCCGCACACCTCGTTGTTCAGCCAGCCTCCTCTCTCCGTGCAACGCGTGCCGTGCTGGTGGGGGGTGGAGGGTGTGGGGCGAGTGTCGGTAGCGGGGACAGGCCACCCAGCCCCGGGTGGGGGGCGGGGGGACCCGGGCGCGGTCTGCGGGGCATGCGCGGTGTGCGGAGCGGCGCGGACAGGCGCACGCGCGGAGGCCCGGCCCGCGCTGTGCGCGGGAGCTGGCGCCGCGGCTTTGTTCAGAGGGGCAGGCAGGTGACGCATGCGCGCGCGGTGGCGGGAGGGGGAGAGGGTAGAGCAGCAAGGACGCATGCGCAACCTGGCGGGAGCGGAGCGGGAAGCGTGTGTCCCGGGGCGGCGGGGCGCTCTGAGCATGCGCGGGCGGGCCCGGCGGGTGTTCCTGCGCATGCGCCCCGCGCCTCACTCGCGGTCACGCCGCAGGCGCCCCCCCCACCCCCCCACTCGGGAATCCGGCGAGCGGCCGCTCGTCGCACGCCGCTCTCCTACCGGCCGCGGGTGCGGTGAGATTTCGGAGGGGGCTGCAAGTCGGCGGGCCCACCAGGGCGGTGTGGGGGGCTGGACTGCTTTGTGCGGCGGAAGGCCCGGCCCAGCGGAAGCGGGAGTACCCGCCGCCATTTCCTAGCGCGCTCTCGCCACAGGCTCGCCCGCTCGCTGCCGCCTGACTGGGACTAGGCGCTCTCCGGACAGCGGATCAGGCTCGGAGCCCTAGAACCACCGCGGAGCCCCACCATGTGTGCGTGCGGGGATGGGGGCTGGGCGCGGGCCGGGGGGCGGGCTAGGCCAGGCGTGCGCCGGGCGGGAGCAGCTGTGTGTGTGTGAGGCGGGCAGCGGTCCAAGGTAGAGGAGGTTCGGGGGTGGGTGGGCAGAGGCCAGGGGGGCCGCCGGGCGCTCTGAGGGGGTGCGGGTGGCGGCCGTGCTGTGCAGTGTCTCAAAGGGCCTGTTTTCGTCTTCTGCAGCAACCACAGAAACCGAGACGGAGCAGAGCCTCACCCCCAATGTGATGCTCAACACAGAGAGCAGCGAGGGATATGTGGTGAAAGTCAGGGGACTGCCTTGGTCCTGCTCCACTGAGGAGGTGCAGAGGTTTTTCTCCGGTAAGCAGAACTGTGGGGGGATGGGGGGCCCGGCCCTCTTGTCAATTCTGGGTTCCTTTTGGGGATACTGAAAGTGGGAATATTGCAGCAAGCAGCTTCAGAAAGCATTTGGGGCATTTCTGTAGCTAATGAAGATTGTAATGCAGCAAGTGTTCTAGGCAGAATCTGGTGTGGAAAGCTACACTTTTTCTATCAGGAGCGAGATGTAAAGGAGTTTCGTCTGCAAGTGGCTGGGATAGCCACAACTGCATTAGCTTCTCGAGCAGCCAGAAGAGCGAAATTTCCCTTTTAAAGAAGAATTCAACATTTCTTGCTCCATGTTGATCTAAATCAGTTTAGGTTTTGGTGGTGCCCTAGTAGGCTCTCTTGTGTTAAGTGTTTTAGAGTATTGTGACCTTCTCACAATTGTTAGCATCCTGCAGTAGTATATACCGGTGATAAATACATACTTTTTTCAGTGGCAGGAGATTTTTAAGCTGTTTCAGGAGTTTAGTATATTGTACTTGGTATATTGTATTCTGATTTACTACACTTAAATTCACTGTTGCTACTCATCTCACTTATGCTGATGAGAGTTTTAAGTTACAGTCAAAATTAAATAGCACATTCAACTTAAGCAGCAAAGCTTTGAAAATAGATAACTAATTTGGATTTATCCTGTTTTATTAGTCTTCAGATTTGACAAGAACAGTATGGGTCACTATAAAAGTTACAACAGTGCTGCTGGTTTTGTCTTCCTGATGTAACTTGATAGGTGTTTTCCGTTTTGAATATCTGCAGCTTAAGTCACAGTTTTCTTCTAAGAAATAAATTAATTCTGGCCTTCCTGTTTTTTATTTTCAGATTGCAAAATCCTAAATGGGGCTTTGGGTATCCGTTTCATCTACACCAGGGAGGGCAGACCAAGTGGAGAAGCATTTGCTGAACTAGAATCAGAAGAGGATGTGAAATTGGCACTGAAAAAAGACAGAGAAACAATGGGACACAGATATGTTGAAGGTTTGACTCAGTTGGTCTAGTAACTGACTAAATGTGTTTGTGCTTGATGGGTTTTTGGTTAACTGTTTTTCTGCCTCTTTAAAATGCATGTGAAAGGGCAAAGGAGCTTATATATCATAAGTTGACTAGTTTCAAGGCAAATGACTTATAAAACTGTTGCATCCTACAGAATGCATTAATTCTAAGTGCCTTTTACAGTTTTCAAGTCAAACAACGTTGAAATGGATTGGGTTCTGAAGCATACTGGTCCCAACAGCCCTGATACAGCTAATGATGGTTTTGTACGTCTTAGAGGACTCCCATTTGGCTGTAGTAAAGAAGAAATTGTACAGTTTTTTTCAGGTATGTGAGGTAAAAGTAGTAGCTCTAGCACTGTTTGTCTATGCTGAAAACAAACCCCAAACAACCACTCTGGATTGCCCAGTAGTAATTCCAGCAGTATACTGATGGATATTAAAAGTAAATAATCAAGTCTTCATTAATTGCCCGGGCTTGAGGCATTGCTTCCTAAAGTACTTGTTTATTAAATAACTGAGGGAACTCCAAAAAGTTGCTCTAGTTTATACCTATCAGGACATACTGTTCCATGTAAGGATAGCAGAAAACAAGTGTTGTGCTTACTGAATTAGAAGAGAACAATTCAGATGAGAGCGTATTTCCACCCCTGGTCTGGCTCACACTGTTGAGTGAAGGATGTAGAACACTCTTACTGATGCATTCAGTACATGAAGCAGGATCTGAGGAAGGGCTTGCATCGTGCCCATGATTTATTATAAACATAGACTTAGTGTTGAGTAAGATTCCAGAAGAAAAGCCAACCTGATGAACTCGACCCAAGTAGAGATTTCCTGTCTCGGCTTCCTAGGGGGGAAAAAGTACCCCCTTGATGTTATTTAGCCTCAAGTGGTTTTTTGGTTTGTGTTTTTGCTTTTTTTTTTTAAATGGTGAAGAGATACTGTCTTGTTTTGACTCATTCACACTTTTTTGCAGCTACTGTATGTTTTAGGAACTGAAATAGTAGTATAAATGCCTAAATGAAATCTGTTGACTTATCTAGGATTTAATTTGTTAGTGTTTTCAGAATAGTAGATTTCTAAATGTGAGTGTTAAAATCAGCTGGAATGTTTTGCTATTACAAGATATGAGCTTACTGTTTTGTTTTAAAATACAGTAGAAATATTTCCAATTTTACAACTTCAGAACTTGTTTTTTGTTTCCTGAATCGGTAATATATTGTGAACAAGAGCAATTCTTAAGCATGTGCCTTTTTGTTTCTTTCTTACATGGTGAAGTGATTCAAGCTTTAAAAACTGTTAATGTGCTTGATATACAAACTATGCTTCTTCAGAAACTTTCTGAAATTCATGATTTTTTTCTTAATTGAGCACGCCTAAAGATAAAAAATGAATGCTGAAACTTGATGTTTGCGTAAGAGTAATTTTACCTGAGTGACTTCTAGTAAAAATACTTTTTTATATATAAAGCTGTTTAACTTGCTGTGTTTGAATTTAAGTTATATTAAAAAGTTCATCTTAAATACTTTCACAGAGTTGAAGAGGTTTGTAATATATAAGCTTCTTAATGCACTCTGCGTTAGATGCCCTGTCTGAGGAGTTGTCCTTGACTCTCAGAAAATTTCTGTGCTCTGCAGGGTGGGTTAAGAACGTAAAATGAATGGTATGTGATCGTGAGTCTTTGACATGCTTTTTCTTCTAGTGTTCTAGAATCAACATACCATTCACTTACAAGTGTTAAAATTCTGGTGTATTTAAAGCTATAAGAAAAACTCATGACTGGGCTTGTGATGTTAATATTGCCCCCCTACTGGGGTTATTTGTCCTTGGGTTGAAGGGTTGGAAATCGTGCCAAATGGGATAACATTGCCGGTGGACTTCCAGGGGAGGAGTACGGGGGAGGCCTTCGTGCAGTTTGCTTCACAGGAAATAGCTGAAAAGGCTCTAAAGAAACACAAGGAAAGAATAGGGCACAGGTGGGGATGGATGGTTGGTTGGCTCTGTCACTTTTCTTATGGTAAACAATTAAATCCATATTCTCTCTTCTGAAAGTGTTAACATACAAATAGAAACAGTATTTTAGTGTCTTTAACTCAATGACCAGTAAAGGTATTGCTAATGTGCTTATGGCACAGACTGTTTGGATTTGACCCAAAATAAAAGATAAAATTGGGCTAAACCTAAATGTGCTTTGGAACCTGGGTTATAATGGAGGAGTGCAAAACATAGCTTGAAAGCAGCAAAGTTGAGAGACTATGGCTTTAACTTCTCAAATAGCACCAATTATACTTTTAGCTCTAAAGACATGCACAGTATTCTTACTACCATAAGAAAATGTGATACTTTCTAAACTTGTTTTATAAGTTGAAATGTAACAAATTTTCTTACTGTATTAATAATCTTCAATGTAATAAGCATAGCTTTCAAGAAATTGTCACAAAGGGTTTTTATTCGATTTTACTTGTGACTATTTTTCATTGAAGCATGCACTTTTTGCCTAAGCTGAATCTTTGAAGCATAGGCTGGGTTCACTAGCACGTGCAGAGCTTTTTGGAGCATTCTGATGGGTTAAATTCTTGGTGGAGACCAGGTTTTTAATCCTCTGTTTACCTTGCCATGTGAGCAAAACTGTGCTGAGTTGAGCGGACATCAGTCCCTCCTACTTTTTTTTTTTTTGACTAACACTTTAAATTGGGGGGAGGAGGGTGGGGAATCAGTACTGCTCCCCCACCCTTAAGGCTGGGATACTGTGAAGTATGAGGAGCTTATAAACCCTTCAGTAATTGTAATTTCTTGAAAATACACTGATCCAAAAGTAATGTAGTGCTTATAATAGTATGTCATTGCCTACATAATGTAAAGAAACCTGGCTTAAAATCTACTGCCAGTTTCGAGGCTATGACTGAACAGCTTGTTTTAATGTAAAGTTGTGAAGTATTTGTGGAAGGAATTAAAAGACTGACTTTTTCTTGTGGAAACACTTCTAGGTACATTGAGATCTTCAAGAGTAGTCGAGCAGAAGTGCGCACTCACTACGACCCTCCACGCAAGCTGTTGGCAATGCAGAGACCCGGTCCTTACGACAGACCTGGTCTTACGCGGGGATATAACAGTCTTGGTAGAGGAAGTAGCTTGGAGAGAATGAGGCGTGGAGCGTACGGAGGAGGTAAGTGTAGGAAGTCCAAGAGGGAGCTGCTCATCTGAGAAGCAGCAACACTTGGACCTGGTAGTGTCTTCCCTGCTTTGTAACTACTGGTTTGTATATGTCCTTGGCTTTATTTCTTCTAGAAGAAATGAAACTTTGTAATGCTAGTTGTCTACAGTGTGTTCGTGTTTATTTGGATCTCTCTGTAGTTGAAATGAACATGTTGTCCCATCTATTTATAGGTTATGGAGGTTATGACGACTACAATGGGTATAATGATGGCTATGGTTTTGGTTCTGATAGATTTGGAAGAGGTAAGAGATCTCTAATAGGAATGGTAACTGAACTTACAATACGTCTCAAAAGAAACTAAAATACATCTGAAAGACCTAGAATGGACTCTTTTCTCTGCAGGAATGTCGGACCATAGATACGGCGACGGGACATCCACCTTCCAGAGCACGACTGGCCACTGCGTCCACATGAGAGGTCTGCCTTACAGAGCTACGGAGAATGACATCTATAATGTGAGTCCCAAATCTGCTCTTCTCTTAAATGCATGGCTTTAAGGTTCTGTGGGCATTGTTGGACATGGCAACAGCACTGCAGTTACTGAGGGTTCCTTAGGAGAAAACAATTTGCTGTAAGACCGAACTTCTGCATTGGTGCGTTTTAATCTGTGACTGTTTTGTACATAGTTCTTCTCACCTCTGAACCCTGTAAGAGTACACATTGAAATTGGACCAGATGGCAGAGTAACTGGAGAGGCAGATGTTGAATTTGCTACTCATGAGGATGCAGTGGCTGCTATGTCCAAAGACAAAGCAAATATGCGTAAGTACAACTGTCAGGGAAACAGAGCACTGCAGCACAGCATCTGCTGTAACTGGAATGCCAGAGGTGTTATTGCAGCAGTGAGAAAAACTGTGTTTGGTGTGAAATGCTCTCATGGCAAAATTCTTTTTTTTTTCCAGAACACAGATATGTAGAACTCTTCCTGAATTCTACAGCAGGAGGAAGTGGTGGTGCCTATGGCAGTCAGATGATGGGAGCAATGGGTATGTGTAAACAGTCTAACTGCGCTTCTAAACAAGCACTTGATACTGAACTGAGCTGGCTGACTTGATACAGCTCTGGCTTATTCTATGCCTGGCATAAAAACTGAAATTCAACATTCTGTCTTAATCACACAGTCAAGGAATCGGAAGGGGTAGTCCAAGATTGGAACACTAGCACATTGCCAGGTATATAAACCTTTTGGGAATACATTTGAACAATTAATAGGGTGAATAAACTGTGGTGCTGAATGTGGTGTGCATGGTGGGATGAGTGGCTCCTGGGAGTGTGGTGGTGTGAAAATCAAGTGGGATATGCCTGTCCTTTCATTCTCCTTCCTTGCTTCCCTGTCTTTTTTTTTTTTGATACCAGAACATAGTCTGGTGATGGAGGATGTATCTGTGGTTTGTGACCTACCATTCAAGCCTGGTCTTGGTGGTGAAGGAAAGTCTATTTGGAATTTGGAGAAACTCTGAATTGCTCTAGTGAACTCTAATGTTTGAAAATACAAAATGCGTTTGCAACACAAGGCTAAACTAGTATTGTGTTTGTGAAGCAGATACCCTTCTTGATACCTGACTTGGCTGGTTTCACCACAGTGGTGGTGGTTGGTTTGGGGGGGGTGGGTTCTTTCTCAAGGGTGGTGGGGTGGGTGTGTTTGTGTAGATACTTTGTTTTTATAGTATTTTAATTACAAAATGTTTGAAGAGTAATGCTGATACTTTAGTATAGGCAAGTGATGATATAAAGAGCAGTAGTTAATTAGCTTAAGTAGCAGTCTCCTATATGGCAAGCCATAGCATTCCAGTGCTGCACAACCAGCCTGGACCAGGAATGAGTCTGTCAGAACTGTGTGCATGCTAGTGACCCCAGTTAGCCATGAGTCGGGGTGTCTCCTGAAAGGCTGGGTGCTGCCATGGACAGCAGCCCTAGATGAGGTCACTTACTCCATGAGTTAAATTTGTGTTTATTCTGTACAGTAGTAGATTGGTCCTGCTCTGTGTAGTCCACAGAAGCTGCAGAAGTAAACTCATAGAGCAAGTACTTGAGTCACAAGCACCTGCTGTAGTTATTAAAAGTTCTTGTTGCTGCTTGATTGTGGGAATGGCTTTGGAAACTTGATAATGTTCTTTGAGCCTATTACCTTGTGTACTTGAGGGGAAAAAAGCTAGGTAGATGAGAGAGAGATAGTGTGAAGAGTGCAGGGGCTGTTAATTAGGCTGGATTTGTCAATAATGAGCAGACTGTCAGGCAAGCTCTTAAACTTTCGGGGTTTTTTTATTCTTAACTTGAAAGGAAGCCAATCCAGTTATGGTGGTCCAGCCAACCAGCAGCTGAGTGGGGGTTATGGAGGAGGATATGGAGGTCAAAGCAGCATGAGTGGCTATGGTAAGAGCATTTCTTCACTGGTTTTAAGTGGGCCAAGTGCAGTTGGCTTAGCGTGTCTTAAGGGCTCTTCTGATGTTGAAGGGTCATGCTAGAGACTGGTCAGCACAAGCCCTGGAAGTTGTCAGCTTGGCTGTTTTGAATTTTATAACTAATGGAGAACTGGAGGGGAGTGGATTAAAAGCAGCAATTTGTATTTGAAAGGGGGGAGGGAGGTGGGGTGGCAATGTGGGAAGTTATTCTTACATGGGTGGGAAATGCCAGTCTCCAGACTTCTGTTACTCTGATTACTTTTTTCTTAGTGTGGTTTAAATACAGTACAAACTGAGTATAAATGGGGGAAGGTTTGTGGGAGGCTGGGGCCTCCACTTCCACAGAACAGTGATGGTAATCACTGATTTTGGAAGGGGGGGCAGGACAGCTGGTTCTTTAATTGAACAACCGATAAACTTCGTTTTGGGTACGGAGCTCTAAACTGACACTTTGCAGTATTGGGCACAGTAGGCGGTATTTACGAGGTGGCCCAGCACGGACAGGCGCTGGGGGAAGGATGCTTCGAGTCGGCCTGAAGCAGCTGTGAACCTGCTGTCGGTTTTCCCCTCAGACCCCGGGAGCCAGGGCGCCATGAACAGCAGCTACTACAGCAGCGGGAACCGCGCGTCCATGGGAGTGAACGGCATGGGCGGCATGTCGAACATGTCCAACATGAGTGGTGGCTGGGGAATGTAACCGATCGCTGACTTTTGGTCACATCTTTTTTTAAAAAACAAAAAAACAAAAAACTAAGTTTAACAGTTTTGCAATACGAGCTTGTGATTTATGCTTTACTGTAAGTGAATTCAGGATTGTTATTTTAAAACCTTTCAGGTTCAGTATTTTTGAACATACAGAAATGAACATTCATCTAGGATGTAATAACCAAGTTGAGTAAAGACTATAACTGTTAAACAATTTTGAGCGTTTCTCAAGTTAGTTTTGTTGTAGGAGTGTATTTAAGCAGTAAGCGTATTTAGGTTAAAGCTGTTTGAATTATGTTAAATGTTGCTCTTATACCATATTACATCCAACACTGTTTTGAATACATGTTGAAAGAGAACATGCTTTTTTGTAAAGGAACGATATAGGAGCTGTGTCTGAAATTCAAAGTGAACATTTGGCATGTTAGTTCTAGTTTATTTCTTTTAATATCCTGTAAGGCACGTTAAAGCTTTTTTTTTTAAGTTAATGGGGGAAACGTGTTGAGACGCAATACGGCTACTTTAGGATTTTGGTCTTGGTGTTCGTATAAAATTCTGAGGCCTTGATTTAATCTTTCATTGTATTGTGATTTCCTTTTTAGGTGTATTGCGCTAAGTGAAACTTGTTAAATAAATCTTCCTTTTAAAAACTGGAACTCATTCCTTCTTGACCTCTCGCTTCTGTGGTGTAACTGCACCTGCAGAAGTGTCACTGTGCTTCAGTGACCGTAGTGCTCTTAACATGCATCTGCCATGAGCGTTGTGATCCTGAAAGCTGGCCTTGTAGGATGTTAAAGTGGGGTAGTGGAGAAAGGCAGCACATGCTGCTGTGGGTGCCAAATGTGTGATGCCCCCAGAGTGGGACTGAGGCTCTCCTGGAGGCGGAGTCTCAAAGCTGCAAATGGGGGCTGAGGAGTGATTCTGTACTTTGTTGTAGGCATCTGCTCTGTGGAGCCAAAGTTCTGCATCAGTGGACTCTGCAGCTCAGTGCAACCATGTTTCAATAAATTCAACTTGTCAAATGCCATGCTGAAAGATGTGGTTTTATAAGCAGCTTAGTTACAGCTTTTGAGCACTAGAACATCCTGTGAAATAATAGGGAACCTGCTTCAACACTTTTTCCTTTTTAATTCACCATTCTTCCCAAAGCAGTAGAAATCTGTGGTCCCTTGCTGCAGTGAAGAAAACTCCCTCAATCCTGCTCAACAGCAGGGGGAGGGTGTAGGGCTTGTCTTGGCCTAATTCATGAACTGGCTGCTGTGGTAGGGTAGGTGCTAGAGCCCAGCTCAGCACAGGCTCGAGTCCCAGCAGAGTTGGTGGTAACTAAACAGCTGAAGGGTGGAACAGGGATGTCAGCAGGGTTTGTGCTGTTCTAAATGAAGCCTTTGAAAGAAAGCCTGTGCACAATCACATGCTGTCCTGTGGCACTCCTGGCATGCTGTGGGTGCTGCTGGGGACAGTTGCCTTCACCTGGCTGCCTACCACCAGGGTAACAGGACAGTGCCTGCCCTGACAGCAGCAGCGGAGCTGGTGATCCACACAATGCGTGCGTTGAGCCAGCCCCCTCAGCCTTGCCAAGGTTTGCAAAAACCACGTCATTGCTGAGAGATGTGCAGAAGTCAGCGAGGGCCTTGCGGGTTGAGGCAGCATCTGAGCAACTCCCTGGCTGGTCCCTGGGAGTCACCGACAGTCTGAAGTCACTGCCTGCCTTTCTCAGGAACTATAGAAGCAGTTAGTGCTGCAGAGCACTGGCTCTGGCACCTCCAGGAGAACACCCAGTGCACGTACAGGGGCTTCAATTCTAGATGCATTTTGCCATCTCTAGCTTAAGCCCTCAGTGTGCACAGCTGTACAAGAACATTCTTTTCTTCACTCTGATGTGTCAGCTTTTAAAAATGAGAACTTCTACCATGCTTTCAGTTTTTGCAAAAGGCTTTATTGTGTAACTACTGTACTGTGGTCACAACGACTTTCCGAAGAAGCAGGTGTACTTTTTGACTGCAGTGAACAGAAGGCACATTCATCAATACTCATCATAAAGCTTTCTATAGACAATTCATAAATTGACTTTTCTTCTCTAAGAGCAAATACAAAACTGTACATCAGCCAGTGAAACAAACAGGAGCAGCTACAGTGAAGATACAGAGGAACTGAAGTCAATGTGCAGAAACAGTGATGTCTAGAGGGATCAAATTAATGTAGAAATGCCATATACAAACTTTAATACAAATATCTATAAAAATCAGAAAAGTGAACTTGCATTTTAGTTTCAAATAGAACTTGAAGAGAAATTACAGTTGATAGAATTTTCTTAATTATTCCAGTCAGAGAAACATTATCTTGCACAATGCCTACAAATTATTTTACACTGCTCTGTCTTACAGTGGAAAAATTACAGACCAGAGAGCCTGTTGCCCAGAGGATGCCTGGAATTCATAGTTAAAAAAATAATGGCTACTTTCCAATGTTAAAGTGGTCCTGTCGAGGTTAGGAAAGCCTTAGGAGGAATTAGACGAACACCGCTGAAGGAGTAAAGTGTGACACGTATCGCAGACACGGACAGGTTTAGGATATGATGGCAAGGCAAGTTCATTACTGGAACAAGTGTTGCAGAAGATGTCCCCACAGTTTCTGCAGTGATGCTACAAATGGAGAGTTAGAGTAAGCACACCCGAAAACTGAGCATCAGGAAAAGATAAATCAGACCTTACAAAAGATTTCAGAGTCCACTGACATCATCATCCCAAGTTCCAACCGGCCCAACCCTCCCAGCAGCCCTTCCTCCTGTGCAGAGGACTGAACCCAAAGGGTGCGATGCCCGCACAGCCTGGCTGCCCTCCCTGACCAGGAGCTGGCAGAGCAGGCCTGGCCAGCGGCTGGAGAGCCCAGCAGCTCCCTGATCACTGAAAAGCCAGGCCTAGGCTTTCAGAAGAGCACACAGAGGCCTGGCTTCACCCAGAGAAAAACTGGTGCCTGGCCTGCAGGCGCCCCATGCAGGCACCCTGAGCTGTCCCAACCCCCTGCACAGCAGCCCAGCAGCAGTCCCCTGTGACTGAGGCACGGAGCATGACCTGTCTGCATCCCCGTTCTCAGTACACACAGCTCAACAGGGCAGGAGGTGAACCACGGCACCAAAGAACACAGCCCATAACAGCTCCCTGACAGGAGAAGCACCTAACGCAGTAGGATGTTATTTTTAGCATGGGAAATGACAAATTACTTCTCTATGTAGCTCTCACGCCAACAAGATCTGGAACTGCAGCAGTGTCAGTATTCCCTGTCAGACTGTACAGTAGCACGATTTTTGGTTTTTGTGACAAATGGATAAAACAGTCCACTGAACAACACTACCTTCCTCCTCGAGATGGAGAATTCCTTTTCACATTGCTTGCAGTGCGTCGCTTCATCATCCTTCAGCCAGGTATGACCCTAGAAAATTGGAATGAAAGCTTCACTGTATGTAGAAATACATTTTAAAAATAGAATTCAAAGGCAGTTTACAAATGTTGCTGGTATTTTTCAAAAGCCATCTTTTAAAGTAGGTAACTGTGGTGAAATTTGAAGGTGTTAAATGCATATGTTTAGTTAAAATACCCCTGAGGTGTAAAGTACCTTTAGTGCTTTATTTACTTCTTTAATATCTTCCATCTTCAACTTCGATCTGGGGAAAGAAAAAAAAAAAAAAAAAAAATTCCTCTGCATGATTCTACATTTAGTAGTGTTCAACTTTCTCTGCCATTCCACTGTCCAGCCACTGAATCAAAGATCTAATTGTTCAGCCAGCTCCATTACAGCTCTGAACTGCTCAATATCACCAGGAAACTTTGTAAGCTTGGGGTTTGCCCTCTTTTCGGCATATTTGGAAGAATGTGGGAAAAGCACAATTCTACTGTGAGAACTGAGCACTTGCTGTTTCCAGTCTCAGACAGCTTACTCGTGCAAGGATCTTCCCTCATTTTTATTACATGGATGTTTAGTTTCCCATGCATAGTACCTGCGTCCTAAAATTCTCATGTTTATTCATTTTTGTAACTGAATGCTTTTTAAAATTATCTGTATTAGTTTGGTACTCCATCCTCCAGGATACATCACCTGCAGGAGTTCAGTTCCTAGAACTTACTGGCTGAGATGAAGTCCCATCTCTTGAAGAGCTTGCTCCTGCTCCTCACAGACTTTCTCTAACTGCTGCTTCTCATCTTGAAGTTTTCTCAGTTCCTATAAAATCAAGCACAAAGTCAAGTTGTTTTCTAACGCCTGCTAAGTTTGACCTATAACCCAGATCAGTTTATGCAACTACCCAAGCAGTTCACAAGAATGACCTGCTTTACAAAGCTACCTAGTTCTGAGGCTTGATCTTATGGGTGAACTACCCATGGGTTCTGCACAAATAATGAAACCATTTAACCATATTTAGAAAGAGGAAGATTTTCAGGCTTTAAATATCTTTGAGCATAGCTAGAATGAAGCAGTCCTGTGCTCAGACATGAGCTTATACACAGATACTGGTATGCACTTGTGTCTCCAAAATCTTAACTGCTACATACACAGAGGCAAATTCTCACTTAAAGTAATTCATATTTAGTTGTTTTGAATGCCTGAAAACATGTTCTTACTTTATTCATACAGTTGAAAGACCTCACACAGTCAACAGAAAGCCCTGAACTTGCCGCTTCCTCCCTGAGTGGGGGATATCTCACCATGGGACAGCTGATGAGCTTTTGTCCTCAGCCATCCCAGCTCAGCTTCAGCTGCTGAGTGACAGTGACCCAGACACACAGCCAAGGAAGGGCAGACAGACAGAGGTGGCTGAGGAGCTTATGAAGCTGTTATAATTGCCTGAGCTTTTGAAACACCTCAGAGCAAAGTGGTACAGGCAAACTACTCTAGTACTACAGATGCAAACATTGCACTGCTGCTAAGTCAGCTTTAATCCTGAACACGGGGCACGTTTGCGCTGTGTGTACCTTTTTCAGTCCCTCCATTTGTTGCAATTCTGTTTTAAGCAGTGTGGTAGCATCCTTCTCTTGGTGTAGTTCTTTTTGCAAAGTTTGTCTCTGTTCCTTTTCAGATTTTAACTCCTTTTCCAAAGTCGAGCTATTTAAAAATAATTAATTCTAAGAAACCCTATAGCAGAAAAATATCCTATAGCACTTAAGGAGAGCAACAATATGAGAAGAAGAAACTTTGTCCAAAAGAAGGCAAAAACTAGAGTGGTGTTCTGGGAAAGAACAGGGCAGCAGACATCAAAACCTATATTAGCTCTTTCAGGCCACAGAAATCAAGTGGCAACCAATAGCTGGGGGGGGGATGACAAAAACAAACAAACAAACAAAAAACAAGGAAAAAAAAAAAAACCCAAACAAATGCAAAACAAGCCAATCCCTACAAGGACATATTAAACTATTTGTATTTAAACAGACATGTTTAATAATTGCACTCTAGCCTGAAGTCTGAACAGTGAAAGAAGCAATTTCTATAGAATCTTCTTTAGAGGATTAATATTTCCCAAGAACACACCACCAAACCCCTTCAAAATCCCCAGTCCATTTGGATGGCAGTCACTTACATGCTCAGCCTACAAGCAGGACTGTACCTATCTCCTGATTTGCTAAAAAAGCAATTGAAAGCTCCTTTGCTAGTCAGAACAGCCAGACTTCTGCTGGTGCTCTGTGGTCTAAATTGGATGTTCTGGAAAACACATTTCAAAATCCTCATAGTAACTGCTCTACCCAGAAGTGCTGTGCTTTTCTAGACCTTGCATAATTCTGCCAGTACTTGCTGAACCCACTATAAACCCTTCTTTAGACCTTAGCACAAAAGGAGTAGAAAGCACTTCTTAAAGAAATGGCAGAAGGGGGGGAAGAAAAAGAAAAAAAAAAAAGAAAAAAAAAAAAAAAAAAAAAAGAAAAAAAAAAATCAACTACCATTTGCTATCCAGCTGGGACATCTGCTGCAGACAAGTGTCAAGCCTGCCAGCAAGCTCTTGCTTCATCTTGTTGCATCTTTCCTCCGCAGCCTGCCTTGCCTTTTCTGCATGCTGCAATCTACAAGGTAAGGAACACGTACATACGTTGTCAATTCACATCCTCCTTACCTACACCTTCTCATTTTGTTCTTTTAGATTTACCATACAAACTGAAAATGCTAGGGGAGAAAAAAAAATTTGCTTTTGGAAGCAACTGTTTCTGCAGAAAACCAAAAGTAAGAGTCACACCTGCTCTTAAACTAAAGTCAACATGTTTTTAAACAGCTTGCCTATGGAAAGAGCTATGTTTTATGAATGGGCATGTTTGCCTGGGCAAAGAGACCTGGCAAAAGCAGAGAAAGGAAAAAAGAATGTCATGCTGGCTAGTGTGCCCACATGTCTATAGGAGGTGTACAGAAGTTCATCCTATAAAGGTTTTAGTTGGAAACTTTCTACTCACTTCAGTGTTGACTTTCTGAGCTTGTAATTATTACCTCTCTTCCATTTGTTTCATAGAGGCCAACATCTCATTTGTTTTTCCTTCAAAAGAGGATATTGCTTCTGTCTTCTGTTGTAATGAACTCTCTGCATTCTGTAGGAAGAAGTGAATAGGTAATCCAGGTAAGACATTTTAGTTTTCTAAAGCACAAAGTGTTAGTGTTTAACAGAAGTCTGCCACTCAATAATGAATGTTTACCTTGTTACATGCCATGCCTCGGTCTAACTGGTACAATCAAAACGCTGATAATGCCAGAGCAGACACTCCTCACCTTGTTAAGAGCTTCTAAGAAAAACTCCCAAACCTTAACTGTACTGTTTTGACCTATGAGACCCAGATATAAGGCAAAAATCTTCTCTTCAGAAAAAAGCCTGAAGAAAGAAATTATCAGATTAAACTGATAGGATAAAAATATCCATTATGAATTGAATGTAAAAACTGCACTCAGTGGGCACGGAACCAGGAAGCAAAAAAACCCAACCAAAGCACAGGCATACCTCAGCACTGGGGCTTCACTGGCCATTGCCCTGCAAGTTTCTGTGTGTCTGTGAAGGAGGCAAAGGCTTGGATAAAGCCTCAACAGGCAACAGGAAACAGTCCATAAAAACTGAGATAAATTCCCTCTGGTTTTCTAGTACCAGGCATGAGAGGCAAGGACTAGTTAAACTATTAATTCATTAAAAGACAAGCTCTCTGTATTTTGTGTGAACACTATTCCTCCATCACTTCCTCATAGAAATGTCTATCAGAACATTTTTTGTCCAACTGAAAAAAAAAACACAAGACAAAGCACCGTAATCCATCCAATCATCAAACCCTCCCCAGAAACATCCCTAAATCCCTGCAATAGATATGACACAAAGAATGGAGAACGTAAACTCTACAAACTGGCAGGATAAGGAATAGAAGAAGGAAGACAGGCTCAGAGGAAAAAAAAAAAATTTTTTAAAATTAATTTTACTTCTCTAAGCATCTTACATCAGGAGAGCTGGGTCTTGTGCTAAAGCGGGTGAAACAAAGCACCTAAACTAATCAAACAACTTTTTGGTAGCTCCAGAGGCCACTCTGACCACAGAGATCCACTTTCCCCAAATCCTGTGCTGCCCTTCCTCTGGCTATACCACTCAGCTGACCATTTGGATACAGACTTCAGGAAATAGAAATAACCAATAGTTCTCTATTGGTTTAATGAGTTTTACTGTTGGTTTCTATGGCAGACAGTGTTAAATGTGGTGCACGTGAAAGGCAAGACAACACAGGTGGGAGGGAAAAGCAAGACAGTTCCCGGCTGCAGTAAGTTATTTTTTTAAAGACTAATCATTCAGTGGTTAGAACAAAGGACTCTTGCAAACACCTTCTCCCCTGTGAGAACTCTGTTTGTCTCGGTGTTTGCCCAAGGATCCTCTGGCACACTATGCAGCACACTCAAGGAAACCCCCTTTCCTTCCAAACATACCCAATATCATACTGATAATGAAGCATAACAAAAAAAGTTAAATAATTCCTTCTACTGTTTAAAAATAGAGATTCTTAAATAAACGTGTTGCATCTAAGTATTACTTCAGATGCATCTAAGTGCATTTGCATGATTAACATGTAAAGACAACAGCTACAGCTGCTTTTTCTGTTCTTCACTATGTACATACCTGAGATTTATGAAACATCTGCAAATTAATAGCCTTCACTTCTTCTAACTGTTGGCGAAGCGCAACTAAAGTGTCTTGTTTTTCATGAGTATCTTTTTCCAGAAGTTTCATGGCAATTTCCATTTCCGTTTTCATTCCAATTTGTAGCTCCAACTCTTTCTCTAGTTCCTTACAACGAGATTTCCTAGTTACTGCTATGAGGTTCTATGGCAGGGATAATCATTTCCAAAACCCATACAACTCCATACACAAACTACATGTTACTCTGAGATAATACCAAACTATGATTTTACAGAAGAATTAAGTCTCAAATAATACATTAAGTTAGTAAGACTGTAATATTTTTCAGCTCTTCAGACCGGGCAAGGGTGCAGGTCTGCTGGCATGAAGCATAGAGCTCAGTGTGTAACTTAGTGGCCTGTAGAATGAAGCATTCCTGCTGGTAGCTGGAGGTGGGCTTAGAGCCATAGGCTTCAGCAAGCCTGGGCAGCCTCTTCTCCAGTCACCAACTAGCACTGAATTCACTGTGCAAGTGACTGTTGTGCATATACCATATTTTCTTCCATAAAGACAGTTGTCTCTCTGTGTTTTGATAATAGTGTCTGCTATAACAGCAGTTGTAGGTTCTTAAACAGGGAAAGACCTTTTATTTTCATCATTTAAAAACCCCATTTTCCAGTTCTTTACAGATAATATTAACAATCAATGTCCAGCATCTCGCTTGCAATTCCTCTATGAATTCTGAATAGCTGCAAAAAGTTCACAGCACAACATCTTGTATTTGTAACACTACCTTAAAGCATACAGAATTTTGCAGCTAACGAATTCAAATGAAAGATGTTTCCTTACCAGCCTAATTTTTTTTTCTTCTTTCAACTGCTTCCAAACATCACTGTACATTTCATCAAGCCCCTGGCGAGACTGCTTGTAAGTATCCAATTCTACTTTTGTATCCTCTTTTGTAACCTACAAGAAACATTCACAAAAGCCTCGTAAGATCATTTAAAGTATGCCTTAAATTCGTGTGTATAACACATTACTTCTAATGGGCTATTTCAAGCCAAACCCTCCTATTTTACAATGAATAAGCTGGCAAATGTTAATAAGCTGAAATTTCAAAGAATAGGGTAAAAATAAAAAGAAACCATTCTAATACTTGTAATGGTTTCTCCCGTCTGCAAGTATACATTTAAGTGTGCAGTAAAGAAAACCCTGTGCATAGCATACACAAACCCAGCAATCTCCACAGCAGTATGATAAGCTGTGTTTAGTGTTCCAGTTGAAAGCGTTTTTGAGAGCACTCACTACAGCTGATCAACAGATACAACCTATTTTAAGGGTCCTCCTCATCTTTAAACAGGTGCCTACCTCTACACTTTTTTCACTCCGTTCACGAATTAATTCATTTTGCTGTTTTAACTGCTGCTGCTCTTCCTGAAGTGATCCAATTCGGTCAGTTGCTGCTGCAAGCTGTTTACAAAGACAACATATCTATATTTAATCACTGTACAAGCATGCAACGTCTGGAGGAATTCTATAGTTAGTTGCTCAGCCTTTGTAGCAGGTGTGCTGCTCACTTCCCCTTTCATCCCTTCTATTCTCCCCAGAAGCTCCTGACCCTTTTGCAGCCATACTGCAGTCCGAATTAATAAGCCCACCAACATTTGTTCACTTGACTTCTGCGTCACACCTTCATCAATCATTTTTAAATATTAACCATGCAAAGAAATGCATCCTAGTGTAACAGGCTAAAATTACCACAAGTCTGTGATCTGTGGTATTCATTCTGGTACGAACTAGGCATCATATTGTGAGTCAGGGTTGACATTCACTGGTGGAAGCTCATGGCATTTTCAAGTGGAGATACTCCAAAAAGTATTGGAAATTCCCAGCTAGGAAAGATTTCCTCTTTGAAGTGCCACTCACATGGCAAACACATACACACGTGAATGCACAAAAGGAAGAGGGACAAAGTCATGTTCAACACAGTGGTATAATTAGTTTTTGGTGAAGACACCATTGCAAGACAAAAAACTCAAGACAACACGTCTACCAAATAAATGCCAAAAAGCATTTTAACAGCTAGCATACATGCAGAAGTTTCCACAGAGCTTTCCCCAAGGGCCAACTCTTGCCAGTCCTACCAGTTCCCCACATTTCACCATATCAGCTCAATTATTTCAGGTCTAAAGTATATTCTTAGCAAGTTTTGCCCCGATGAAAAAAGCCATCAGAAATATTTAACAGATCAGCCACAAACCTCTTCCTGAAGTTTTGAATTGGTCTTTTCTAAACAGTCTATTTTGTTCTGAAGATCTGCGACTGTGCAACTACAGCAAGGAAAAAAGATGCATAAAAACAATAAAAATAGTGCCAATGTTCAATTTGTTCCAATCCTCACCCATATTTTTACTATCTTGCATTCGTCAACAATGAAATAACTTTGGTGAGCTGGCAAACAGAGGAAGGACAACTGTCCCTCTTAAGCACTCAGGAGACCATTCACTTCCCTGCAGCTGGCAGCCCTGTTCTGGTTTAGCTTTTGCAGTCTCAACACTTCTCGTGTTCAAGAGGTTAAGTGAGGCCTGTCTCCTCTCACTGAGCAATGACCTATAGGAGAAGAACAGAGACTCTTCTCTAAAGAATGAATTTCCAGATCCACTTGTAATAATTTTCTCTTGAAGAAGTAGTGCTAAAATCTTCTGTTAACCACTAAGAAGTCTCAAAAAAGTAAACTATTATTACACAAACTTGTTTTCTCTGTTGCACATGCCAACAAAAAATAAGATTAAAAAATGAAACTAAGATTTTGGGAAATAATTACTAAAGGCATTTCAATATCAAACAACCTGCAAGACTAGCAGCAGAGACATTAAAAGGCATACTGGAAAAGCTAAAAGGAGAAATGTTTGTACATTAGAATAGATGAAAATCCCACCTTAGATGTCGATTAAGTTCTTCCACATAATGCTTCTGGTCAAGGACAGCTGTAATCCCTCCATCTCTAGTTGTAAAAGTGAGAATTTATGGATTGAGAAGAAACTCCTTCATTCTAAGTGTTAAGTTTGTACTAGAGTTTTCAGCATAGACTTGAAAACCGAGTTGAAACCTTTTCTCCTTTTCTTATAAAAATAGTTGTGCCTGAGCTAGACTGGAAGAAGCAGGGAGGTAAAGCAGCTTGTCCTCAGCAGCCAAAAAGTAAAGTGCTCAGAAGTGTGAGAAGCACACAACTATGAAGTCCCCTCCATTCATTACAGGTCTTCTAGACACAGCGATGCTAACCCCTGCAGTCTCTCACCTAACATTACTTTTTTCCACTCCATAACTGATCTCCCCCACAAAGACAGTTACTTAATTGACAGTGAAACAGTGCTTAGCAGTGACTTATTAGTGGGTTACCTGGCAAATCATGTCTCCTAAAACCAAACAAAAATGCAATCTAAAATTTTGGGTGTTTTCCAGTTCAAGACACAAACTCTCCACACTGTATTGTTGCTAAAACTACCATGGACTCAACCTTTGAAAGTTACTACTTTTTTTTAGCTAACAAAAGTCTATTTTGGATTCTCTTTTTTTTTTGGTTGATTAGAAGAGTTCGAGATCTCTGGTGCTCACATGCTCCCACAGACTGACAGGTTTGTTCTACAAAAACCACAGCAATGTGGAATCACTAATTTACCATACGTACTGTTTGCCATCACTGTCCTGTGTATCCTTAAGGTATAAAGAAAAATCGATCACTCCAACCTGAAAAATGTATTTAAGATATTAACACACCTTTACAGTGCAATTCTACATAGCAACAGGCATTACTTTATATTCGGAAAAAGGTAAAAATCTGAAGTTTAAGTTCAGACAGACAGATAATACCTATATTATTCCCAGCTGAAGCAAATGTTCAAGCTACTGTTTGTCAAAAAAGCATCAAAATAATCACACTCAGCGTGCTTAGTTTCCTACGAGTTATTTGTTCTGACTGTGTTTCCACAAACTGCTACTTAAGGAGATGGATACTTATGCAGTTTTTCTTGAGTCATTGTGGGAAACATGACAAGCTTCCACACAGGACATTCTGGACAGAATTCTGGCCCCCCCTCAGTGAAGTATTTATGTATGTGCTCAATTCTACTAGAATCTTACACCAACTGATCTTATTTAACCTTTAATCTTCACCTGGGAATCCAAGTCTTCTCCTTTCAAGCAAAGGTTTGCATCAATAATGTTCAGTCCAACTAGCAGACCCACAATGACTGCTCCTTCCTCCTCCATCATCAAAGCATCAGGTTCATAAAATTCACTAGAAGAAATATTATATGGCATCACTGCACATCAAGCAATTTTAAAGGTACTTCCATCACTGAAATCACACAAACAGTAACATAGCCCTTATACATCTCAGCTGATCTGCTCCTTCTCACTAAGGCAGAAGATGCAGAACTCTCACAGAACACACCCTACTTGTTCCTCTGTAGGTTCACTGCAAAAGAACTAAGATCGACAGGTCAATTATTGACCTCTTAGTACAGCAATGCAAGGGTTCAGTGATCCAGGGAATACAATCTACAAATGTCTGCACTGTTACCTTAATAGAGGCTTATGGTCCAAGAGTACTTTGAGATAATCTGCCAGTTTCTTTTGCATAAGTGCTAGGTAAAGCCAAGCCCTTCCTCTTCCCACAGCAGTCCTAAGATGAAAAGTTGAATGAAAACCAAAGTGTTTTATTAAGTAAATTTGTGCAATTCAAAAGTCTCCTTTTACAAAGGGAGATGAAAGTTGTTTTTTACTAAAAAACCCAAATTAAAACCAAACCAAAACAAAACCCAGAATATCCCTGAGGTCATGTTGTCTTCAGAACACAGATGCACTTAGGTACATCCCATTGCTTCAGCAAAGGGAAAGTACACTGTAGAATCTTTCTAATTTGGAATTACATGCATATTTCCAGCTACCACCATAACGCAACTACTGATGCGCCCTAGCAGTAATACTAGTCTCTTTCCAATATCCTGAATTACACAAATTAAATACTACTAGCACATGCACAAAACTACACAAAGTCATAAAAAAAGAGGGAAATAAGAGTAAAGAAAATATTTGTGAAGACTTTATGGTTATTTTTAGCAAGGTTATAGAAGTTTCCAAATGCTGCTTTAATCTGTCCGAATTGTTTGAATCAGAAGCACAGAGTATTCTGAGATATCCTCCTTGTCCCCTGGAGAAGCCAATGCCTCCTACGTACCCTATTCTATTTGGGAACAACATCTCATTAAAGCAGGTAACTACATTAAGGATTGTTTTTCCCAGCAGCACAAGTGACAAGCATCATACCCAACAATCAACTTACTTCAACTCTGGCAGGTTTTTAACACTAGTTGCTATATCCGATGCTTCAGGACAAAGTTTTTCCACTAGCTCCAAAGGACCAAAAAACGATTTGTTCTGTCCAATGAAAGTCTTCTTCACTAAAGAGAACATACAGAAAAGTTTGCAAGGAGAATTGACTGGCTTCCAACTTTAGAATTACAATTTTTTGTCTATGTTTTACTTCACCTTACCAGTTCCTAATATGTCAATGAAAAGGGGGCACTGACAGTTTGGGAGGCACAAAACGCAGGGTATATGAGAAGGTAACCCCACAGCCGTATCTATAACTCTCTTCAGCACCACACGGTGTATCCCATTAACGTTATCGTCATACAGAAACCGACCCGGAGACACGGCTAGACATGACCCAGGCTCACTGCTCTGCTCCCTGAAGCAGCCGCAGGAAGCCGGCGCCCACCTTTCAGCCCATGTTTGAGGCAGTGCTCCAGCACCACGAAGAACTGCTGCAGGGGAGGGAAGTCGGAGTCCAGGGTCCGGCCCAGGCTGAGGGCTGACTGGATCAGGATTTTGATACTGAGCTTCATCATGTTCATGAGATTGGCGCGCTCCTCCATGGCGTGGTACCGCGCACCTGCACACACACGCGGAGAAAAACAAGCTGCTTTTAGACACAAACCCCGAGCCCTCGCAGCGCTGACAGGAGCGGTGCCTCGCCGTCTCGGCCTCCATCTTGCGGAGGTGAACGGCTGCCGAAGAGCTGGGTGCAGGGCACGGGTGAATTCCACCCCCCACGCACCGCGCTGCTCGCGCGGATCGAGAACTGAAACCGGGGGGGGTAACGGGACCGCTGCCGCTGCCCCTGCCCTGCCGCCCCCGGCACCCACCGGTCTGCGGGGGGACGCGGCCCCCGCTTCCGGGGACGCACACGCAGCCGCCCCCCGAGCCTAGCGCCGCCTCAGCGGCCACGGCAGAGCCCTACCTGGGCAGCGGGCGCGGCGCGGCTGGGGGGCAGCGCCCCCTCCCCGCGGGCAGAGGCGCCCCCTGCCCGCCCGCGTTACCACGGCGACCGCGCACGCACGCACGGCCCCCGCCCCCGCCGCCAACTCTCGCGAGGCCGAACGTGGCGGGGGCGGGCCGCGCGCCGCCGCAGGCGCCATTCCAGAACCAGCTCGCGGTGCCAGCGGCCCCGGCTCTCGTCCCGTCCTCCGCACCCCGCCGAGGCGGGACAGCCTCGCTGTCCTTTGGCCCTGAAGGAGGGCGGGAGGAGAGTAAGCTGCCAGCGGCCGCTCTTCCTCCAGCCCGCAGCAGGTGACCCCGTAGCCACCTGAAGGGGCTTCTGAGCGAAGGCTGCTGCGCGAGGAGCATCCCGCTCTCCCCCGGGGTCGGACGCGGCCACGAGCCCCGCAGAAGCAGCAGAACACCAGGGCTAAGAGGGCGAGCCCCTGCACCGGTCACATGCAGGATTGTTAACCCTGTTCCCAACACTACGCCAAAGTCTCCTTTGGTACTAATTTTCATTATTACTTTCTTTTGTGTGTGTGTGTGTGTGTGCGCATATAATGTTAACTTAAGGTTGAAAATGAGCCAAACTCCTTGTAGCTGAAGAGTGAAAACAGAATTATTCTAATCAAATTGATCTTAATCACAAAACACACAAAATCCTGTCTTCTCAGTAGCCTCCTGCATCAGTGACTATAGTGCCTCAAAACTGCACATAGTGTCTTGAGATGAGACAGGAATTCCTGTGTCAATATTGTCAGGTCACACATCAGGAACAGAAAAAAACCCTGACTGCAGAAACAGCCAGTGACTGACTCTGGGTATCGAGGTG
Source organism: Todiramphus chloris collaris (assembly GCA_025345505.1). Classification (NCBI taxonomy): domain Eukaryota; kingdom Metazoa; phylum Chordata; class Aves; order Coraciiformes; family Alcedinidae; genus Todiramphus; species Todiramphus chloris. The sequence goes on from JANVCC010000040.1 coordinate 7,506,934, forward strand.
TTTCAGTAGCAACACCAGCTTATTTTGATGGTTAACTGAACTGGAAATTTTCCTTTATCAGGATTAAAGCAAAGCCTTGTAAGTTTTGCTCAAAATACACATTCACAAGACTTGAAATAAAAACCAAAACAAAACTGTGGATGAAATGTCTTCTACAAACACAAATTTAACTTAAACTGTGTCTTAGTAAAGAACAGCAAGTTCCAGACTGTTGCAAGTTTACACAGTCAAGTACATCTTTTGGAAAACCATGTACCGGTCACTACCAAAGCCCAGCCCCCAAGATCAGGGCTCTGGTTACCCAACTGCAGAACATCACAGACACTATGCTGCAATCCTGAAGAATGCAGCCACACAGCCTCCCTCGGCATTCAGCTCAACAGGTCGGTTTGAACAGCTTTTTGAAGCCCCATGCCTTGTTTACTGTAATTATTCATCACACTTTGAAGTCTGGAAACACTGAAGCAGGAAGAAAAGCCAACAATTCTCCTCTTGGTCTTTAAGACTGCAAGTCTTTCTTGATTTGTATCCTTTAGATGTACAGCTCCTGTCCTTCTCTGCAAGGCAGGACGTAGTTTCCTCAGTGACAGACCCTGGTTTCCTCCTGTCCAACTGACTGCACAGTGTGCAGCACGGCTGACAAGGGATCAACTGAGCTGAAGTAGCAGATAGAGGTTATGAAACCTCTGGAAAAAAGATGGCAGTAGGGAACAAGTTGCTGGTTTTACACAAGTGATCTTGCAGGCCTCACCTTATTTCATAAAATACCTGATTTACGTTGAATTTCTAGAGCTTGGTCAAAGGTAATAATGAGTAGGTGGAGTAGGCAGAAGAGGTAATTTAGTGCCTGTTTGCATTTGTAAGTTATGGACAGATTTATCTCATGGAATTTTCCAAAAACCTTGTTAATTTATTATCCAAATACTTAGAAATACTTGAGGAAGCAGTGTTGTATTCCCTTACTTTATGGCTAAGAAGCTGAAAGGTTATGGTAAAAGTTCCATTAAACATGGGAGCTCCATTTCAGGCATGAGAACATTTTATTCCCTAGCCCTTGCCAAACACTGTGTGTTGTTTTGAATCACACCTATTCACAGCCTTGCTCCAAATGCACCTGAAGAAAACAAGATATTCTGCCCTTTGTCAGGTTAGATCCCAGGTGCTCAAGGTGGGCACCTGGGAAACAAATCTGTGACAAGTTTGGTGTAAGACTTAGAGATGCAGGGAAACACAAGAATCTAGTTTTGTTGATTTTTTTTTTTTTCAGGTGAGAATTAAACTGACTATGCAACACTGAGTAATTTTCACAAACAAGGAAGTCCGTCAGCAGCAACTTCCTTTGCCATGCAGTCACCATTCATCCCCACAGAATGCCAGCTTGAATACTTAGTATCATTACAAACAAAAAGGTCAGCACCAGTTAGCAAAGCTGAGCTCCACCGCTCCAAAACCATTAAGCACTATTCCGAGACCCTGGAACACAAGACTCCAGGCCCGATTTCTGCTACATTTGAGCACTTTTCCTTCCAGGTTATGAATATCACCAAGATTTAGTTTCCACATGGATTCAACTAAAGCCGTTTTAATTCAGTTCTAAGAGCCCTGTTCCATAAATTTGTACAGCTGCTATATCCATTAATACAGCTGCTCAGTGACACAAGTGGTGGCTAAATAGATGGCATTTTTAGCATAGTTAAAAAGTAATTTAGAACAAATCTGTATCTTCGCTCACTTATCCACTTTCTGACATGAAAGCTATAGAAGAAGCACGGTATAGCTCCTTCTCTAAACCAGCCCACCTCAAGGGGATAACAACTGGACTGGATCACTTAAGAGCGCAGCCAGGCTGCTGCTGTGGAGGTGAACTTTAAGGGAAAAAGAACAAAATAAAAGCTTACTGCATAAAACTGAAGTCCATTTCCCCAAGTATATTACGAGTTTAGGATTCTTCTGATTATAACAAGCTTTGCTAAGATCTACATCTGCATTGTTTTTGTTGTATTGCTTAAATTAAAAAAACAACCCAAACACCAACAAAAAACCCCACAAACACTGCAGCATCCGATTTTTAAACAAACAAACTCAGAAGTACCAACCACTCATCACTGACACTCATCAACAGTACTTATGGGAGCAAACTTATTTGCGCACCATAAAAGCAAGCGTACTGAAGAAGCATAACCATACTTGTTTTTGCTGTGCTGTCATTGCTGACTGGTTTGGGTATGAATCCTACCAAAGATGCAGACTTCAGAGCGTTGCCGTAGCTCAGCGCTAAGTTTTCCGAGGCTTTCTTGGCCAGCGAGAGGATAGGAGCGGCCCACTTGGCTTCCTCGGGTCTCTCTTTTCCCTCGTTCTTCAGCTCCGCCGCGTTAGGAACGTGCTTTCGGTCGATGATCTCGAAGTCTTCTTTTATTTCCGCGGCAGATGCGGCGCAGCTCTCCCCTTCAGCCATCTTTAACGCGTCATATGACACCGGTCATGAGCAATGGAAGGCGGCAGCTCCGGGCCCTGCCCGCCGGGCGGGGGGAGCGGGGCCGGGCCGGGCCGGGCCGGGCCGGGCGGGGAGGCGGTGGCGCGGCAGCGGCAGCTGCAGGTGCCGGTGCCGGTGCCGGTGCCGGTGCCGGTGCCTGCACGGGCGGGACGGGGGCAAGGCTGCCCAGCCCGGAGCCCTGCGCAGCGCTTCATTCACCCGCTCCAAAACTCGGAGGGGCAGGGGAGGAGGTGGCGGAGGTGGAGAAAGAGTTTACTTTGAAATGAGTTAGCAAAGTAACAAAAATACGCTTCCCACCACACCCCCCCCCCCCCCCCCCCCCTTTTTTTTTATTGCTGTGTTCCTAGCCATCATTTTCGATTAGAAAATTTATAGTATTGTTTGACGTCCCAGATTTATGCAGTTAACTTGTGACGACTTAAAGAGCTCTTTATTACCCTGTGTTTAATTCGAGTCACCATAACTTCATTAAAGTGGTGGATTGGCATCACGGGTTCGCTGCTGTGAAAAGCACTCGCACCACTGACATCACAGAGTAACCGTAGTCAGTATGGGCACTGCATTAACGTATCGGGCTGTCTTTGGCAGGAAAGAGCTATCATGAAGGGGAACTGAAAATACCCTAGTGTGAAAATTTGATCTTACTGGAGTCTCAAATATTGATGCAGCTTCCTGATGTAGGTTATTAGCCATCTTTCCATCCAGCAACTGTATGAGCTTCTGACACATCACTGGTTTAGTCATGAGGTGGCAGGTGCTGCAGATTAGCTTTTTTTGGTACATAGAGGACAGCTATTTCATGGGTTTGGTCTGTTTGTTTGGTGGTTGTTTCTTGTTGTTGGTGTGTGTGTTTGGTTTGGTTTTGGTTTTTGGTTAAGAAATGTGAGAAGGAAGAAGGAATAGGGGAGTTGAAGTCCAATTTCAGTAATCAAGCAACAAATTCAAGTCTGTATCCTATTTATTCTACTGTGAGCCACTTCCATATTGATTCTGTCTTCCTGGTTTCTCAGGCACTGAAAATTTAACAACTTTTGTTCCACAGAGCACAGGAAAGCTCTTATATTTTTCTTGAGAATTCAGAGATCAGCATCCTCTTATTCACCCATGATTCATATGAGTTAAGTATAGGCTTTAAGCCAAAAGGTTACAGAGCTAAGTTCTGCTCCATCTTGTGGACTCCAGCAGTATTTGGTTGTGTTCATAAGGCACTGGTATCTGATAGCTTTGTAGGTTGCTATCTTGCAGTTGACTATATGAATATACCTGTGTTTGACTCGATTAAGGCTTGTCATTGATATTCTGCCTTTTACTATCCACAGAATATCAGAGTAATGGTGATAATGGCTAGAGAAGCAAAGCAGAATTGTAAGCATTGAAATAATTCTTCTTTTTCAATATATCTGAAGAATAGTGCATAAAAATTTAGTGACTGAGAAAATAAGAGAAAGCCAAGTCTCCTGTTTATCTCTCAGTATGTTTCTCCCATATGGCAATGATGCATGAGACTCTCCCTTACAGCCTTACCATAAACTATTTTGTAAAAATACTGAGTGAAACTACCACCATAGTCTGTAATAATTTTTTTTTTCTATTAAAGAAACATTTGATCATTTTATTTCAGGTCACTGCTGAGATCAAATAGGAAACTTCATATTGTGCACATGAAATTTGCTAAAACTTTTGCTACACAGCCATAAGATTTAATTGTGCTTCACTTGTTACTAATGGTCAAAATGACTTAAATGTTATAAAGGCAAATTAAATGCCCTCCTTCTTCACACTTCTTATTTTAAACCAAGCAAGAAGGCTTGTAACCAATCCCCAAGTTAAAGAGATTTGTGTAGAATTTTCTAAGTAGTCATCTGGGACAACCAAGGAGAATGCAATTTATACAGGGTACAGCTTTAACTACATTTAAAAAAAAAAAAAAAGTAAGTTAAAAAAAAAAAAGTGATGTTAGCTTGGTTTCAATTCACAGATTTTTCAGGGAGGGGCACTATGCATGAATAACACTGTTGACTTTTAGCTTTGAGAGTGGGCTTATTTTTATTTCCATCTTCTACAGCTGATGATATTTCACTACTGTAGTGTAGCCCCTAATTCAGCTCTTGCTTTTCCTGTGAAGATGAACAGTGTTTTCTTCTGAAAGCCCATTATGTGGGAGGTCTAGGTCTGCTAGAGCACATAAATGTCACTTCTGTGTAATCACAAAAAAAGAATTTTTGACACTTAAAATCATTAGGGGTCATTGAAAAGTCAGTCAGGGAACTAAGTGACCCACTTACTACTTCTTGCTTTTCCTAACCATAGAAATCAACAAGATCGTTCTAAAGAAAAGGAATCATTATGAAGCTGCCTGAGCTAAGTGAAATTCAGTTCCTCTTTCATGCAGATCTTGCACAGCCTTGTTTTGTTTTGCCATCCCCCTTCCTCTCTCTTCTTGAGGGTGCGTGGAAATCACGTTCGAGATATTTGAATAATGGTGAATTCGAAGTATAGAAAAAAAGATTATTCCTGAAGGATTCCTTTTTTTTTTTTTGTTTTTTAACCAGGAAACTGTACATTTAAGACAAAAGTCAGGCTAGCCAAAATGGAAGTTAGTTAATTTTAGAATAGGAGAAGCAATATTATTTGTGTTTGGTGATGTTGAAAGGATATTAATATTCATACAATGATACTTAGCAAGACAGTTTATTTGGTTAATTCCTCTGTATCTCAGATTTATTGTTCTTTGGAGGGTAATGTTTTAAGAAACTTTTTTGCCATTTAACATTTCAAGTGAATACTTTAAATATTTTAAATCATCAAAAATGTCATTGTATGTTAAAGGGTGAACTTTCCCAATTAGCTGTCAGTTATACCTTGCATTCCTATAGCATCTTTGATTGGCAAAACTTTGATTATGTTGCAAATGATCTAGTTAAGCTTTTGACCTTTAAAAGGCTCATAGTAATAAATACCAAGTGTAGCTGTAGTTAGAATAACAGAAGAACCCCAAAGCCTGGTGTTTAACAGCAAATTTAGAATTTAGAAAAGTTACAGGGCAATACAAATCGGAGTATTTAATGGGAAGAATTCAGTGGTTGATGGGTGGAGCTGGATCCACCAAGTTCTGAGCAGCCACTTGGGGCAGTATGATGGCAATAAGCTACACACAGATACAGTGCAACTATCAAGTCATCTTCCAGTGACTGCAGCGGTGTCAGATACCACTAAAAGGCTCCTTTCTTGCGTAGTACTGTTCCCTCTCTTCCCATTCCTCAAACTACTAAATCATTCTTCCCCTTTTGCACTGGGTTAGGTGAATTCCAATTGATGAAAAACAGTATTAGGAAATGATAACATATTTGTTTTAGGAAGTCATCAAGAAAAAACAACCAAGCCAAAACTACCCCCTCAAAAAATTCCACGGTAGTGAATAGATTGCTCTGTTATGACAGTGATTAAGTTATTAGAGACAACAGTTTTAGCTGATGTTCTAACTGTAGTGCAGCTAATGAGCTAACATCCTTCCAATCACTTCTAATTGGGGACTTTTTCAAAAAAGGTTATTTCCAGTTGTGTGATCACACCTCTATGGACTCAAAGCAATCATTCCTTTTTTTTTTTAAACTACAACTTCAAGCTCTCTGATGCCAATGTACCAGCCAGTGCCATCCTTGAAAAAGTCCTTGTTACTACTGAGGGAATAAGCTGTCTGAAGCTAATTTAAAAGGTCATTAGAGTCCCTGAGAGGAAATGGAAATAGAATTAGTTTGAAATGTGTGTCATTATAGCAAATAAAGAAAAAGGTAGAGTAGAATATTGAAGAGAAACTTGCATTAAGACATTGGTGTAGAATAAAAAGAACAGCAACAGAACTTAGTATATATTTAGATCAGCCAGTTAAGACCAAATACTCACCATATGTGTGTCAGGTGACATATAAGTGTAGTCTGTGTATTATTGTACTCGGAACTACTGCTGCTTTTTAGAGGGAAGAAAAACCCCTGCGCTTTTAATAGGAGTATAGTGGACTGGAATGTGTGGTATATCAGAAAACAGGTAAAAACAATACACCGATTTTCCTTTTTGTTGTTTAAAATGTTATTTGTTGATACTGTAAAAAGAGAGGCATCAAGAAGAGCTTCCCACTAGGGGACACTACAACACTACTTTATTCACAGAGTAGTATCTAACGTACAGCAAGGGCACACTGCGAGCAATACCACGTTGTGAAGCTACCTGGGAAAACCAGACAGCTCACAAGGTGTCATCTTCCCAGCAGGCGCTGTAAATCCCAGATTTTTGTGCCAGCCCTAAAAAACCACGTGGATTTAAGAAACGATCTTTAAGTGGTCTTTTGTTGTGAACAGAAATGAACAACAGCGCCTCTATAAAAGCTTTACTTTTTTGGAAGAAAGTTTTAAAAATAGGAAAAGAAGCAAGCTAAGATGCTCACCCGAGCAGCTCCTGAAGCTGTAGTGCTCTGTGATGCAAGCTGTGCTAACAGAGACCGTTGGGGAAAAAGGTGAAGTTGCTTGACTGGCTTTTCTAGGAGGTTCAACATGTCAAATATATGTCCAGGAACATCCTCTAATGTAATCCTAGCAGTTAATGAATGCAGGGTCATTTACAAGTTCTAGAATTTCATGTGGGATTATGAAATGATTTGTATTTTACAAATGATTTTGGTCTGTAAGAAGTTACTACACAACGTTCCAAGCACTTTACAAGAGTCAGGATAAACAGTACAATTTTGTCTCGTCTACAGGTGAAATCAGAGCACATCTGTTTGAATAGTGTAATTTATAGACTTCAAGACGTGTGGCTTTAGGTTACAATTTTCATGGCTTATCTGTTGGTTGGATTTTGTTGTGGTTTTGGGTTTTTTTGTTTGTTTGTTTGTTTTTTCTTTGGCTCTTGCTATCTTATTTGGCTTGTTTCTACTATTGCATAAAAGTACTGCACATACCAGATAATAAGAGTGTTTTGCTGCTCCAGTAAAAGAGGAAAGAAAGAGAAATTAGGCAAAGGATATTAAGTTTCCTACTTAGGTAGTAAGTTTCTTCTTCAATATGAATACTAAAAGAATCTTTCCCATTTAAGATGCTAAAGAACATTTGGGTGCTTGAATACAGTTCTGGTGACACTGCACTTGTGCACCTGAGGGCAGAATGTGGTACAAACTTCTCCACAGATAATTGAGGTCTTATACCTGAGTCACATCTGTAAAATTCAGTAAACAAACAGTTGAAATAGATTGCAACACGTAGTGTGAGAAGTACAGTTCCTGGCTTTTTGGTTGCCTTTGATTTTCTGTTTCCTGACTGCTTTGTGAATGACACTGCATACTAATTAGTAAGATATCTAAACCAAAGGTGAAGTCAATAAATCTTGAGCAGATATTTTTCTTATTGTTTTAAATAGAAACAATATCTTCTCCCTCTACTTTCCATTTTCTTTTTTTTTTTTTTCCCCTCAGAACTTTTATCTTTGCAGAGCTGTAACCAATAGCTGGTGTGTCACACTTCAGGCTAATTGCCAGACCATTTCATTCAATAGGAATTTTTAGTGGGGGCAAAAGGGAAAAAAATGAACTAGATGTGTTACAGATGTGCAAAAGCACCTTCCTTATTAACAGAATAAAAGGGAAACCTAAGCTTTTAGATAATATATGTGTGTAGCTCAGTTATCTTCACTGTTTCTCTGTTATCAGTTCCCCTCATGTTAGAAGTTTGGCTAATTTCTCTTTACAATCTTTCCTTGCTTCAAGAGTAAGATGAAAATTGAGTACACAGGTTAGATGTTAACAGTGAGATTTCTTAGCTATCTCTCACCAGCATCCTTTAGCTATATCTTCACTACTCTATTTGAAGGAATTAATCATAGGTAAGCATCTCACCTTCGAAAACAGAACTAAAAATCACAGAACACTAGTGACTCAAGTGGTTTAAACTAATCTAAGCTGGGCCACTGGAGTGCTGCTGTTCTCCCTTTCCTCCAGCTGTGTGTTCCCATTTCTTTACAAGAGCACTGCTCCCCATCTGACCTCTTGATAAGCCAATCAAAGGTAAAAAATGACAGGAAATGAAGGCTGTAGCTCTCTAGAAGCCCAAGGCAACCTAATTGCCGTCTGTCTTGGTTCTATCTCTTGCCTCTGGCCAAACCCTTTCCCCAGCTCACTCGATTACTGGGTTGTTGAGCCATTTCAGTGCACCGAGTTGGCAGAAAACTAATACAACAAAAGTGGATAGATTTAATGCACTGAAACAGCTTGTGTTTGTTCCAAATTGTGTGTTTGAAGAATTTCTTGGTATATGGATGCCCTCTTCAACCCCCAGTTTTCTGTCTGAGTTTTCTGCTGAGACTCCATGTGGCAGCTTAGCAAAACGGATGACAGGCTTATTACTGGAGTGCTTTATCTTAAGATGTTTACATCTTTACATCTTTTATCAATCATAGGGGATCCTGGCATCATACCAGCAGTAAATGTGTAGGGGGGGAAATACCAGAGTCAGAAGAGGAATCATTGCTTTGGTAAATCCCAAAAGCTTCTAGTAACCAATGGATCAGGGACTTTGTGATTACGAGTTGCATCTGAAGTAGCCATCATTAGATGAAGAGAATAAAGAGAAAACGTGATCTGAGTGTAGACTGAGGCTTGTATGCCCCAAAGCAAAGCTTCCCCAGAGGCCTTCAAAGGATTATTCTTTCAATTTTTTATTTTTTTTTTTTATATATAGATCCTCAAATTGTACTGTTCCTGACTTAGGCTTTTAACCTTGGTTGCTGCTGATATTTTCATATGGGCATATGTAACTTCCTTCCTTAAATCCTGACAAAGTAACCAAGGAAGCATTGCAAATTTTTCATCTAGAAACGATCTAATAATGCCAAATATGTTTAGTGTGCTACAGGTGGCATTAACTACAAGTGCACACTGTGGCAAATTTCTGTTGACACCTCACCTCATGTAATACAGATCTCTTTAAACAGTCTCATATAATCAAGAAAGTGCCTTTTTATACAGAAGACCTCCTCCTTAGGGGTGAGCTTTAAAAGCACACAAAAATGAAAGTTACAGAATTTATCAACGGGTGAAAGAGCCATAATTTATAATAACTAGGGTGGCAATAAAGAAGCGTAATAATGGCTTCAGTGAAATGAAGTGGAGAACATTAATCTTTTTAGGTGAACCTTGTTTAAAATTTTGAGCTGTATGAAAGGAAGAGACCTCTAATTGAATTGCCACTTTGTGCAAGTGGGGAGACAAAGACACCTCTGGTAGGTGGCTGTGTTTTGTAACAGAGACTAGTAATTGGCATCCAGCTGTTAAGATACAGTGTCTTCCCATCTTTCCTTTTCCTCTTTGTTCTATTAATTCCAGAAGTTTTTATACATTGCCCTGTCTGCTGCTTGGAAATATGGTATTAGTAACTGTAGCAAAATTTTCTAGTCCTGTATTTGAATAACCTCCCTCTTTTAAAACCCAACCCCCCCAACCCCTCATCTGAAGATGGCCCTATTACCTGAAGCAAGGAAGAAAAATGTGAGGCTCTAAAGTAGTAATGAAGGCTGAAGTTAAACAGTTTTGTTGTTTTTCCCAGTAACCATAAATGTTTAAACCAAACATGTTTATTTTTGAAGTAGAATAAGAGCAACAGAAAATCTTGTCATTCTTCGCCAATTACCATTTCAGGCTGTGATCTTGTCAGATTTCATAAGCTCCTAACTCCAGTACTGCCAGGATGCGTTGGTATTGACCTCCCTTGAATCAATGCTTTGTAATGGTTTAGGGCATAAGGCCACCCAAGGTGCTAACTTTCACATAACAGCAAGGCCCTGCTTTGGTCTTTAAGCACTTCAGAGTTGCCCTGTGCAGTCTGTAGATAATGATAGGAAAGGTCTCTTTTGTTTCACAGTATTGTATTTATCTGTTAGCCCTGCTGTCTTGGAGCTCGTGAAAAAGGATGGCATTTCAGGTGCCTCTCCAAATGTTCCAAACACGATGGTTCTTGCCAGTCAGGTGTCGGCTCCCAGGATGAGCAAATCTCGGTTTTCCTATTAAAGTTGTCTTTGTTTCTGAAAAATCCACAAGTAGTCTCAAGTAGAGGAGAAAGTCTGGATATGCTGCTGAAAAAGATGAGTAACATGGGATATAAGGGCAGCCACAGCTGGCTGCATTTTACTTGTAAATTGAGAAGTCATTAAAGAGTTGCATGGTGTCAGAAGAATAGATGGGTTTGCTTTTCGGAGAAAATATTATGTTTATATATTAGGCAAATACTACTTGATTAAAAAACTTCACAGTTCAATACTAAGTTCTACTGCATTAAGGAGAAACCTTCTGGCTCAGACACTAGAGAGGGACTTAGAAGATCTCTGTTCTGTTCCCAGATCTGGGGTAGTTTATGTACGTCCTAATGCTTACGTTGTTTATGATTCAGAATTTTGCCTTAGTTGTCTACATTTTGTCTACTTGGACTGCAGGCTGTTTGGAACGGGGACTTCTTATTGTATTACTATGTGAATATATCATGCCTGGCACATCAGGGCTAATGTGGTTTGGGGAAGCAGATTCATATTTAATGCTACTGTTTAAAAAAATATATATTGTGAAGTGATGCTGTTGAATTGGAGAGCTTCCAGTTAAGGTTACTTTTATGTCTGGTCATAGAGAAAATGTTTCTCGGTGAAAGCTATACATTTTCATTAACAAAGCCAACTAAATTTGGCACAGGTTTCTATCTTCAGCTCATGACATGTCTTTGAAAGTAAAGTATCTTAGTTATTTCAGTTTTGTAGAAACTGAGCAGCAAAATTCTTATGTCCTTGAGAAATGATGTAGGTATGATGGATCCCAAAATAAGAAAGAGGAAGGAGAGACAGCAAAATTTTGTCCTGGACAGACTGGATGTGAGAGGATTTTGAACATATTTCAACTTTTCAATAGTGCAATTGTAGAGGACTAGGACTGTATAATAGAGGCAAGTTCTGATCTTTTTTCCTTATGTGACTGACTTATGTTTTCTCATGATTGTGCCCATACTTAATAAAACCCAATTAAAGAAAAAAACAGTTGGATTCCTAATATAGACATTGCTACAATTTTGGCATAAAGCCAAGGGTTTCTTTTTCAGGCCAGTCTGTGGTTGGTGCAGATATAAAAAATGAATGGAACTGTGGATCTAGGTGCCAAATTAACTATTTAAAAAAATAATTTCCCATACAGATCTCTTTTCATTTGACTGTGACACTCTGTAGAGCTTCCTAATTAGCCAACTTCTTTTAAAATTCAATTTTAGATCAGAATCAGAGCAGTGAGCTGTTTAATTTCTGATTTTACTCATTACGTAAAGTTTTACTCCTAGAGCAGCTCTGAGATGCACTGAGCAGAGTCCAAAGGAAAATACTTGCTCTGTGGCTAAAGTGTGTCTGAAATTTATGAAACCCAGTGTTGTGATAGACTGAAGGTAGCACCCAGATCTGAACTTTAGGCCTCAGAGTACTCTGCTTTTTGTATCTACTTTCCTTGTTTATGGTCCCCAAGAGAGCAGAGTTGGTGTCACAATCACATTGCTCCCTTAGCTAGAATTTATATTGCTTCATGAAGATGGTTGCATTTTAGTTGGCATTAAAGATACAATCTCTGCTTTTAGAGAAGGAAACAAAAAACATAATGTGACCAAGTCAGTTTAGATTTTGCTAATCAAAGTTTCAGTCTTTTCAGTGAATAACTGATAGGAAATCTGATCTTCTGTGAAGTAACATTAATTTATACACAGAACAGTACAGAAGCCACAGAAAGCTGACAAGGATTTACTTCGGGAAGTTTCTTCAGGTTAGGAACCTTCTGCATGATCATGACTGTGAGGCTTATTGTTATTTGGTTCAAAATTCCAGAAATTCTTTATTGACCAGGGCAGATGTGGAGCACACAGGTGCTAGTAGTGAAGAAGTGGAATGTGATCAAAGATAACCTGTGCTGGTTTTAGGGACCATAGGAAGCAGAGATGGAATGAAGGCTGATAACTAATTGTAAGAAACAAAAAAATTCTCAGATATTTTCCTGCATAGATGTTTTCCTGGCAGTTCATCTTTTGTGTTAAATCTTGCACTATGTCCGAGACAGTACAGTAGCTCACAGTCTCCAAGAGGGGAATGTCAATTCTTACTCCATTTTCCCCCTCTCATTCTCAACAGCATGTTCCTCCCTGCATCTTCCTTCTGTTGGCTCAGGTATTCAGCTGAAACTATCCTAAGCTGATTCACCTGTCTCATGAGCAGAAAAATACCCCTCTCCCCCCTCAAACGCTCAGTATTTTCCTGCTAGTTTGGAGAGTCGAATGAACTCACCCAGGATCAAATGAGTGGCAGAGTCAGCTCAAGGATGGAAACATATAATTGGGAGAGAAGCCTTTTCTCTCCATGGGAAATTACAAATCATGTCAGTCACAGGGCAGGAATTTTTATTATAAAATTAAAAATTTAAGTGCAATCTTTTTTAATTTTTGGTGTCTCCCTCTTACAATTTTTTAAAAAAGTTTCTAATTTTTTCATATGCATAATTTTTAAAGCATGGCAAATATGAATTAGCTGTAATTTTACATTTTTCTTCTTTTTTTAGAAGACCATCAATACAAAAATCTAGTATTTGTGAATCATGCAAGCTGGCAAGCACATCTGTATTTGCTTCAGTTTGAAAAAGCAGCATACTATAGGTGGCACTTAACAATATGCTTGACTTTAACATATGCTTAATTTTGCTGATTTGAGTGATCTTTCTTAGGAATAAAATGGGTAGAATTTCACCCTTGACAACATAGAAACATTAGGCATCTTGCAGAAATGCCATGTTCCCTTTGATTAGCTCTCATTTTGCTTAGCTGGTTAGACCAGTTAACAAACAGTCTGATTTGCATATCACTGTCTGCATAGACTAACTTGTCTTTTTCCCTCGACTCTGGTACTTTCCTACCTGCTATACTGCAGAGCGATGAAAATTCAGCTGCTGTGAGAAACATGTGGCACTGACACTCTGCTATGACTCAGTAGCTGGCAGGTAGCCCTATGCATTTGCTGAGTAAGCTGTTATTCCTCAGTCTGTAATTCAATGGCTTATATTTTGCTGGAAATATTAATACAGAGATGTGATAATTTTTGGGGCTTCTTTATACTTGGTACATTTTTCCTACCTATCATTTCTCTGTTGTTTTAGTACCAGCCTAGTGTTAAGAATTTAAAAGCAGTGGTCTCTTTTTCAATACCTGGGAATCTCTCATAAACCCGTTTCTCTGAGGTATTTCTAATATCCTGAATTATAAAGGACAGAAGAAAGAGCCTGGTGTTATGTTTCTTTGATGATGATAATAGGAACTACACCTTTGTAGAAGTAGCAGTTGCTGGACTGGATTTTTATCTCTCAAAATTCCCAGACCCTTCAGTTTTAAAAAGGGCAAAATTTTATTTTGTACTACTTGCAGAAAGACTGCGTTGTAGAATAGGAAATAAAATACAAATTTTACAAAGTTTTGCATTTTTGTTTGCCCTGACACGTTCAATCTTAATCTTAATTTTGAAGTTCTGTAAGATTCTTAAAAAGAGCTCAGTCTGCTGCTGCCTTCACATTTGCAAAGAAACCTTGGAAACCCAACCTAGCAAACGTTATTTTAATATAGTTCTGAGTATACAGTTCATTACTGTCACTAAGACACTCAGATTCATTTTGACTTAAATGTCAGAAAATATTATTCAGGTGTGGAAGACACCAAAGATCACAGCTAACTCACAGCTAACTGGTATATTGAATCTTAATTAGCAAGGAGACCATGTAAAACTCAGAAGCTTCTATGAACTGAGAAAACAACCCTGACATTCTCTGTTCGGCTCGGGGTATTTGTTGCTGACTTTGATCTCCAGTGATAATCTCCAAAGAGCTGTGATTCTGGTTCGCTTGAAAATAGTTTTTCCTTTCAAACTTTGCTTGTTAAGTCATTACTACCAAATAACTCTGGAGGGACTAGAACCTCATAAAAGGCACTTTATTTCCTATTGTGAGAGTTAGGGATTAGGCAACATTAAATAAACCAAAGCTTGCTTCTCTGCAGCTCTGTGTACTTAGTGTTGAATATATTCTGTGCATTGAAACTGTATCCTGGTTTGGTTTTTTGACAATCAGCAGGTTTTGTGCAGTCCCCATTATGTTTAGAAAATATCATAATATATTTAAAAGATGTAACAAACAAATGGTTGTGAAATGGACTTGAGATAAGACCACAGTCCACATCATAGCTAACGGGCTCATCTGGCAACTGGGAAAAAATAAAGGAAAGCTTTTCTAACAGCTTTTCTTCTTTGATATTTGTTTTTGGCAGGATTATTTTTAATTAGATTGTTCCTTTTCCTAATCTTAGAAGGGACACACACAGTGAGTGAACAAGAAGACTTTGTAGCTCGTGCATCTGAACTGCAGCTAATAAAGTGCAGGCTCTCTTGCTGAAACCATAGATAAATTCAAATTTTTAAGAAGTCCGTTGTCACAACTTATTACATAGTTTCCTTTTGTTATATGTGGACGTTATGGGAGTAATCTTTGAAAGACTCTGCATCAAACTTCAAATTATTTTGACTTTTATTATCATAAAGTTTATGAATTTACAGTGTGACCTTGAAAAATACTTAAGGCACTCTGAACTCTGAGTTTAGCTTCTTTTTGAGACAGTCACATTGAATGTTATCACATATTTATGGTGTAACTTTATTGGCACCATATTACCTCTGTCATAAAAAATTATTGGGATACCAGAATCCTTTCTTTCTTCCTGACACTTCCACTATTATGAAAACCAAAGCTGAAACCTCATCTCCGAGAAGCTGGAAAATATGCTTATGTTCATATATAAACACAAACAAAGCAACTCTAACCCCATTTTCTCTTTTCTACCTTGAATAAGTAAAAACCATAACTGGTATTTTCTAGGCAGATATCCACCTGACTCAAGGAACTAGTGTGCAGGTTTGCACAAAGTGCTGCAGAAAAATGCCCCAGGGAGCCTTTCTGAATATTTACCTGAAGACCCTGTTGGTATCTGTTCTGCCGAAATGTTGTTTCATGCTGGGACAAATATGATTAACATTCATTGGCTGCTGAAAGTGATGCCTGGAGAGGATGAGATCAACTTATCATTATAAAATTGGTTAGTTAACATTTTGGCTGGCTGTAGCATACAAAACTAGATTGGTTTGTGTTACTGAAGCTTATGTTTCTCATGATGCAGAAATAGGTGCAGGAAATTGCAGTCAGTGCTGAATTGGCACCTTTATGCAGAATGGAGCTGATACAAACCTATAATTTTCTGTCTGTAGGAAGTTCTGAATTCCATGGATTTTTTTTAATGTCGGAATAGGAAACAAAGCGCTTTCAAAAGCAGCTTTGTTTAAACTGACACATTGCTGACAAAAAAAATGGCTATGATAGCACAACATAATTTTTCTACTGTCTTCTTTGCTATGTAAGACTTCATTCCGGTGTATCCTGGGGACCTTTGGAGATGTAACTGCATGCCCACTGTCCTTTGGGAAACAAAGTATTACCATTATCACAAAATATACAGGACATCAGGAGTACTGTTAGTTTTACTTCTAAGGTTTAGTAACATAGTTGCAAATAGTCCTTTTACCTCGGATTATTTATCACTTCCTACATTTTGGAGTGTAGACTTCATTTACTGAAAAATTCCTTTATTTTCTGATTGGCCTGCTCTAAAATGGGAAGAAAATGTATCTTGTCCCAGAACTGATCACCTCTGTGAAGCTGTGCCGTGCTGTTTGACAGAGAATGGTCAGTCACACCGTTCCTGTCATAGCTTAGCTGGATTTATTGGTTACCAGTTATCAGGCTTTCTGGGCCTAGCTGTGTGTCTGTGGAACCTGCTGAAAACTGCTGTCCCCTGGTGTTTCTCTGAATATATTGTCAGATGTAGCTCTTCAGTGACTTGGATGTGTCTTGAAACCATTAAAGTCTGAATAACTGTGGTGGAGCAACTTGAAATAAGTACTGATGTTTTGCATTTCACTCAGCTCAGAGCAGATAGACTGGATATTCCAAAAGCCTATAGAGAGGTGTAACATAACTGTTAATGACTTACAGAAAGCTTTGTTAATTGTTTTCTAGTTAAAAGACTCCAGGAGATTCTGAAAGATAAGAAATCACACACTATGTGTTTGCAGACCTCAGCCATTTGCATTGATAGGGGAAAGGGCAAGCAGAGCAGATATCAAGAAAAGACAATTGGTTCTTGATTAAAAATTGAAATTGTGTGATAAGTACTTTAGGTGTTTTTTTAATCTCTGTGTCAATATTATAGCTCAGTAGTTTCACCTGGCACTATGTGGACTCCTAGTTTTCTGTGTTCTATTCTAAGAGTTGGTGAAAACAACCTGTTGTAGCTATACTATTCTATTTTTTATTGTGAAAAGCATTATAACTAGTTGGTATTGGAGTGTTACTGGTGGGAAGGTGGGGTTGGGAAGAGGGGTGCCTGTAACAATGAAGACAAGACATTGAAAAGAAAGCTAGGAAAAAACATTGACAAGGAGATGGTAGTCCAAATCTGAGCAAAGCCCAGAGGAATTGTTCATATGTATCAGTAGCATATATAGTAACTCTTGAACCTTATTCTGTTGGTTTCAGTTAAAAAAAAAAGTAAAAAAAAACCCCAAAAATGTTTGGTATCCATGGCAGGACCAGATGATACAAGAGGATGAAGTGAGGATGAGCACTGGGAGGATGAGAAACAGGAGGATGCCAGGTGTGTTCTCCAACTCTTTGGAGTTTGAATACATTTTCACCAATAAACAGTCTTTTGAATATTATTCTGAAAGTTAATATCCTATATGTGATACTTGAACCAGCTGTTCAAATGTCCTTTAGCAGATATCGTGGCTCTTAACACCTCATGGAATTTCATGCTGCTGTCCTTACTGCTGGCTTTGACTACTCCCTTTTTTTTTTTTTAGCCTGGCTTAGTTTTCATTCATGGGCTGAACTGAGCAGAGGGGTTAGAGATACAGCTGAACCAGCACCAGTACAACATTTAATTTTCTTAGATGATTAGAGTAGCTGTAACACTTGAATTTTGCAAGAATTCCTGAGCAAACTTTCACAGACATTTTTGAACTATGTAAGTCAGAAGTGTAACAGGGTGGTTATCAAAGGAGAATGTATATCTCTATGGCTTTGTATCTGTATATCTTTATGGCTACCTGAGCTGTATGGGGGGTCTTGCTATAGTTTTAGTCATGCTTTTCTTAATTGCAGACAGCTGCAAACAACTGTTTGTATAGACTTATTAAAGAATGGACACGTAGACATTTTCATTGTCTAACAATGAGGATCAAACACCAATACTTAACAGTATAAATTACTCCCTATTGACTTCAGCAAATACCAAGATATTTTCATTTTCTTCAAGCAGCCCGTTCTTGCTGTCAGTCATAATATAGCTACAATCATTACTATGGTTTCCAAACAGATATTTGCAGGAATGTTGTCTGGTTTATTGATACTTGGTAGAACTGAAATAGATTTCTCTCTCTACTTTTCTCTAATATGCTCTTGATATGCATCAGCAGCAATCCCTGCTCTAGGGAAGTAATCAGGAGAGTGCAATAGAGGTGGTTCAGAGAAAGCTAATGCAACAGGATTAGGGAGAGTGTAACACTGTTGTAAAGGAATGCAACTTCTTAGACTTACAGAATATAAATGTGATTTAACTAATGTCAGGATTGGATTCTCGTGATCAGATTCCAGCTAATGCCTGTCACTGTTACTTCACTGGTACAGTAATTCAACTGTTCTCAACAGGTTTTGGTGAGAGTGAGTTTTGTATGCATGGTGATTTTACCAAACATGCTGGCGCATTCATTCACTGATCCGTGTGTCAGCCTCTCACAGGGTTCTATAAGAATAAATGTCTATGAAACGTTGATGGACATTCATTGGTTGTTATGATGACCACAGAGATAAACAATTATATATGTTGTCATCCTAAAGAAGATTTGATGCTCATCACTGTTTATCATACTCATATGTTAGGAATGGAGAGGCAGTATCTCTACCAACTGTTTGTGCTAGAATTCCAATGCTGAAAATAAGATCAGGGAGAAGTTTTTCAATGACCATTTTTAATGGTAGGATGGGGGTTTCTTTTTTTCTTTTTCTTTTTTTTTTTTTTTTTGGTGACTGCTGCTTATCTTCTCATTCTCATTGATAGGGGAATGGAAATAGTATTTGTTCAACTGGTGTGCAGGAAGTGTGCCTTGGCACAACAAGTGTCAAGTGTATCTTAAGTGGTAGATACTTATAAATAATTACACAAAAGTTACATGAATTTTACTTTATTTCAGTGTAAAATGTAAATACTTTGTCTATTGTCTTCCAAGGAAGAGGAAATGTACGGCAGATAATAATATATTACATTTAGAAACCCATAGAAACATGGATTTTCATTACAGGCTTTATTTTCCTACTACTGCATATATTGATTTCTTTTTTTTTTTTTTATTTTCTGCTTTTTATTCGGTCTATATTTATAGAAGAGGTCATTCACCTATAGTCTTTCAACTCTTCCCTTCAAAAATAGATTATTGACCATTTTCTAGTGCCTTTAGTATTATAAAGCCTTTTTTTGAGTTTGCTATTGGTGAAGAATCCGTTCAAAAATAATTTAGTAGGGTTGGCTAAAGCCTGTAAGTCACATGGTATTTTAGCTTTTTATCTTATTGAATTCAGGAGGTGAAAGTGGTATAGTAATGAAAAGTCAGAAGGGGGAGAAGTGGATCAATATATTGCTAAATTCTTACTGAAATTCTCATGCTTAGACTGTTCTGGGTGGTTTTATTTCTGCTTAACATTTGCTGAGTAAAAGTCATTGCCCTAGAGATGCAAGATTTATTGACACACAGAGATGAAAATGATTAGCTAAAAGGTTTCTGCACAAAGAGAATCAAAATCACTGAAACACTACAGGGTGGCTCATATACAGGAAGCTGAGCTATTTCAAAGAACTTATTAAGGTTCAAAACTAAAAGCTGAGCTTGTTAGAGTATTATACCAATTGTTTATTCTTTGTTTCCTTTGCAGGAACCCTAAAATTCTGAAAAATGGTTTCATTTTATATATATACAGGTTTATGTATTCTCTACACACACACACTTTACTTGTTAGAGTTCATTCAGGCGTTATTGTATTTTCATAGATTTATTTTCTCATTAAGTACATGTTTGTTTATTTGCAGATCCCAGCTTTTCAAGAATTGACTTAATGGAATGTTCCTGCAGTCCTGACACAGGTAAAGCTCTATGACAATATCTTCTGATTCATTAGGAATCACGCTCACTCATTTTCCGTTTGATTTCATGTGTACTGCTATACTGTATTTATCTTCTCAAACATCTGAAAGATGTTGGCATGGTTTGTCTCACAGCACATGTGAACCTGCCAGAAGGACTAGGCAGAGCTTCTGCGTTTTGGCCTACTGAAGAGCAGGCTGTGTCTTCAGACTCAACTTTCTCTTGACTTTGCACAGGCAGAATAAAGCAAAGCCTGGAAAATTTAATTGTCAGATCAAATTGAAATACAATGTGGTTTGGTGCTTTCAGAAGTAAAATTTCTCTAACTGGGTGGCATTCAAAAGAATTTATTAATCTTACAAATGCCGCTCTCAATTCCAATGTCACTATGCCTTTAGTGATATGCTCTAGCAGGCCCCATCTTTGCCTCCTTTATCCAGATGCTGAATGGACAGTCATCCTCACACGTGGTTCTGAAGGAAATCTGTGGTGATCTGTACAAACACATTGTGTTCCCACCCTTAGCTGTCAGCACAAATGCTGCAAGGATGCTGCTTGTTGCAGAGGCTGGGATAAGCACAGAAGCTGCTTAAAGCTGTGTTAGTGTCCTGGTGCTCCTCAGAATCAGAACTGGTTTTCAGGAAGGAAACATCTTACTGTTCAGTTGTCTTAACTGAAGGACAGGGCTTTCTATATCCTACTATTTCTCCTTATTAAATCTGGAATGTTCTAAGCAAAAAATACTAAATAAAAAAGATTAAATACAACTCACAATTCAGAGAAAATGAGACAAGACATTACTGAACACCAGACAAACCTGGAAGTATTGAATAATTATGTATATTGTTGCAGGAAATGTTATATGAAATTTAATTCTAGGTTTCATGCAGGTTTTAAAGCTCTGAGCAGGTTTTCTTTTCAAATAGAAATGATTAAATATATAGTTTTTCAATACTTTTACATGATTAATGTAACAGGCTGATATTTCTTTGACTACATCATAAATACTATCCACATTGTTGTGCTATATATGGAGAGTTTTATTGCTGCAGCACTTTATGAAATTATTCTTTGGGAAATTATAGATAGTCAATGAATAATTCAAGGGAAAGAATAAAACAAAATCTAATAAACTCTGCGTATGATTGAACTTTGACATTATTACAGTAATGTGTATATACAAACCTCGCTGTTATTCTGGAAAAAATTATTCAAGTAGAGCTTGATTTTTATAAGAAGAGATGTTTTCACTTTTAACTTGTCTGAGAAGAAAAGTGACAATTATTAACTAATTGGTAACCTGAACACCAATCATAATTTCTTCTGCTTCCAGAGAAGTAAAGGGCAAAAGATATAAAAGACAAATTGTTGAGGAAATACTGGATTTTTGCCAGATATTCCAACCATTATAACAATTTCTAGGAGTCTGAAAATACTCCTGTGAATCTGAAAATTAAAAACCTTCATGAAAGGCACGTCCTGCAAGATTATAACAAAATTTCTGTGCCAGACACAAAGTGTGAGCAACAGACATGGCAGCAGGAACAGAATGGCCCAGGTGGAAGGAGAAAAAGGGGTGGTATCCCTTGTAAAGGACCTACTCTGGAGAATGTACAGGCACGAGGCAGAGGTGGTTACAACACACAGGCAATGGGAAGAATGGGGCTGGGAAATACTGGGGCAAGTAGTAAGAGAGAATGGGGAGGTATCATATTTGTGTTTTCTTTTGGGTACAGCTGCAACACTCACTTTCCTGTCTATACTAAATTACTGGCCTATGAAAAATAGTTTATAAACTCTCTGATGTGTGCTTTAGACTGGTATGATAGAGCCTCTGTCACTAACATCTTGGATAACTTCTTGCAGGAGGCATGGGCAACTAGAAAGAGCACAGAAGTGCACACCTAAAGCTTAGGAGTAGCTTTCACACATTTTTACAACCCCACAGTCATAATGGAAAAGGGAGCACAGGGCAAGAGGGGGGCACTTCCTTCTCCAGAGGTTTAAAGCCTAATTAGCATCAGACTGCTGCTCTGAACAGCCCTCAGGGTTTTGTTCTCCCTCCCTCCTTAGTGCACAGGTGCCCTGTAGAGACTGACCTCCCAGCTTACTATAAAGGTGATATGAATGCCCGTACTATCTACATGTTATGCAAGCTTTGGAGACAGTTTTAGGCAGAAAGCCCCAACATTTTAATGGTCCTTGGGCCTGGGAAAAGGGCAGAGCCAAAACCAAGCCCACCCTGTATTTCAAGCAGATACAGCAATTTCAGCCTCTCCATGTTCAAAAATAAAGTCCTATAGCTCCCCTCTCTGCAATTTCCTACAAATATATATATATATATATTTTTTTCTTCCTATTTTGTTTGCTATACAACATGGCACTACTTCTTCAGTGGCTGTAAATCAAAGTAGCACCATTGATTTTAGTAGGACTATATGTATTTACTGCAACTGGTGGGCTTGTGATTAACTTCGGTGGTGCCAGAGAGATTTCTGTGAGCTGGGGGTCTGATCCACAGATTTCAGTGGAGCTGTTCAGTTTAGTCTGGGTGGAGAGTTGCCTATCTCCTATACCTATTTCTTCCAAATCTGTAAAAAATAATTGATCACAGGACACAAAAGAAAGAAAACTATGAGCTTGATGTATTGATGACTGTCATGGAGTTTCCTTAAGATGAACTGACCTTTAGTTTTAGAAAGGTTTACTGTAGATCCCCCAGCTTTGAAGTTTGTCCCAAACTTGAACTAAATGAACAATTTGGCTGAAGCTGAGTTCGACATGTGCCATAGTACTGTGTTGCTGTTGAAGCTGACACCGTTCTCTAAAACTAATGTAAATGAGCACAGGATCAAGCCTTTTTATGTTTGTCTCTCCTTTCATTAGAAAAGGACAGAAATAAAAAAGGGAATGGTGAAAAATCTAGTAAGTAGTATTCTCATTTGTCTGGAAAAGTTGTAAGTACCTTTTTAGTATTGCTTCCTGGTTTGTTAAGAAACTATAATTTTTATTTTTAGTTTATTTTCATGACTAATAAGAGTTTCACAAATATGGAAATTTATAAGTGTGTGGGAATTGATGTGCACTAATTTTTTGTTCTTTCCCCTGTTCAGTTTGAGGATCTGCATGTTGATGTATTTCTTTTGAATTAATGTTTATTTCAGTAAGCTAAGGGAATTGTTATGATTATTATGAAAGGGCCTGGTGTATATGTAAATGAAATGAAGTGAAGTAGGAGAAAGGAACTAATTTGCTGTTGGAATTCAAGGATAAGTTATCTTGGCCAAAGCTTCTAGATAAATATTATTTCATACATCAGCCCTGCTTCCTCCTTGTCTTAATGAATTCTTGTATTGTAAATTTGTGCAAGGGAAATTTATTTGGAACACTGACATTAGTTTAATCACAGTCACCTTATATGCTGCTGAAATATTTTCAGTTGCAAGAAGTATAACATTAGTCCACCTTAAATTTAAAGGAATCTAGGGAAACAATTGTCCTTCCTGTCAATGCATGATGACTGGATGTTTTAAGACTTCTTTCTTCAACCAAATCTCAGTTATTGTCTAGCCTAGACCTTCCTTTGTCTGCAGAGAAATGTGTAGTCCTTGTTAAAGAATTTTCAACAGTTCCTCCATTGTGTTGGGATAAGTAGCAAGAAATGGTGAACAGAGTATTCATGAGGCAATGCTGCATTTGAATTTGTGTCAATTTAAAAGAGGGAAACTATCTGCAGTCATATCAGATTCAGTAGCATTGATTGCACGTTTGACTAAGGCTGATACTCTTCATAGAGACCAGCTGTATGTAATAAACAGGTATTAAATAAATTTTAAATGAAAAAATTGTGCATACATGGATCAAGGTCTTGAATATTTGAGGATACTCTACATATTCTGTTTCCTTCCTGATCTTTTCTAATTCATAGGAGGGAAACTGAGGCAGATAAATGACAGGAGTTAGCTTGTGGTGTACCTGCCTGTCAGGAAACTGTGAATTCAAGTTTCTTTTGCCAAGTTATCTAGTGTGCCATTTCTCAGAGTAAAAGTAATTTGAATACTGAGACTTCAACTTAAAGCTGAGACCTAAATATTTATTAGACATCTCAAAATGTTTGAATAGGCTCTTGAAATTATGTTGGATTACGAGAGGTGACTGATTGCTATTAACTCTCGTGAGCTATGATGGGTCAGATAAAATAGAGTTACTGTGATCAGATGAAGATCCAGGTTTTAAAGTGCAATTATTTTTTGTCTCACTTTATTTTGCTTGCAAGGACTGTACTTTGACAAACTGCTTAGAAATGTAGTGTTAGGAGAGTTAGTTCTTTAGTTGTAATACAGGAAAAGTGCATCTTTTTTGTTTGAAGAAGACCTGTTTTAATGTGAATTGCTTTGATACTTGCAGTATATACAACACACAGTGGGACCAGTTATCAAAAAGGTGACTTTCTAATGCAAGGTAAAGGCTGAAATGATGAATTCCACATCTGTTAAATAGACTTAGTTTCTGGTGACATTATAAACTGAAAAGGGCAACAAGCTCCTTTTTCATCACATGCAGAACTCTCCAAAACAGATTACAATTTAGAATATGTTCAGAATTGAAGGTAAAACATCCCTCAATCACTACTGAACAGTCTGAAGCATGCAAGTTACCCTGTTGGGGAATACTTGCTGACTTTTTAGGATACATTTTGGCTTCCTTCTTGAAAGATCTTGGTGGATTCAGTTTTAGAGTTATAAAGATGGGCTCTTGGAGCAGGTAATTGGCATCAATAACTTTCTGGGGTAGCATGAATTATATGTTACATAGCAAAAGTTACTCTCATGTTCTGATATGCTAATCCACTGCTTTGTTGAAGGATATGAACATGAGAAATATCTATTAATCATAACTTAGCACTGAGGGACATAGTCAAATTTTGAATCCCTTATCTCATGATGGGCTATGGAATTATCACTGGTGTAAAATTTGAAGGAGGCATTAACACGTCATAGCTGACTCCATTCCTTTTGATACATCTGTGTCCAAGGTATAAGAAAAAATGTGAAGAATCAAGTTTGAAATGCAGCCTTTTGTTAAGGGTGCTGCACAATGAAATACCTGCAGGATTGATACATTCTGTAATAATTACTTTGAAGCAGGACTTCCTAGGGCTTTATGATGTCTTTTCATGGAAATCTGCCACATCTGTTTCACAGATACTTTCTTTAGTCCCTTTCCCTCCCAAACCCTTTTCTCTCTTCAAGGAAGTGATCCTAGATTTACTGTTTCTACTTTTCTGATGAGACTGTTATATAACACATCTAATATTTTTCCTTTCTTTTTATTACTTTCAAAAAATGTAACATATTCCACCTTTGCAGCTAAAATAAATCTGGGAGATATTTTTATAGATAGATTTTATGTATATATAATTAATATCTATTAGATATAATAATATACATTATTATCATCTTAATTTCTAAGCTATAAACCACATGCTACTGGTTAAAATACTTTGTCATGGATAGATTTCCAAGTGTTTGGTTTAGTGACATTTTCAGAGAGATTATGATTGTTCAAAAGCTTTCTAGAAAAAAAATACAATTATCGAATAGGCTTAGACCATTTGTTTATTTTGTGGTTTATATAATCTGCACCAACCCTGTTCTACATTTTCAGAGAAGTTTTTTTTTATTTCCAAAAAGAAACTGTTTGTTTTACGTAAGAGCCAGGTCTAGACTCTGTCTCTGCAAATTAACAAGGTAGCATCTGTGAAACAACCACACATCCTCTTCAGCACATTCATCTCATCTGTTACCTTTGCTCTGAACTGGGGGAAATACAAGTCAGGAAGACATGGTCATAAAGGCACCACACAATTAACTTTCCAGAACTGCTTCGCTGAGAAGCATAACAAGAATTTGCAGAATAAATGTTCTTTTTAATACATTTCTATTAAATAAAAATACACTGCAAATTCAGGGCTAAGAAAAGCATAGAAAGAAGAGCTCTACTTACATAGCTTATTTTCCGGCATTGTTATTTTGTAGTTCTCTCACTTCATCTCAACAATTTTGAGTGATAATGTAACTCCACATCCTCACAATTCCTTTTGTAAATACCATCACCGATTACCATTCAGTAGAGTGCAATTTCTTCTTGACATATGTAGCTAAAGGCTCATCGTGGGCCTGCAATTGCTCTGATAGAAAAATTACTTCAAGCTGCTTTGAAGATTGCAGCAAGCACATCCCAACATTTTCAAAACAAAGATTCAACAGAACTCTAATATCACTTAGAGGAATGTGCTCTTTGTGCCTTTTGAGAGCGCGAATGTCATCAACGGGGAAATCTGAGGGGTCAAACCTGCAGCATGGTATTACTTTGATCATAGATTTTCCCTAGGAAATAATTTCTTCCTTCTATTTTTTTTTTTCTCTCCCAAGGATATTAGTTCTGCCTTTCACCTTACACTTGTGCCTTGTAGATTTTAATTAAAACCTTTTCCCAGAATGGAAGAGAAATTATAAGTATGAAATTTTAATGAAATGCTTATTTTTATGAAATATTTATCATTTTTCATTCTAGTCTACATTTTTCTTTGTCATTTTGGGACAGCAGGTGCTTGAAGGCCTTTTGTTTTGTATTTTCAATGAAATTTTGATGTTATTTGATGTAAATAGATTCTGACAAGCTAAGGGTATAGCTGGGTCATACCAAAGGTAGTCACCCAGAGGACAGTTTCTCTGAGAAGTGCTGTCAGACTCATTTCCCATGCAGCCAATCATTTAATAGGCAAGATGGTATTGCTCCTGTTTAATAAAATGAGTTTTACATCCAAGAAGAACAAAGGATCTTGCAGTATTTGACATTTAATTTTAGGACAGAGAGAAGGGTAATTTGCCTAATGTCTGTGTTGTCATCATCACCAGGTGTCTAGGAATCAGAGTATAGCAACAGGTTTTTTGATCAAAATTCTTCAATTCTTCGATTCAAAATTTGCTTGAATTCTGTTTCAACAGCACATCGATGATCAGAATGTGCTAATGTCCACCTGTTCAGGTGTACTTTTTAGAGTCCTGCAGAGTTGATTTCTGAGAAAGTCTCTGTTTTCTGTGTAGGCCAATAACATTTCAGGCAGTTAGGACTTTTTAGCTCATTTCAAGTATCCACTTAATCTTATGTCTAGGAGGAGCAAGTTTTTTTATGTAGGATACAGTGAGGCAAGAGATTAAAGACAGTCTCTTTCAGGCCAGCTAATGGGAAGATTGTGGCCTTGCAGCCAGCCTCACATCTTGAGTTCTGTTCTTAGGGTTTGTGAGCAGAAGTAGCTTTACACTTTGTCCTGTATTTTGCCATAAAAAATCATTAGCATTAAAACTGACGAAGGCGGAGAATTCTTCTTCACATCATACTGGATTACAAGTCATATGTTTTGAGATGGTGTAATCAATGGAGATGCCCTAATAAGTAGTCTGTCATACCCGGGGACTACAGTGTGCTTTTGTAGTAATATACACTCAGACCTGCCAATGTAAAATGGCACTGCTTATGAAGTGTGTTTTTTATAAGCAGCTTTACAAATGAATTGTCGTGTGTGTCTCTCTCCCCTTCATACAGCTCTAGCTGCTCAGTTTTCAAAGGACTAAGTCCGATTCTGTCATGTGTCTGTCTTTGCTGCTTTTTAGACCGTCATGCCATCTGTCCCCTAAACAGTCTCAGTCTCTTTTGCAGATGTTCTCAATAACGTCCAACAGTGCTGAATAAAGAGAGACAGAAAAATAATTTTATGTGGATTTTTTTCTATGTTCAGTAAGAAAGAACACTGTGGAACACTTAGCTAGAGTGACTTCAAAATTAAAAATCACAGTACTTTTAACCAAAAAAAAGGGTTTGCTACTCTGGTCAGGGAGAAATAAATGGGAGAGAGGCTTCTGTGGGACCAGAGCAAAGGTGAGGCATGTATTGTCTAAGATATTTTCTCCCTTGAGAACACTGGATTTCCCCTGATTCAGGAGAAAATCATAGAATCATTGTGGTTGGAAAGGACCTCCAGGGTCATCAAGTCCAACCTTTATCCTAGCATTTCTCTAACCACTACACCATATCCTCAAGCGCCACATCTATTCGTTCTTTAAATGTAGAAGTCTTGAGTTTTTATTCAGTCCTCACTTTGGCAAATACTCATCCAGCTAGTGCCAGAACTAAAGTCTTCAGCCATGAAATTGCTCTCAAATTCTCATAGAATGCATTACTTTTTTATCATATCATATCATATCATATCATATCATATCATATCATATCATA